>CM049387.1:13433214-13663214 GCA_026937815.1 Etheostoma perlongum
GGTGTGGATTACAGTGGGGTTTTAGAGTTTTCACTGAAAACAGTGGTATTAAAAAATTATATTGATTATAACTATTTTTAAGGAAGATGTCTCTCTGAAACAATGACATAAATCAGTTAAACTAACCATGTTCCTAATTATCCATGTAGCAAAAAACAGAGAGGAGTCAACAAAAAATGCACTTGGATTTTAATACCTGCCGCCTGTCCAAATCAAATTATTCTGAGTAATGTCGAATAAAGGCTGAACTACCGATCATACCAAATGCGGTATGCCTTTAAAAACTATTTCAGGTTCAACATGAGCCTTGTTCGCCAACCTTGCAAAAATATTTCAGTCTGTCTGATGTTTATAGTATTAGGGAGTGATTCTCAGATGTCTGTCCAGCTTTAAGCACCAATCTGATAAATCATCAACTCCACAACCTGTGCATCAAAACACACTGTGCTCAAACAAATCAACAAACTGCCAAAGTGTTTCAAAAAAGGGGAACAGCAGGGTTTCTATCATAGATTGTGTGGGTAAAGCAATATATTATTATTATTATTACTGAGAGCTTCTCTGGGGATAGCTTTGTTTAAAGGTAAAGGTCCCAAGGCATGAAAAAATTCACTTTTTAACACTAATATGAGTTCCCCCCTGCCTATGGTCCCCAGTGGCTAGAAATGGTGATAGGTGTAAACCTTGCCCCTTATGAGGTCATAAGGAGACAACGTTCCCTTTCTCTGCTTTGCCCACCCAGATAATTTAACCCACCCATGAGAGAAAAAAGAAATCATGGCTTTCAAACGAGCAAAGTTGCAGTTGGTCAAGGCCACACCCCCAGCCTCCACCTTGCCCCCCACTCATGTGAATTATAAGTAAATAGTTCATTCAGAATACAGTGTGTGGATTAACCTTTGCACAAAAGAAGTTGAAACTCCTTCTGACTGACATTTCACTGGTACTATGGCACTCGACAAGATGGAAGAATGACATGGGTGCATTTTACATACAGCTTCACCACCCACAAAATGTATTGAGAGACATAGAAATGAAATAACCAATCATCTGTTCATTTAAAAAAAAAAAAAAACACTGAATCCTGAGTACATTTTGGGCTGGTTTTGTCAGTGAAAACATAAATAAACAAAATCCTAACCTTAAGCAAGAGTACTGCTAGATACGGCAGGGTGTTGTACTGTAATGTCTCCCATGAGAAAACATGCATTTCCCCTGACAGGAAACATGTACCATCTGCACTGTCATGCATGAGGCTGCATCACCAATAAACACCAATAAATAAATGTTGCTCTTTTAAACTGAATGCACTCAGGGACACCCACTTGCAGATGAAGAATCAGTACATGCTATTTAAAATCCTTCCATCTCACAGGTCAACTTTTTCCTCTAAAACACACAAACAAAAAGCACACACCTCTTTGCTTCAGACTTTCAGTACAGTAACATTATTCCCCTCAATAAAATCCCAAGGGTGCAGATAAGGAGATATCCATCTCTTACGTCTTAGAGAATCAACTGTATTGAATTTATTGCTTTTTAAAACAACGTTCACGTAAACACAAATTAGAGGAAACCTTTATGGTCTAGCATGCATCATGAAGAAGGCATTCAACATTTGACCCTTGGACAGTTAAAACCACAGCTGGGATTTATAAAGGAGGAGGAGAGAAAGGTGCCTCACTTTCCCCGGTGGAAATTGGCAGATGGAATAAGTTTACTGCTCAAACATACCAAATTTATCAGTGTGTTATTTTTACTACATTCCATCAACAAAAACTTGATTTAGCGCCAATGCTAACAATAGCTGAATAGTGTAATATCTCGATCTGAAATCCAGCCAGCCACCTATTAATAAACAGATGTGTTCCCTCATAGCTCCTCCTCACTCAATTCCCATATTGTGCTGTTCTCAACACATTATTTCTTTTTCTGCTATTTTCAGCATCATTATCTCATTTAAGAGCATTACAAGGCTTTTCACTCTTAAAATGACCCTCAAGCAGTAAAAGTTGAGCTCAACAGGAGCAGAACTGATGGCAAATTAGTCTAACAGGTTCTGCATTATAAGCTCCTCATTCCACAAATTCCCGACCGGGGCTACCGTCATCATCATGTCTAAATACCTTTAACCCCTTGCAGATCTCTATTGTAACCCGACTGACAGGTATGGAGTCACTACAAGGACACATGCACGGCTCTCTAAAAAAAAGCAAAAACAAACCTAGCGCTGAAAAAAAGGAAGCAATCTGCTTCCTTAAAAAAAGCAGGTCTTGAGAACTGGGAATCAAATGGAAACAAGGTGGCTTTAGTCACCAATTAAGACTACAAGACATTATAATGAATAATAATAATATTACTTATATTACTAATAAGAAGAAAAAAAAAGAAAATGCTTTTAGACTTTTCATATAATAGCTGTGTCCAAATCACTCCCTTGTTTGCACAAAAAATGGCACAGGGTAAAAATAGTGCATTAGGTAGCAATTAGGGAGTGATTTCAGACAGTGTTTTATTGAGTTTAATTCATAAACTAATCTAACTGAAAGCATTAGAGTACTACTTCAGAATGCTGTTGCTATTTAGAAACAACAACAAACATCTGAAGACTTCCTCTCTTTGAGAGATTAACTCCCCTCAACATCCTGATAAACCTTCTTTATGCATAAACAGGAAGCTGGTTATCTTCACTCTTACACAATTAATTGAGAAGAAAGAATGAGAAATTAATTTCACAGTTGCTGATTTTTGCATCATGTCTTAACAGTTTAAATAGGACCAAACTGTAAATGCATGCTTTTTTAGAAGCAAAAAAAAATCTATTTTAATCTGAGGAAAAAAACAATTCTCTGATAGATGAGATAGCAGCAGGGAGGAGTAGCTCAAAATGTTCAGTTTAAAAAATGGAGTTCTGTCTGTTTGTGAGTGTGTGTTTGAGTCTGTTCCATCCTGGTTATAGAGGAGGTCTCCAGATGCTTCCTGCAGCTCATTTCGTCACTGTGCGCAAAATCTGGGGCACTTTTACTTCACTGTTATTGTTGGAGCCATTGTTTTAGACAGCCTTGATAAAAAACTGCAGCACGCCAATACATCTGTCAACTACACCTGATGAGAGCAAGTTACAGTCTACACCGGACATAAACAAATCTTCATGTGTATATTATATATATTTGTTCAACTTCCCTTGTGGTGGTTTTGCCTGTTTACAAGGGAAGCAGAATTTGATGTTGACGCCACCACGTCAGGAATATACACTAATTTTAACAAATGGGTCAAGTAGCCGGAAATGATAACAAGGTTGTCGTTAGGTTGTTAAGGAAGCGCTGTGGCGATTATGCCAAGTGATGAAATAATCACAGCCTTTTTGTCTTATGCTCTGGCGCAGACCCCATCATGGCGTTCTGATCCAACACACACACATACACACACACACAGAACTGCCGTGCACATACATGCTTCCTCTGCAGTGGAAGTTGGGAAACATGGCAAGAGAAACTCTTTCATTGTGGTCAGACTTGGCCACCCATTACATCGCCCTGCATGGGCATCATGTGGCAGTAATGCAGCCAAAAGTCTACGGAAACATTTTACCCAGCATGCTTTGCTGCCAAAATCAACAAAATCATCAAATCTGCCCAACCTTCGGTTGGTCTTGACATGAGTAACAACGATGGATTTACCATGGCAACAGCACAGAGCAGGTCTAATGAGCAGACATACCAAAAAAATATAACTCACTTACATCTTCAATGCACATGCATGAGAGGAACGTCATGAGAAATTTGACTTGTTTCACTGTAACAAAAGTCTGTTGGCTGTGCACTCCCAAAACAAGCCTGGAGAAGAACTGTTTAATGTTCACTCTGGCACGACCATGTGGAAATCCTGACCAAAATATTACCCTGAGCTAAAATTAACCTCTTCTTTAGTATCCAGTAAACTGTATTTACACTAATACAAACTACGACTACGAACTAATTCAGCTGAACTTATTGACATGACGGTGTCATGACATTTTCCACTCAATTTTATTATCGCAAGTTTTTCCCATTATGTTCTTTATAAATAGACGTGCTGTCATGTGTAATAGAAGACAGCTGGATGTGATTACCTTCCTGCTATATACTTTCATTGTATCAGCACTCTTGGCCTAAGGTAAATGAAACCGGGGAAACAGCATCAAGGGAATTACACATTTCTGTTGAACTGTAAAGAGGCAAACAAAGCAGGCAGTGTGGCAGCGGCCCTGCTCTGGGTTTCCATGTGCCAGATAGTATTGAGGGACTTTGTCCTACTGAAGGTTCATTGGGAAACAGCGACAGGAGCTTCTGTTTTGCTTAATTCTCCAGGGTTTCCTGTTTGGCTACGGAGATCACGCTTAGGTGAAGCAGTAAGCTTCAATGATTTTGACTTCTTTGGAGGAACAGGTGAGTGGATTTCACTGCATTACGCAGTTAAAATACTGTCAGTAAGTTGTCAATCACAGAAAAGTGTAGTCTGTCAGTTACTTTTGTGGGACTGTCTGGCACTATATCCATTAAGGTAAAGTAACTATATACATTAATCATTATTGATCTACAAAATGTCAGAAATTTGTAAAAATAATAATAACAATAATGTAGACATATTCAAATCACTTTTTTTCACTAACCAACAGTCCAAAACCCAATGGTATTCTGTTTAATATCATAGAAGACAGTGAACATAAAGAAAAAACATATGAGGAGCTACAACTGGTGAATCAACAACAACAACAACAACAACGACCAATTCAGTTCTACTAGTACCTATTTTGACTACCATTTGCTAGAGCCAAATTTCAAAAGTCAATTTGTGTCATTTGTGGACACAGGCAGCTTGTTATAATATAACTGCATACAAGTAGAGCTAACACTACATAAATCAATCTGATAAGACACACCAGTACACAAACACAGACAAAGACTTACTGCAGTTTATGTTGGTTGTTGTATTATTGGCTTTGTTTTCTAACAAAAACAGCATGTAAATGATGGATCTGTCCGCTTAATTTAACCAAATGAAATATGAATGAGTTGTAATATGATGCTAACAAGCAGACACACGGGAAGGTTAAAACATTAGCTCTTTTCAATTTAATTTGCAGAGAGAACCAGGTTCCTTCTGTAACTTCATAGACCACCATCAGTCTGAAAATCTCATGGACTGTATTGCCCAACTCCAACATTCAGTTAGAAGAGACTACCTCAGTGCATTTAGCTTTGACAGATGGATGTTCATCCTGCAGATGCCTCACTAATAGCAGCAGTCATCAGAATAAAGTTTGGTGGGCCTTTAAATACTCTGGTGGTGCAGGGCAAATGTTAAGGGGACATGAGATAATGTGCACATACAGTACTCAGTGGAATATAGGCCAGAGGAAAGCAGGGGGGAAAGTGAGAAGGATACTTTACGAGCTAAATTAAACAGACAACTGTTACAGGCAGGGCTTTAAATGCCTATTTTAGCTCTTCCTTGGAGACTGTGATGCTTCTACAGAGCTCCACAATACCACTCGTGACCACAAATGGAATTGCCTGTTGGCATTATTTCAAGGCTCGCGTGCACTGCGCTGTCATGGGACTACTGGAGTAAAAACATGTATATGACGATGGATAAAATGGCAAAGATGTAAACATTCCATGAGATGTCATCATGGAGTGCAGAACATCTAACAAAGGAATAGTTCATGTGTTTGCTAAGACTAGACAAGCACATCAAGGGAGCAGTATATGCCAGCCTGCAAACCACATACTTGACACTATAAATAATAAATGCTTTATAGTGTGTAGTAAGACAGACAGTGTTTCACAATGTAATGTTGACATTACACCTGTTGCACTTTAAATCTATGAACACTGATCTCCTTCACTTAACATATATGGAGTGGGCCCACACACATACAATTTTGTCATTTAATTTGTATTTTTCAGCCATGCTGGCGGCGTGGTATTATGCATGGCAATATCAATCACTCAATCCACTACTTTGGTCCAGACCAAAATATATCAACAAATATTGGATGAATTGCTGTGAAACTTCATACGGATATTCATGGTTCCCATAGGATGTATCCTAATGACTTTGGTGATCCCTTGACTCTAGAACCACCAGGAGGTGGACATTTTTGGTTTCCGAGTAAAAACGTCTCCTCAACTATTGGATGGATTGCCATGATGCTTGGTAGAGACATCCAAGTCCCTATCAGGATTAATCAAACTGACTTTGGTGATTCTTTAATCTTTCATCTAGCACCATCATTAGGTCAAAATTTAATTTGTTCAAATACCTGCAAAACCTGATAAATTGAATATATTAAGTTTAGCTCAAAGCACTGATTTGCACAGCTCCAGATTTCTGTCCTTGATGTTACAATAATACATTTTAAATGCCAAGGTGTCCAGTTGCACATGAATACTACTCAAAACCTTTCACTATAACTTGAGACACTACCATACCACAGAAAGGTAACATGCCGTGAGAGTGATTTACAAAAATTACTTAATGCAACACATCAAACTGAAGAATTTCTGCTCAAAGTTGGTGGTTTTCTTGTGAAATAACTCATTGCCATCTCACGCACACAGCACCACTGGTCATCTGAGCCCTAATCATTAATCAGTCATCACTGTAAGGAACTGTTTTTCCTTCTAATATGTGAGGTACAACTCAAGTAAAAGCCTGCATGGGCTTTATTTAGCTAAAACAAAACAAAACAAAGACCATCTGGAGGGCTGGGGTGCTGTTTGTCAGTGCCAATGAAAACAGGTTTAAAATGATCAACACAAAAGACTTGCCTAATTTCAGGAGGAATTACCCTTGAACAAAAGTTAGAGTTTGAACTAATAGCTTCTGTACTCTGTGCTATCTGAATAACTCCAGTTATGATCTTGTGTTCTCAACACTACATGATTTACTGAGTGGCGGTCCAGCTTTTTACGGATTTCAGATGGTGAAAATTGATCATGTCTGTTCCAGTCCTGTTGCTGCATATACAGTGCATAATGTAGAACAAACACAACTCTAACAGTGCTTTATTAAGTTATGCTGTTAACTGAGGTGCTTTAAAAGTATTTATATCATTTATAAAGTCAACAAATGGGGTCGACAGATGGTCAGTGCAGTTACAAACGTGAGAGTGGCTCAGAATAGCTCAAGGCCTGCTTTCCATTGGCCCTCATGCATCAGGGCTTGAGCAATCAACCCCTGACTTGAGGGTTTTCCATCAGCAGCGCCAGCATGCAGCTCCAGTTGACACAACAGCAGCCCAGCACCCTGCTTTTATGCCAACCTTAGTCCTGTGTTTTCACTGTATGTCTTAGCTAAGAGAAGGGTGGGGGCAGGGGTGCACAATCCACCCCACCACCGCACCCTTCAGAATGTTGTCGGGCAACCAGCTGGTTTCCATTAGCATACCTCTTCTGGGAATGGGATGGCTCATGTAGGCAGAGACATCAGGAAGATAAATGATGCAATTGGTCAAGCAGACTAGACACATCTTGGAGCCGGATCACCTCTGATTATGGTGATTGTTAAGCTCTTCTAGTACAAACACGTACCATATGATGATGAAGACTCATAGCAGACGGTTATCATGCTAGGTCGTAATCTTTTTCCCCTTTACTCTTCATACTTATCTAAGGTAATTAAGCCTGTAAACAGTTTGGTGAAGTTGTAATTTGGGCACCACACCTTTACCGTCCTGTGTGGCATTTCAGCTTTTTGAAATTCTGGGAATCTCACCTCCTCTTTTAGCTGGTGAGCAGGTGGAATTTGTGGCCACATATCAAGAAAAAAATAATAATCCACACAGCTAGAGTGGCAACCATGCTACACTTCACACCTCAGTCAAGCCAATCCAAATACCCTACAGACAAAATTTGTAATGTTATCTGCGTCATCTGTAAACTGAAATATTGTATATATAATATTGAGTATCTAAGTAGTAGTTCGATATTTTCAAAAACACACTTCACAATTTCATTTTTTTCACTGGAGAAGGTTGATACCATTCTTGTATCCTTTAACAAGCTGGAGCCAGGAGACAGTAAACGTAGCGTAGAGTACAGTAAAGACTGGAAACAACTAGTCTGGTTTGTTTGAAAATGTAAAAAAAAAATCCCTAGCACCTTTAAATGCCACTAAAACAAACATTATATCTTGTTGGCTTAAACAGTACAAAAACGGAAATTAAAAAAGACATGTTGCAGACTTCAGGACGTTACTGTGCCCAGCCAAGAAAAACGTTCGGCACATGACCCCTCGTAAATCCATAACAATGTTTCACAAAATCCCAAAAAAGAACTACTCGTTCAACAACATCAAAGTGTTATTTTATTCTGCAACGTTAGTGCTGTTAAGTTCAAAATATGGCTTGCCCCTGAAATAACATGTGGCCTGATGGATTACACTTAAAGTATAAGTGTGTTTATCTGGCAGCTAGAGAGATGGCACAGATATGTGGCAGTTACGACTGAGTGATAATTCACCTGCCCACCCACAAAACCTGAAGATGTCTGGTTCAAGTGTTGAAATGTCCAATTTACTGTGGGCAGGAACACTACTTCCCATGACTTACCCTGCTGTTAATGTTCTGTGTGTTGAAACTTAGACGCAGAGAAGAGAAAATTAAATTAAAATTCTTCTATCCAGGTTTACTGAAGATACTGGATCAACACATGCCAGACATCACCATATAAACCTTGATAACTGTGGTGTGTATTTTGGTATGAATAAAAGAGACTGTTGCTGAAACGGCTCTGTGATATACACTTATTACAGTCTGAATGGTTGAAGGAAGAGAGACAGGCGTGATAATGACAGCCCCCTCCGTCAGCAGCTCAGCCTCCCATGGTGAAAGCGCCTGGAGAGTGCAGTTAAGAATGCCAGTGAAATTTACAGGCCTGCAGTGGGCCTCCGCATTAGAGAAGGGGAAACATGGAAGTTGCCCTCAGGACGGGGACCCTCTCTAAGTCTACACAGCTAAATGACAGAGTAATACAACAGAGGGACTATGCGATGACAAAGGGGGGCTCTGTTTCCTGTTTCTGTCAGTTTCTGCAGACACACACTTGAGCAGCATGGTTTTTACGAATCATCAAGAGCCTGCTTGTTACCTTTAACCTAACCCAGCAGGGTGATATAAAGAACTACCCAGCAGATGCCTGCTGATCCATAGCCTTCAGCTGCAGCAGTCACTGCTCTTACAATACTATGAGATAGAGTATGTAATGGCCTTTCATTTACAGTATATTGACATTTTAATTACCTCTTGTTTTAATCTGTCTAAACATTTTAGCTGGAAATGTACTGACTTTGATGCTCCAACTAAAAACCACATAAACAGATAAGAAAGACAAACAGACATGTGCAAATAACGAGCGAGAGTGCTCGAGGTTTTGTGAAAGCAGCCGAGAGATCAGCTGAGGACATGAACAGCACATGGACAACCCAACACAAACACAGCCAGCGCTAAATAAGACCAGAAAATCCAACCTTACCTTAACGTAGGCAGTGTAGCGCTGGCACTGCTCCCTGTTGATGTCCAAGCTGAGCTGCCGGCTCATCTGGCTGATCTGAGATCCACTTTGAGTGAAGTAGACCCGGGAAGGCTGGCTCTTCTGTCGCTTATCCACATCAGCTGTCAAGTTATACAGCAACTCTGAGAAGAGGCAGAAACACTGTTACGTGTAACCTCAACTGACAGTGATGGTTCTTTGAGTTATTTGAGATTATCTTAAAATAAATCTTAAGAAATACTTCAAGTATGCAGGGTTTGTTTTTCTGGTAACTGCCATTAAAACATGGATACAAATTAATTATCACTTATTGCAGTCAAATAAAGTCAGGAGGTACTGTACTGTACAATTCTTACTCAAATCATCTGATATCACTTTACGTTAACATTAAGAGCCCTCTATTCCATGATGTGTGATGAACACAGTGCTAATTTCAGTACTGTCATTTGCCTGTATTGGTTTGCTACTATGATGAACACTGGCTTTGCATTGGCTTTGAATCTAAGAATTTAGATCAGATTTTTTCCACATCTTTCATCCACAAGCCAGCAAAGACGTTAGCTAAGTAAAACATGTTGTGCTGATATTTTACAATTAACAAGCATTAACAAAAAAAGGAAGTTGTTTTCCAGCTGCAGGGGCTGAACTCGTATTACTGTAAATGAAAACATTTCAATAACAACATTCCAGTTGGTTCCACCCCTGACCTTAGTAACATTGGGACACAGAACAACTTCAAATCTTTTTTTTGAATTAAGAAATCATGAAGCAAACATTAACAATATTTCCGGGAAAACCATATATGGGCATTTGGCCATTTAAAATCCATTCTTCTGAATGACTCAGTCTGTTGTAATTGCTTAACGAGGCTGTCACCCTGGTAAAACAGTGGGAAGGGTGGCAAACCCACCCCAGTCAGACCAAAGCCTACTGTTTCCTCCGTCCAACTGAGGAAACGCCATGAGCTCACTCCAGAAGAGGCAAAGGAAGGTTTCATTAAGGGAGTCACCAAACATAGTGTTACACTTTCCATGGTGTTAGCCAGACAGCTAAACAGAGAGGCTTTATTGCTGTGAGCCAGGATAATAGTCATTAGGTAAGGACAGGGTTCCTGTTCCCTTGGGGTGGCCGTGAATGACCACACCCTAACACTGGAACAGGACTGCACCTCAGCACTCAACAGGCACCGCACCCAAGAGCCAGTTAGAAAAGGCTGAAGGGTAAACCATCAGCCAAACGCAGGCCAAAGGCTAACCACAACGGCCGTCTCCAAGCATGTTTACAAATTTCCTCCATTTAAATGATCATCAAAAGTTCAAGGAGTATGAATTTCACTACCTCTCAACACAAAATTACCAAAATATACTCTATATGATCAACACCAGTGACACATGACAACTGCGATTTATGACTTTTGACATTCATTTTCAAAATTTACAGCAACATCAAGACTCAAGTCACTGTATCTGAACGCTGGTCACCAAGAAATACCGGGGAGGGGGGGGGCAACATATTTTTTTACTTTGGAGAGAGACAGGCTAGCTGTTTCCCACTGTCTTCAATGCTAAACTAAGCTAAGCTAATCACCTCCTGGTTTTAGCTCCATACTTGGCACATGGACATGAGTAATCAATTGTAACTCAAGAAAGCAAATTTCCCAATATATTGAACAATTCCTTTAAACCACGAAAACTGAAATATGATTTAAGTATACTGCAACTCAGTGGTAGGCATGTTTTTTTACTAGCTTACTCTTTGGTATTGGGGAAATATGTTTTTGTTTCAGTGATCTGTACCTGTAATATCAGTCACAGGTAGTTTAGTGTCCCTTTCAGAGTGGACTGACAACTTTTGTAAAGTTTCTCTTGTCAGGATTTGTCCTCACCAATGTGTCCAGGCAGCTGTCTTCCCCTGAAGAGCATGCAGACAGTGACGTTAAAGCAATTTAGGTTATGGTGACCCTCGTGGCACTGTGGCACAGAGATGTTGATGGAGACGGGCAGGAAGATGGAGACATCCACCGTAATGACAGGCCGGGTCCTACAACCACATCGACCGACACAGGAACACAGTGTGGGAGAGACTGGACATTAACACGACTCAGAAGTAGAACAAACGAAATAGTGCGGTGTCATAGAGAATGATCCAGTTACTTACCTCAGCAGCACCACACCATCTGACATGAAAGCTCCAATAGTGACATCTGCAACAAAAACATACACACGATTGATTTGGAAAGCCATAAAGAGGACATGAATGAAGGATAAATTAAAATTAAAATCTGCTGACAGCATTACACCTGCAAATCCAAAACAATGCACAGAGGTCTTTAACTGCCATGCTGGCTAAGTCTAAATGTCAGCTGTGGAATGCAGTAAACAAAATGCCTCTATCACAAGTCTTTGCACTGTTGTGCAAGAGAATGAGAGTCAAAAACCATAAGGGCAAAAAACAAATATCTCATAATCTTGATTTTTTTTTTCATGTTATGTTCCTGGTGTGGTTAAGCCTTTATTTAGTTTGGTATGACTGTACCTGCATATCCATTGCCATCCATGTCCACATTGCCTGAGATTGACTGGCCAAACATCTGCAGACCAGGGTTTATACTGCGCCCAGACAGTTTCTGTAACAGATGATACCAGCCTTTTAATAACCCATGTGAGCCATCATGAAAAAAAGAGCACATTGTATGATTTGTTTTTGCTCTCCGTTTGTTTTTTCATAGCTAAAGTTTTTGTAAGGATTAAATAAACAAAATAAATTGTGTTAATAAATGAGCTTTGGAGATGCTGGAAGGTGGATTATTTTTTAGCTTTAGACAGAGACTAACTGTTTCACCCATTCATTATGCTAAAATAAGATAAGATAAGCTAAGCTAGTTAGTCACTTCCAGGTTTGAACTCTTTTTCTCCTATCTTAAAAAAGGTGATTGAAACATTGAAGTACTTTGTAGTAACTAATAAAAGAGATCCCATGTAGAACTGCTTGTTCCTCATTCAGAGCTACGTGGGTCTTCCGTGTATTCCTGAGGTTACATAATATTCACATCACATTAGTCAGCTACTTCAACAGCTTGATACACAAGGTGAACACATGGGTTTCATCAAAATGTAGCATGCCTTGGTGAAGCTACAGACAGAAGCTACAACTAGAGATGAAGAATCACATTAAGATATTCTTTTGCTTATGTTAAAACTACATGATATTGGCATGCTCTGTGACACTAGGCAATATTCTTACCATGGAGTATTTGCTGATGATTCCTGTGGGATCCCCATGGTAGATATATACGGCTCCTCCATAGTCATCCTCTCTTTGGTGCTCCTATGGCTACATCTGAATAGGCAAATAGAGGACAAAAAAGCATTTCTGTGAAAAGTTGTCATTTAAATGAATAAGTATGTAGTGTGTTTGTGAATGTGCACAAAGCTTTTCATTAATCCTGGGAAACAAGCTGTTACAGTAAGAGTCTTAATAGACAATTAAGTGTTGTTAGTAACCATAAAAACTTGTGCAACCTCTGAGAGAGTGGAAACAAGACTATAAAGTGCTGGCAAGAGCACTGAAACAATGTCTCCTTTTCCCATGTCCACAGAAGGTCCATATATAAACTTTCTTTTTATAAACCAAAACACTTCCAAGCCGTGTGGTGCAGCATACCAAAGCAGAAATGGTAAATGAATGGCACTTTCTTTTAGTAAATATCGCACAATAATAAACTCACTATGTAGAGGTAGAATTAAACAGGTCATTTGTTCTTAGTGAAACCAAATGTATTTTGGTTTCTACAGTAGTTCGTTCGAATTAAATAGTAGCAGTTTGGTTGTAAATTATAGAATGTCAGTCAGTGCAAGTCTGGCTCTTTTCGACACTCCGAGAGTGACGAGTTACAAGATGAGTTATGCTTTCCAGCTGCCATCTTTCTTCGCACACACACACACACACATACACACACACACACACACACACACACACATACAGACACACACTTTGTGCCAGGCTGCAAGCTTTGAGGCGTATCTCACACGAAGATGAAACGGGGCAGCAGCTCCCAGCCTTGAGTGTGAGGCGGACGCCAAGTGGAGCCCTCAAAGCCAAGCCAATGCAAGTGCCAAGAAAACTGTGTGTCTGGATGACTCTGTGCACACGAGGTGAGAGAGGGCAATATTTCCTAAAGACCCCCTTCACCGCAGGGTTATCTCAAGAAAAGGTCTGTGAAAATGACGGGTTTTGTTGCAGTTACTGGGAATCTCAACCATCCATTTGCATATGGGCGAGTGTGGGAAACATAAACTGTGTGACTTTATTACTTACCAGTTGACAGGGGAAATAAGCTTTGTTGCATGATTTTTTTTGTATTGCAGTTGATTCATAAGAAGTACTTTTAAGCACTCTTAAGGTATCACTACAAAAAAATTATTAATTGACAACTTGTTTTTTAAGTTGCATCAAGTTTCACGACATATTGAAACCCTGTCTGCAAGGTTGTAAAAATGGTCAATACAACTTTACAATACTAAATAATGTTAAAACTCCAGTGTGGTCCTGTATGTCAGCGGTTCCCAAACTTTTAATGGAAATGAGTGCCTTACTGTGACCCCTTGTCACAGGTGTCAGATGTCCATTAAACCTCTCTGTTTGTGTTACTGAATTACTGCTTACAGCTATGTAGACTATACATAGAATATAACTATAATAAAATATATAAGCTAACATGGTTGAGAAGTCCTAAATGTGCTAAGAATAATGCAACATTAGAACATCTACAGAGTAAACCTCATCTGCTGAGGAAGACCATGTGGTACAGTCAAAAGGTCCAGAACAAGCAAGTTAGTGGACGTTGAGTGTACACTGTTTTGTTAACATATACAATGTGTATATTAAAAATCAAGAAGGCAGTTTCTAAAGTGTTATTACAATACTTTGTACTGACCTTGATATCCATCGTCATCTATGTCTCCGACGGCAATGCATTCTCCAAAGTGTGCATTGAAAGCATTGTCACCAGTCAAAACACCTTCCTCCTCCATCACCCCCTGACAACAGAAGCAGGCAAGATACCAGTTAAAATAGTTAACTGGCAGAAGAATAAAGAAAGGTCCTACAGTATATTTCTGCAGTGAAATTATTGCAGCTCTAAGATTAAAATTATTTGGCCACGGCTGCAGTTAGTTTGCTTTTTATCCAAACAATTTAACAACCAAACTTCAACTTCCTCGCAATAACTCTTAAATACAAAATGTACAAACAGGAGCTCTAGTCTCGGCCATTTAAATAACTTCTCACAATGTTCCACTGTTTTTTCTGCTATCATGATAACAAACATGGTCAGAAAGAAATCAAACATGGGCAAAACTAAAAATTGCCACTGCAGACAATAAAAGCAGTATAGAAACGTCTGAAGACAGTGTGTGGACATACATCTGCAAGTTATGTTCTCATGTTCCCACTAACCGGGGATCCTACTCACATTGCCCTTGCTGAGGTACACAGTCACCTGGCCCTCATCCCGGAGCTGGCTGTGCATGGGTGCCCCCACCAGCAGGTCTGACAGGCCGCCCCGGTTCAGATCAACTGCACACAATGAGGAGCCAAAGTAAGAGCCCATCTGGAACCAAGTCGAGCCACAGAGCAATGGGTCAGATCAACAGACACTTCTTCTTTAGTTCATACCATTGACATGCTTGCACGCTCTGAATGGACTTTACTTCCCTAATATATCTATACAAACATTAAAGGAATATTTACACAATGTCTGTCTTTATTTACTTTCGAAATGGAAATCATTAGCTACCTCCTGGCTTTTTGGTTTGTGGCCTCTGTGTTCTTTCTTTTAAATCGCCTATGCTGTCTAAACACTTAAGGCAGAGGTAAACAGTGCAGTTTTGACAACAAAGCAATCAGTGTAGTGTGCCTGCAACTCATTGTAATAATCAACTACATATAGGTTATTTATAAAAAAAAAAAAAAAAAAATGGTTTATACATATGTATATATATATATACACAACAACTTCTGAAGAAGACCACAATGAAGCTCATACCATTTTCCTGAGGCCTGAAAACTCTTCACCAAAGACACACCATCAATTTTGAAAATGTAAACCTGTGTGAGAGAAAAATAATCAGTGTAGCAAGTAGCAAGCAACACAAGAGGACTTCAACTAAACAGCTGGAAATAAGACAAAAGAAGAAGTCCCTACTTTTCCACTGCCGCTGTGCTGAGGTGCCCCTGCAGCTATGTCTATCACATTAGGAGATGAGAAGTGTCCAGCAGTCACAGCATAGCCTGGAGACATACAATAATCAGTTACACCACATTTCTTTCTTATATATTTTTTTTTAACATTCAACCCAATCATCCTCATTAACAGGCTCTCACCAAGGTAGCTGTATCTGTGTGAGTCGACGTCTTCTTTGTTCAGGCTGTAGAAAGAGTCAGAAGTCAGGTTGTACACCTTGATCGTCCCAGTCCAGTAGTATGACCCCGGTGCTCCCATCACCACCAGCTCCTGAAATTAAAAAGAAAAAAAATCCATTCATTCAGAGGACTGTGATTCACCTTTTATCTGCACTGTTATGGCCTGTTGAAGAAAAGGAAAGAAAAAAGAAAAACACTGCTGGGTGAACGTCTGGTTAACCAATGGCCACAGACTGGTTTATGCTATCTGCTCTTAATCCCACAGCCAGATGGCATGCAAGCTGAAACTGCTTCCTTTGATGTAACCAGGAATTCAGAGCCCAAGCAAAGTTGACAGCTGTAAAATGAGTTGTTCACGGCTTTTTGTTATGATGCTCCACAGCTATTAAAGGGACCAGAGGACAACAATTAAGATGCACTGTCTCGGCTGCACTAAAAGTGTATCATTGCTCAGAGTCTTGATTTTCACTTCTGATTTGAGTCAAACTTATCACTATGTCATGTGTCTCAGAGGGTGTGTAGTCACCCCTGAGAACTTAGACAAACTGAACAACACAGTCAATTCCTACTCAGCAGTATCTATCCACAATGCTGTGATGTCAAACATCTGGGCACGTCTGGTTCAGACAAGGATAAGGTTTAACAGTTGAACATTGTTTCTTTAAATTCCTCACATTCTTTCAAGGCAGGGTGATTGTTCAAATGCCGTAACACTGAGAAAGAAGTGAGTGTAATTTCACAGGCAGATCATGTGAAATTATCTCATTTTAGTATCTTTGAACAAAAAACATTTTTTAACAGCAAATCCATGTATGCTACTAATTGTTATGTTCTTTATCGAATAATCACTTGATCTGCTAAATGTCAAAAAACAGTGAAAAAGAGTTCATCACAGTTCCCCCACAGCCCAAGGGGACATCTCCAACTGTATTGTTTTGTCTGACCAATAGTCCAAACCCCAAATATATTCAGTTTACAAGGATATAAAATAGAGAAGAGTTTCCAACTTGAATAATTAATCAATGTTTAAAACGTTTTATTTTCTGTTGATTGATCAATTACTTGTTTGCATCTCCAGTAATGCTGCTTGAGATCAGCACCAGGCTAATTAGAAATCTAAAATAATGTTATTTAGCAGAGGGAAAATAAAGAAATACTCAGATTTCTCACCAGTGAGAATAGTTCCACCCTGAGGACACAGCTGTCCTCAGAGGACACATATTTAAGTCTTACAGTCTGTATGTCCCAAATTGAGCGTAACTGTAATTCAAGACTTGAAAAGGACCTTTGTACAACATTCTGCCCATGGGAAACATCAGGAAAGAATTATATTGCTAATATATTAAAAAAATTGTCTAAACTGGTCCAATACATTTCACATTTCAATGCATTCCTCATATGCACATTTTCCTGTGTAACTATATTTTTGCTCAAATGCATTCATACACTAAATATACTGTATTTGTTCATGCTCTCACCACTTCTGCTCACTGCACCAACTTCCCCTTTCTAGACTGCTTACAGACAAGTGTGTGGGAGACACAAAAGGTATTTGAAACTGATGATGTCATTTGTTAGTTTTCAACAAGATAATGTTTTATCTTGTGGAAGTGAGGCTGCTGCAACCTTCGGTATCTTCCTATGGAAACATAAGGTAACAGTTATTAGCCGCTGCTTTGATACAAATACTTGTGTATGTCTGAATGCAGAATTTTTCACACCATTTGGCATCATGAACGACAGTCCCAGTCCCCAGTCAATAAAGAGCGAGGAAGAAAAAGGTTCAATGAAACTTAACAGAAATCACACCTAGTCAAGTGAGAAAATGAGCTGCCTGACAAGAAAAACGGGTAAATAGACTGTATTTAAGTCCTTCTCTATCTTACTGGATAAAGCACTTTACAATTTTCCTCTCACTCACTCACTCACTCACTCACTCACACACACACACACACACACACACACACACACACACACACATACAGCAGATGGCCGTTTCAGTGATTTGGAGGCCCTAGGCAAAGACCAATGAGAGACCTTCTCCATTTTACTTAAAGCAATCATAGCTAATGAACAAAAAACTATTTTGGAGGCAGCTCTTTTCAGTTAACAAAGTCACAGAAATAAAGGAAAGCCCCAAATAAGAATTTTAACAAAACTACTTTAAGTGATGCCACAACTACACACAAGCAATTAAATGTGGCTGGTTGGGAAGCTAAGAATGATGGGGAGCAGACAGGAAGGTGAAAGATAAAAAGGTTAAAAGCCAACAAGCCTAGGTTGTTTTTAACAGTAGAGATGTAAAATGAACTTCATTACTGAGGGCCTCATAAATGCAGAGGTCAATGAAAAAAACTCCAGTATTTGACGTTTACTATTTTAGTGAAACTGCAATTGTACTAACCAGAGTTGAGCATGTCCAACCTTAAATGCACCACTGCAAAACAAAGACTCCTATACAGTCAGAAAATGGCAGAGAGAGTCCTTTTGTTTCATAAACCTGTAGCTACATGGATTTCAATGGATTCATCAAACAGCAGAGAGGGATTTTCAGAGATCATAGATTTTCTTTTTGCAAGCTTTGAAATTGCCTCGGGTGAAGAGGTGATGTGTGAAAACAAGTGTAAAATAAGCATGCTGTAGGCTATATGAGCAGCTTCCCCAGCAGGCTGAGCAGGGCTCCCTGCCTCCCCCGCCTGGTTCTGGGTCTACTGCTACCTGGGTGTGTGACAGCTACGGTGGGAAAAAAAGGAGGAGCCGGTATTAAAGCACCAACCTTGTGAATAATGGACTACCTGCTCTACCTCATCAACCACCACCCAAATAAAAGAAGGAAGATAACTAATGCATTCTTATCATGTTAAATATAATAACAGAATATTAGTATATGTAACATGCTAAGAATGTAAATTGTTACAGAATTACATTTGAAGATCTGTTCCAACTGCTCACTCAGTTTACCAGTGAATTGATTGATGAAGCTCCATGAGTGTACAGACAACAGAGTTTGGATGACAACAAACCACTATCTATATGTCAGACTAACAGAAAAAACAGAGCATTACATGGATTTAAAAGATGAATAAGCACCGTTACTGACCTCGTAAAACTCCCGCTATCCGGCTTGGCACGAGCCGTGCTCTTCCCCCATACTTTTGCTTATAGTCTGTCAGAAAAAAACAAACCACAAATTATTTCATTGTGTGCTTGAGCCAGCGTTTACTGAGTTTTTTCCTGCATTCCATAAGGAGCTAGTCAAGTCCCAGTCCCATCCACGAGGAGTCTGGGGCCACAAAGCAGACTGGGGGTGCAACACCACATTCAACAAGAAGACCTCTTACTTGGAGAAGGGGACACAGTGCTCTCAGGTTTCAAAAAATACTGAGCTTGGTTTGGCAAAAAATGCACTGTAAACACGGTCCCATGCAAAGTCTGTCTGGCTTCTCCATAACTGTTGGCAACGTGTTACAGAAGGAAGTGAAGGCCTGACATGGGGAGCACAATTAAGGTATAAAACAGCCTTTGATAAATAACTCTGAGTCACATATCAAAATATATGAAGAACACATTTGCATGAGTCAGCTTCAAATCTTACACAGTACTACATTAGTTTTTAAATGGAACTTGATTTTTAATGTTGTAAAACTACCCCAGCACAAATAAATTTGAGTTACTACAAACATAACAAAATCTGATTTTTTTTAACCTTGCAAGCAAATATTTCCTAAAAGCACCCGATTACACCTCTGTGAAAATGTTTTTCTTTTGCAAAAAGGTGCACAGGGAATTCAAACTCGCCACTTCCATTGGCTTATATTTTTGGCTTAGCAAACCCTTCAATAGTAGGCTTTTGCCAAAGTACTTGTGTTGGACTGAGGACGAGAGATCGTACTTCAAGGCACTCCTGCTACTATTCTTCAGTGCCAGGAAACCAATCACAGGCCAGAAGCAGATGATGGTGCTGGCTACAGAGATCACGTGCCATGATAAAATGTAACCACAAAAGAGGATAAACAAACCAATTTCTTCTTTTTCCTCATGAAATAAATCTTCAGGCTTTTAAAAATCAATGTGAGAAGAAAGATTACACATTAACTGCTCATGTCACCAGTGAGGCCAAGTCCCTGGGTTTTTGCTTGATTTTAAGGGGTCACGAGGCAAAAGGGTTGGGAGACACTGGACTAAACCAATAACATTTCTCACCCCCAGCAATTGCTTTGATATTTTCAGTGTAGTGTCTATGTTGGCCTACTGTGAGAGGTTAATATGGGTTAAAATGAAGATTTCTGTGTCTACTGTACCTTCATAACAAGGGATGAGCGGCTTTCTCCTGCCCTGAAGAGTGGGAGGAATGATGGAGCAGTATCCATGTGGAAGGATATGCTCGGAGTTGTAGTACACATTTTTCCAGCGGTGAGCACAGGCCTGCAAGAGAAAAGAAGGAACGGAAAACAAATTCAGACATGTGTTCATGCTGTAAACACTAACACTTCAGACTGCAGGCAGGCGTTCCTCGACCATGCTGATGGTTTAAGCTCTTTCCTCGCTGGGCTGGAGTCAGTGCGTCTCTGTGGCTGTCAAATGATCGTCAATGAGAGGGGGAATTAAAGCCCATCATCCATAACACCGACCATAACAACCACGGTTTGTGGTGTGAATATCTTAGCTGCAGCATGAGATATTTCCTAAGGAGCATTTAATGTGCAGCAAGAAAAATCTCCACATCAACATTTGTGTTTTAAAATTTGTGTTTTTTAATTTCAAAAAAGCTCCTCTATGTCTTACAGGCAGCAGGAGAAGCCAAAGGTTCAGACAGCGGATCAAAAGATAGAGAACAAACTCCTACTTTATTATGCTACTGCTGAAAAAAGGGTAATTCTCAAAACAATATTTTGCCGCTGTGTTCTACAAAATAAACATTACACAGATCGATAGACAAACAGGATTCTATAGACTCAAATACAAACTCTGCATGAATCAGGCCACATAAATGTGTAAATGTGGTAATAATTTAGTACACTGGGGAGGGGGAGGGGGGGGGATGGTGGTGGGGCTCCTGTGGCTGTGGGGACAGATCTGGACGCCTCTGTGCAGACAAAGTTCACTTCATTTCCCCTTGCTGTGTTTTACTCCCCCATGCACGCACGCACGCACGCACGAACACAGCCAATCTAAATGAATAAGAGCTGGGCAGATTGAGGACACACACAGAGCATCAAATGACTGGACTTGGAATATGCAATATGTTGAGAAACACTTGTGTTTCTAAAGATGGCTTGGAAAAATAGTAGTAGTGATACCAGCATGAACTCTCCCTCTTGAGTAGAAGCAGATTTTAAAAGAAAAAAGATCAATCAGCTGACATAAACACAACAAACGGAGCGCTCTTGCATTAGCTGACACGTTCTTTCAGAGCAGCAAAGAAGGCAATTATGGTACTCCTGAGGAGTGATAATATACTCCTGTTCCGTTAAAGGGCTCACTGGTCACAAACAATGCCTTCACTGAAAGTGCACATGAAATCACCACCAAACACATCTGCCAAACAGCCATTTTCCTCCTGCATAAATCCATTCACATTTGATACAGAAACGAGAGGCACAGCAACACATGGCTCAAATTCACCACTTATTCTTGTCAAGTGTCTAGAGTGTGCAGATAAAAACTTGTTGTTATACAACGCTACGCTCAAGTTTCAAAGTCTGACAATGTCAAGAACTCATCAAAGTTTGGGTCATGATTTGAAAATCATGCCAATAAATTCCACTGAGGTATAAAATAATGGACCAAAGACAAACATATTGAAAGGAATGTTGTTTTAAAATGTCAGTATATGATGACAGTTATCTGGGACGCCTGTATAAGTAAGACTCCCATAACAGGTCAACCAGGGACAGGTATTCCAACACACACCAGTTATGGGTGTGTCAAGAGCTGCCCGGTCCACCAGTCGCCTACAAACTGTCCTGCAAGGGTCCTGGTTTCCTCGCTAGCCACCGCAGGAGGAGACGGGGTTAACGTTTAATGAAAAGCTGCCCTAGGACGGGACCACCGCAGAGCTGCTGAAGCCTAAACAAACTCTGCCAGCTGCCTTCTGATCTCTATGCAAATATCCAGCCAAGCACCTTTGGGATTAGCACCAGTTAGTCTCCTGTTTTTTTTTATAATCCATTTCTCACTTTTTAACAGCTATCTACTTAGGACAAACCCTGTTCCACTGAATCTTTTTCACAGTATTATGTAACCACGCAGCAGTTTCCAAATCTGTCTGACTTTTAGTTGTTACTCTGTACAGCTTTGAATATGCTAAACAAGTTCAGTATTTAGAGTCAAAGCTTATGAGCATGTAACAGAATGGGAGGAAAGGCCTTTTTTTGCTAAAGGAGGGACCAGCTGTGGTTTAACAGTGTGGTTCATGGTCAGACATTAGTAACAATGATGTCGGTATAATCAAGTATTTTTTTAACGGGTGTACATGTTTCTCATTAAACAATTTGATGAGGGGACTGTGGCATTATGCCCTGAACTAACCAGTATTTTGCCGTCGGCTCTGTCCTGGCGGGCCAGACTGACCCCCATCCACTCATCATCCCTGTCTCCTTGGCAAGTCTTCCCACACGACTCTCTGGGCTTGTTTCCTGAAAGACAATGAGAGCAGTTTGCAAATGCTGAGTCCTCAGGACGGAGAATGTCTTGGAGTTTGTAACTTGTTACTTATCAGCCACAGACAGCTGTTGGAGTTCTAAGTTCTGTCTTTATTTCCTCTGAATGTGACAGGGATGTTTACACAGTTTACAGTTTGAAAATCTATATTTTGAGGTTGAGAACTATATTGATGATGACTAAGTCTGATGACAATAATTGTTTGGTTATGAAAACAGTAGGACCACAAGGGTTGGTTGAGCCCAAGGAAATGTCATCAAATGTCAAAAGTGCGCATATCAAAATCCAAATAACTTACTGCATGATTTACACTGATGTGTGTCATATACTGCTTTGTAATGCTATTAGTACTGACTTTGAACCCTGAACCAGTTAATGAAGACCATAAATCTTCATAAACTGTTAAGAACATAAACCAGTGGACCATAAATTTACATAAATGTGCATAGTTAGGAGAATAAAGCCAGTGGTAAATAAAAGACAATCACACTTCTAAATTTCTGGGACAGCTGATCCTTTTTAGAGTCCAACTCTAGTAAATTATAACTAAATATAGATTACTAGTTTCCTTAGTTGGCCCCCTTGCCAAAGTTGTATTCTCGTTCTCCCAGCAGACAATTCACAATGGCATGTAGCTGTGAGTGTTTCTCTGTGTCAGTGTGTTGTGCGCTCCCAGAGGGCCGTCAGAGTTCAGCCCCTCTGGTCCATGTGGCTCACTAAGCACCAAGCAGCACACGCTCACTGATAATGTATGTTTTTTTTGGTGACACATTGACTGAGCACAGGGTTAATATTAAAGCCATGCCTGCTGCACCGGCTTTCTTGACCACAAGAAAAGAGTAGAGGCTGGGGGTCAACTTTTGGCTCACATGCTTGGAAAATATTAGCAGAAGTATATATCACACTTATCAAAAATATTTATGGACCTCTGCACACAAAACCCTCTTGTCTTTTGCATGTCTCCATATAGCAGGTTAAAATAACACTGTCGCACTGTAAAGAGCAGTAAAAGGCTGCATTATTATTATTATGATAAAACAAAACAGATGCTTGGGGGAGTTTAGCCAAGCGCTGTGGAGATATTTGGCAATGCAACACTAGGCAAAGAGTGGACAAGGAAAAGCTGCAGGAAAGCCCAGTGTGTGTGTGTGTGTGTGTGTGTGTGTGTGTGTGTGTGTGTGTGTGTGTGTGTGTGTGTGTGTGTGTGTGTGTGTATGGACTGCATATAGTAAACTTCTCTTTGAGATAAATTGTAATTTCTGAACTGTTCAAGTTGTGTGTGGGAGCATGTGCTGCCCTGAGGCTGCAGTTAGCGTGCATGTCATTTTATGCTCGTATCTTTATGCTGCAGGTAGTGGTGACTGACCTCTTTCCAGATCGATCTCCGTGCAGCGGCGCTCTGGGTTGCTGTGAACTCGACACTTATACACAGCTCCAGGAGATTGCACAGAGGTGCTGTAGGTAGAGTTTGCCCTTGGAGCACCCACTATTACCCTGCAGACACGAGGAGAGGGGAGATGATGGGACACACTTTACACTATCTTTAATCTGTGCTACTGAAACTTTTAAATGAGAAAAAGAAAATCTTTTGCCAGCAGAAAATGTTACAGTACAAACAGAAATGGCTTTATTTATGAAGAATAATAAGTATTACTGTTTTGTATTCAGTGGGTGTGGATGCAGCCTTAGCTCTAGAGACATTCCAACATTTGCTTAAAAAGTACAAATTCATTGCCTCATTGACAAAAAATAAGAGTATTTCCAGGAACACTAAACCATGGGACTCACCAGCGTGTGTTGTCATGATAATGCTCCAGCACAGAATAGCCAAAAAAACTAGAACTTGGTCCGCGGAACAACAAAGGATGTTCTAAGTCTATATTGTAAGAATAAGCCACTGAAATATAGAGATAGACATAAAAAACATGTTGTACTCCCGTTTTGTGTCCGCGAAGAGGAGCCATCCCTATGCGCACCATGCGTAATAACGCGGTTAAAGTCTCCAAAAAGAAGAAAAAAGAAGGGGGGAAAAAACTAAAAAGAGGAATTGTCAGCTCTTCTGTGTTCAAACTGTAACAACACAACAAGAAGTTATTTTTATCCTGGTCTAGCGCAGCATGAACGCTGTGATGGCATAAGGAAAAGCTTGAGGAGGAAAGTTAACGGTCCGGTAAATAACGGTGCGTCAGCTTCTCTCCATTCTGTGTCAGGAAGTTGTTGCTCGCAGGCTCCCTGTCGAGGAGATAAATGGGGTCACTAGCGTCAAGTTACCAAGAGGTTGCCAGGATAAAACCGGAAATACGAAAAGTTGTACTCAAAATTAAAACATCTCTGCTGGTTGGAGTTCTGGTACAAGTGTTGAAGGTCAGCAAGTTTTAATTTGAAAGGTACAAACCGGAACGAGTGTTTTCTTTTCTGCAACACTGACACTAGTAACGCGGTCACGGACAGACGCGGATGGTCTTGAGGCGCAAAGCATCACATTTCCTCCGTGGGCTTTGGGGCTCCACTCACCTAAACTGAAAGATTAGGGGCGCACTGCTGCCATCTAACGTTTTACAGTCACAGTCAACAGTGTAACAGCTTGAAAAAAAAAGGGCAAATTGCTATTTATTTTAAAGTCAGCACAGTTAGACAAATTATATGAGAACACTGTTCTAAGGAATTTAAAGCTTTTATAAAAAGAGAGATTTCGTTACAAGGTTTTACAAAATGGAGATGGTTTATTGGAACAAATATTATTTTATATATTACAACAGTAATTTTCAACATTTTTGGCATGGTTAGTGTCCCAATAAATCAAAAGCCATGTCTACTTGAAAACCCCTTGTTGCGTGTCTACCAGTTGTTTAAATTTCCTTATTTAATTTGCATATTTTTTAAGAGTGCTCAGCAAGAAATAATTACTTAATGTAACCCAGGTTAACTTAGTTAGCAAAATAAATAAATTGGTTAAAAGGAAATCAATCAATAAATGTGTTAATATGGTTAAAAAATCATTAAGAACATGTGTAATATTTCATTTCATTCAGTATGTTATTTCATGAGTTATTTTGTGTTTAAAATGCATTTGGACTTTTATTTTGAAGGGCACGTTGCTGCGTAACCCAGGTGACCAGCAACCGCAAATCGGATTGTCAAAGGGTTTTTCTTTGCTGGAAGAATGTGTGGTTTTTGCGGAGCGGGCTGCAGATAAAACTTTGAGAGAGTCAGAGAGGAAGGTGAAGAATCTTTACTTGTTAGAAGCCAATTTTGTTGGATTTTTGTGAAGAAGATATTTTACGTACTCGATCTGTCCCTGTGTGGAGACGATTATTACATTGGAAATCGGGACTTGGTGAGTGGGAAAAAGAAATTGTTTTTTCTTTTCTTTTCTTTCTTTAAAAGGGAAAAAAGATATGTGCAACGTATTTATGATTTTGTGAATATGTAAAGCCGAGGTAGTGATTTTAAGTTGATTTATGGTCAAACTTGAAGCACGTGCTGCAAATAAGCTAAAACCGTATCACTGCACTATGATGTTCGACAACCATTTTAAGAACCGCAATTGAGACGGGAGTTGGACAATTTTTATTTAAAGCTACCTGGTTATTTATGTTGGTATTTATGCACGTTTTATGTTGTTACGATAGGCCATTTAGAGTGGGTTGGAGAAATATTCAACCGACACCGACTTGGAAAACACGAGGTTGAAACAAGATGGCGAGCCACCCAGTGACCTGCTGAACTGTGCAACCACCTGAGTAATAGCGCCTCTATTGGACGGTGCTCATGACCTTCTGAACTGGTAGGATTCATCCAACTTCTGCAAAACTGCAGCGGACTCTAAGTGAACCCTGAGTTGTTTATAAAAAAAAGGAAGATAGGAGAGAAGAGGACTCTCTTTTCTTTTGGTCCTGTAATGACAATTTATTCAGTCTTTTGCTGAATCACTTTAGTTTTATAACCTTTTTGTATTTTTTTTTTATGAGTACAACAAATTGTAAATGGTATTTGTTTTTATGCTATTTACTTTTAAGTAAATGTAAATGAGTACATTTACTACATGTGAATCCTCTAACTAAAAGGTGAACTTCACTGAGGTGATTTAGATCAGCCTGAGTTAACTCAATAGATCAAAATCTTAATTGAATTGATTAAGAACTAATTTGGACTAAACCAAACTAAAAGGGTTGCAACCTGATACTAGAACCTGATATTAAAACCTGATACTAAAATCTGATATTAAGTCAAAAAGTCAGAGGTTAATTCAAAAGGTTAAAACCTAATTACTTAACAAAAGGGGTTAAGGTAATTTGAAATTGTGTTAATTGTTGTCCAGTGTCTTGTGTGTTACGCTTTTTCAATAATAAGCCGGCAGTTTAAACTTATTCCCTGGTCTGTGGTCTTTTTTTTTACTTTTCCAACATACTGTAATGCATCTTTTTGCTCCAGTAGACGAACTTAGTTGAATAATTCTGGTCCATAGAATATAAGTAAGTACTGTTTTTTGTTATTACTATGTAATTACCACACAAAGGTGTTACAAACATGGCGAGCCAGCCAGGAGCAAAGTAAGGCATCACATTACGTTTTCGAACTGTATTTTGACCCAGACCCGCAAAATATTAAAAAAAAAAAAAAAAAAAAAAAGAATCCGGCCAAGACATGGACATTGTGAAGGAACAAAGTGTCAAAATTCCAAACTCAGTCATTGTGACTGGGCTTTCTGACCCTAATCTTGAAGAAGACCTAGTCGACTTTCTGAAAAGGTATGGGCGCATATTGAGAACCCTTAAGATTGATGATCCACAGTCGGTGTACCACAGTGATGTTATTATGAATATGAGAGTGGAGCTGCTCTGGCAGCACTTGAACCCTTGCTGCCCTATACGCTCAAAAGTCAAACTGCATCTTGCGAAATCAGAGCCCTTTCAACTGAGTACGTCGAAACCGTCACCAGTAGCGCCACCAACAGTTTGTTCACCGAACTGCAAGAAGTAGCTAAATTAGCAGGCAAGTCATTTGAAACTGTTTTGCATGAATATATCACCAAATGCAGTCAATCAATAGCAGGTGATCCCAGACAAAATGATACTGAGCTTAACGAAACTGATCAAACTGAACCAGACACCTACAATGCTTCCTCAATCACAAGTGAAGCTCCTATGGAAACTGAGCCTGTCAAAACAAAACCATGCCTTCAAGCCTCTAACATTCCTCAAAACCTCATAACTCACCCGGATGTGCAAAAAGTTGTTGTTGAGCACATAGTCCGAAGTGAAGCCCCTGTATTCAAAGAATCACACTCTTTTCGCTTGAGGCAATTCTCTGGCAAACTACCTTGCCCCAGTAATGAGGTAGACTTTGAAACATGGCGCACCAGTGTCGAACTTCTCCTTCAAGACCCAGATTTGTCTGATTTGCAGCGCTCTCGTAAGGTCTTGGACAGTCTTGTACCACCTGCAGCAAATGTAGTCAAACCTTTAGGCCCCAAAGCTAAGCCCTCTGCTTACATTGAGCTTCTCAATTCAGCTTTTGGCACGGTAGAGGATGGTGATGAGCTTTTTGCTAAGTTCCTTAACACACTGCAAGACGCTGGTGAAAAGCCCTCTCAATATCTTCACAGACTACAGACAGCTCTTGCTAAGGCCCAGAAACGAGGCGGTGTTTCAGCTAGTGAGACAGACCAACACCTGTTACGTCAGTTTTGTCGTGGGTGCTGGGATAATGTCCTTCTAGCTGACCTTCAGCTAGAAAGAAAAAAAAGTAACCCACCTCCATTCGCAGAGTTACTCTTACAGCTACGAATAGAAGAAGACAAGCATACTGCCAAAGAAAGCAGGATGAAGAAGCACTTTGCTGCTACCAGACCGAAAGTCACTTCACATGCAATGGCTGCAAACACTAATCTTGACCCCACACTGCAAACCGATCTCACTGAAATGCGAGCCCAAATGACTGAACTTCAGAATCAGCTCTCAAAAATGAAAACTAAAGAGGCCAAACAACCAGTCGCTCCCCAAAGCAACTTGGTCAAAGAGCTGAAAGCACAAATCACAGAACTGCAATCCCACCTTGCCAGACTCAAATCCCCAAATGCAGACCGAAAGAAAGCTGACAACCCAAAAGCAAGTAAGACAAAAACAAAACCCAAAGCACCTGAACGAAACTTGTCAACGCCCCCAGTTCCTAAAAACAGACCAAGGCCCTGGTATTGTTTCCAATGCGGTGAGGATGGGCATATTGCGTCTGCCTGCTCCAATGAATCAAACCCGTCTTTGGTTGCTGATAAAAGGGCGCAATTAAAAGAAAAGCAGTTACAGTGGGACACAGAAAATAGTCAAAATCAACCTTTAAACTAGAACCAGCCCCCATTGCGGGACAAATGGGTGCTTCCAATGACACTAGTCCCAATCAAAAGCCTTTCAAAAAGCGCGTCTCTAACAAATTAGCCACTGCAAAACTACCAAAAGGTTTAATCGGAGCCAAGTATACTGCTCATGTGCAAATCAATGATCAAAACTGCAGTTGTCTCCTTGATACTGGGTCTCAAGTGACCACAGTGTCCCAATCCTTCTACGAAAAATATCTTTCAAACCTTGAAATCCATCCAATAACCGAACTGCTTGAAATTGAAGCTGCAAACGGTCAAAATGTTCCTTATTCTGGCTTTATTGGTGTCTGTATTACTTTCCCAAAAAGCTGCTTTGGCTCTGAAATCAGTGTGCCAACCTATGCGTTAGTTGTCTCTGACACACGCTCAAACATTCAGTCATCTCTTTTGATTGGCACCAACACACTAGACATTCTTTATGAAAACTATTCCCAGACCAATACCAATACCCAAACTCTACCCTATGGTTGCAGAGTAGTGTTGAGTGTTTTACAACAGAGGCAAAGACAGAAAGAAAACAGTAGCCTTGGGCTAGTTAGATTGTCAGGGAGAGAGCCGGAAGTCATACCTGCGGGTCAAAGTCGAGTCTTAGAGGGGTTAGTGAATGCAAACACTAAAACACCAGACAAGTGGGTTGTAGTTGAGCCACCTCACACTTCCTCCTTGCCAGGTGGGGTTCTTGTCACCAACTGTTTACTTACCCTTCCAGACAAACCTTTTGAAAGGATCCCAGTTGTAATGCGCAACGAAAGTGAACATGACATTGTCATTCCTGCAAAAAGTGTCATTGCTGAAATTCACGCAATTCAGGAAGTGGTGTCAGCCACCCAGGTCGAAACCAACTCACAGTCCAGTGAGCCTCCCCCATTAAATCTAAATTTTGCCGATTCACCTGTTCCAAGTGAATGGAAGGACAGAATCACACAAAAACTCAGTTTAATGCCCGAGATCTTTGCGCAACATGATACAGACTTTGGGTGTACAAACAAAGTAAAGCACCAAATAAAGTTGAGTGATGAGACTCCTTTTAAACACAGGCCCCGTCCAATCAGGCCACAAGATCTTGATGCAGTAAGGAGACACTTACAGGAGCTGAGCGAGGCAGGAGTAATCCGCGAGTCCGAAAGCCCCTTTGCATCGCCCATAGTAGTGGTGAGAAAGAAAACGGTGATGTACGACTTTGCGTTGATTATCGCAGGCTAAACCTCAACACGATCAAAGACGCGTATGCACTCCCTAATGTAGAGGAGGCGTTCTCAGCCCTCACAGGATCAAAATGGTTCTCTGTACTAGACCTTAAGAGCGGCTACTACCAGATTGAGGTTGATGAGGAAGACAAGCACAAAACCGCTTTTGTATGTCCCATGGGTTTCTTTGAATTTAACAGGATGCCCCAAGGCATAACAAATGCTCCCAGCACGTTCCAAAGGCTGATGGAAAAGTGCATGGGAGATATCAACCTTAAGGAAGTCTTAGTCTTTCTAGACGACCTTATAGTGTTTTCTGAAAGCCTTGAAGAACATGAAACCCGACTTCTCCATGTGCTAAGTCGCCTCAAGGAATATGGTCTGAAATTGTCCCTCGAAAAGTGTCGCTTCTTTCAGACTTCTGTCAGGTACTTGGGGCACATAGTCTCGCAGCATGGTGTTGAGACTGACCCAGAAAAGGTTGCAGCGCTAAAAACATGGCCAAGTCCCACAAATCTAAAAGAGCTCCGCCAGTTTTTAGGTTTTGCTGGGTATTACAGGCGGTTTGTTAAAGATTTTCTCTAAAATTGTGAAACCCCTGACAAACCTCACCGCTGGGTACCCACCCTTGAGAAAGAGCCACAGCCCTAAGACCGACAATGCCCATTACTTTGAGCCTAAAGCCCCTTTTGGTGATAGGTGGTCTGAAAGTTGCCAACAAGCATTCGAGGAAATAATAAACAAACTCACCTCAGCACCGGTGTTAGGGTTCGCTAACCCCAAACTTCCTTACGTGTTACACACGGACGTTGAGCACGACAGGGCTGGGGGCAGCCCTGTATCAGGAGCAGGAGGGGGAGATGCGTAATTGCGTACGCTAGTAGAGGTCTGTCGAGAAGTGAAGCACGTTACCCTGCCCACAAACTTGAGTTTCTAGCCCTTAAATGGGCTGTAACGGAAAAGTTCTGCGATTATTTGTATGGCAGTCCTTTCACAGTTATAACTGACAGTAACCCTCTAACTTACCTTTTAACAACAGCTAAGTTAGACGCAACAAGTTATCGTTGGCTGTCAGCCCTATCCTCCTTTGATTTCCAGCTTCAGTATAGGGCAGGCAAACAGAACATGGATGCGGATGGGTTGTCTCGTCGACCCCATCCAGAACCAGTAAACGACCTTGTTTCTCTTAAAGAGCAAGAACGAATTTGTCAGTTTGTTAAACAGCACCTACCTGGCACAGATCCTTTTGTTCATGTCTCTAAAAATACTGTCAGTGCTATCTGTGAAAAACATCTTGTTCTCCAGTCTTTTGACTCTAACAGCAGTGCTCTTACCGGTGCTCTTGTAACATCCTTGTCAATGTCTGCCCAAGCCATTCCAGATAATTTTGATCAGTGCAATGGGTTCCCAGTTATCCCAAGCATTTCTGAAGAAGAACTGAAACAAAATCAAAGAAGGGATCCAGCAATAAATGAAATCATACACCAACTTGAAACAGGTGAAACTTCTCCGCCAACAGTCCGCAAAGAAATTCCACAACTTACTATCCTTCTGCGTGAGCTAGACAAACTTGAATTGCAAAATGGGATTCTTTACAGGAAAAGGCTAATTGGTGAGGAAACACAATATCAGCTCGTTCTTCCCGAAAGCCTCAGACAAATGGTCTTAAAAAGTCTCCACGATGACATGGGTCACCTTGGTGTGGATCGGACTCTTGACCTTTGTGGACCAGATTTTTCTGGCCAAAAATGTCTCTTGATATTGAACAAAAAATAAAAACCTGCCAAAGATGTGTTTGCAGAAAATCTCTGCCACAGAAGGCAGCGCCCCTTGTGAATATTCAAGTCACCAGACCCCTCGAGTTACTATGCATTGACTTTCTAACCATTGAACCAGACAGTAGTAATACTAAAGATGTCCTGGTAATGACAGATTTCTTTACCAAATATGCAGTCGCTGTCCCTACCCCAAATCAACGGGCGAGAACTGTAGCCAAAGCGTTGTGGGAAAACTTTATTATCCACTACGGGTTCCCAGAAAAGATCCATAGTGATCAAGGCACAGACTTTGAGTCAAAAACTATCAAAGAACTCTGTGACCTTGCAGGGATACAAAAAGTCAGAACCACTCCCTATCATCCCAGGGGAAACCCTGTGGAAAGATTTAATAGGACACTTCTGAACATGCTTGGCACGCTCCAGGATGAAGATAAGAGACATTGGCACGACTACGTCAGACCACTTGTGCACGCGTATAACTGCACCAAACACGAAACCACAGGCTATACGCCGTACGAGTTAATGTTTGGTAGGCAGCCAAAACTACCTATAGACCTCGCCTTTAATGTTCCATTGAACCGCCGTCAGCAACAATCGCATTCACATTATGTCAAAGCACTCAAAACTCATCTTCAAGAAAGCTATCAGTTAGCTACAAAAAGTGCTGCCAAACTTGCTGAAAGAAACAAAGTCCGATATGACAAACGCGTTACTGAATCAGTCCTTGATGTTGGTGACCGTGTGCTTGTTAAAAATGTCAGGCTCAGAGGAAAAAACAAGTTAGCGGACAAGTGGGAATCCACTGTTTACGTTGTTGTAAGTCGAAAAGACAACTTACCTGTTTATACAGTTAAGCCTGAACATCAAAATGGTCCCACTCGAACTCTTCACAGAGACCTGCTGTTACCATGCGGGTTTCTACCAGTTCTGTCTGAACCTGCCCCTAAAGCAAAAGAAATGCCCTCCAGGCCTAGCACACGCCAACACCCCATAACTGAGTCAGAACCTGAGGTTGAAAGTGAGTCAGAGGAAGACCATAGTTACTTTCAGTATTACCCACCAGGTCCTCTCAAAGAAGTCTTGAGGACAGTTGAGGAATACAGGGTAGTACATCCCTCAAAAACTTACAAAAATCCTTCTGTCGAGCAACCAAACTCAGAAGTTTTTGTGGTAATTCCTGAAAATGCTCTAGAGGATGTTGAAAACGCTGAAAATTTGCCTGATTATGACACTAAACCCGAAAATGACAAAACACCTGACTGTGAAAAGGGACAGGACAATGTAGCTGAAAAGGAGACTGGGAAAGGAGTTGAATCAGAAATGGGAAACTTACCTCAAAGGGGACACTTACCTGCTCTTGAAAAGGAAGGGATAAGAGGAAAAGAGATAAATGAGGAAACAAATACAAATGAGACAGTGGAAACCGCAGTAAACCAAGATGTTGCTATGGAAAATGATGAACAAACAAATTATCCTGATACAGAGCAAAGTGTCAGAAGATCTCTCAGAAAAGAATGGTCCCCAAACAGTTAACCTACCCCCAGTTGGGTAACCCTCTCATTAGTATTGTTCAGTCACTCTTCCAAAGTCTAAGTGAAGCCGTCACAGGTTCTATTGAACTTCATGAAGTAAAAGTAGTCTAAATGATGCATTATGCAAAGGGACTTGCATAGAGTTAAGAGGGGAGGGTGTAACCCAGGTTAACTTAGTTAGCAAAATAAATAAATTGGTTAAAAGGAAATCAATCAATAAATGTGTTAATATGGTTAAAAAATCATTAAGAACATGTGTAATATTTCATTTCATTCAGTATGTTATTTCATGAGTTATTTTGTGTTTAAAATGCATTTGGACTTTTATTTTGAAGGGCACGTTGCTGCGTAACCCAGGTGACCAGCAACCGCAAATCGGATTGTCAAAGGGTTTTTCTTTGCTGGAAGAATGTGTGGTTTTTGCGGAGCGGGCTGCAGATAAAACTTTGAGAGAGTCAGAGAGGAAGGTGAAGAATCTTTACTTGTTAGAAGCCAATTTTGTTGGATTTTTGTGAAGAAGATATTTTACGTACTCGATCTGTCCCTGTGTGGAGACGATTATTACATTGGAAATCGGGACTTGGTGAGTGGGAAAAAGAAATTGTTTTTTCTTTTCTTTTTCTTTCTTTTGCAACGTATTTATGATTTTGTGAATATGTAAAGCCGAGGTAGTGATTTTAAGTTGATTTATGGTCAAACTTGAAGCACGTGCTGCAAATAAGCTAAAACCGTATCACTGCACTATGATGTTCGACAACCATTTTAAGAACCGCAATTGAGACGGGAGTTGGACAATTTTTATTTAAAGCTACCTGGTTATTTATGTTGGTATTTATGCACGTTTTTTATGTTGTTACGATAGGCCATTTAGAGTGGGTTGGAGAAATATTCAACCGACACCGACTTGGAAAACACGAGGTTGAAACAAGATGGCGAGCCACCCAGTGACCTGCTGAACTGTGCAACCACCTGAGTAATAGCGCCTCTATTGGACGGTGCTCATGACCTTCTGAACTGGTAGGATTCATCCAACTTCTGCAAAACTGCAGCGGACTCTAAGTGAACCCTGAGTTGTTTATAAAAAAAAGGAAGATAGGAGAGAAGAGGACTCTCTTTTCTTTTGGTCCTGTAATGACAATTTATTCAGTCTTTTGCTGAATCACTTTAGTTTTATAACCTTTTTGTATTTTTTTTTATGAGTACAACAAATTGTAAATGGTATTTGTTTTTATGCTATTTACTTTTAAGTAAATGTAAATGAGTACATTTACTACATGTGAATCCTCTAACTAAAAGGTGAACTTCACTGAGGTGATTTAGATCAGCCTGAGTTAACTCAATAGATCAAAATCTTAATTGAATTGATTAAGAACTAATTTGAACTAAACCAAACTAAAAGGGTTGCAACCTGATACTAGAACCTGATATTAAAACCTGATACTAAAATCTGATATTAAGTCAAAAGTCAGAGGTTAATTCAAAAGGTTAAAACCTAATTACTTAACAAAAAGGGGTTAAGGTAATTTGAAATTGTGTTAATTGTTGTCCAGTGTCTTGTGTGTTACGTTTTTCAATAATAAGCCGGCAGTTTAAACTTATTCCCTGGTCTGTGGTCTTTTTACTTTTCCAACATACTGTAATGCATCTTTTGCTCCAGTAGACGAACTTAGTTGAATAATTCTGGTCCATAGAATATAAGTAAGTACTGTTTTTTTGTTATTACTATGTAATTACCACACAAAGGTGTTACATTAAAAAGGGAGAAAAAAAATCATCTGGCCACACCGAAATGTTACCGTTAAATACGATGCTGCAGCTTTGATGTGAAGGAAAGAAATAAAGGTCAAACATAGGTTACCCCTGCAGAAGTATGTGACCCTACATACAGGATCTTTAAAACAGATCTGTCTGCTTTCCACATTTGTATTTCATGTTATCATTCATTATCCCCTGCAAGACTGGCTAAACCTTGAAAAACCAGGTAATGAGATAAGATATTGGATTTAACACATTACTATATGATAATAAAAATAAAGGAGTGACAAAATGTGTTCTGTAAATAAGATTTATTTAATTAAGTCTGAAAATGTATAGCAAGTCATAGAGTGCCCTAAAATACAGTCTTAATTATTATAGTACAATTTACAGTTGTGTTTTGTGTCTCTATGTCAGTGTAATGATAAAATATAAAGCATAGAAAAGCTGTGTTAAACAAACAAGGTCCAGAGGCCAGTATATCTTAAAGTGGTGCGAGAGCACAGTTAAAGGGTCGTTTACAGTTTTACAGAGGAAGTAATTCAGACAACAGCACAACACAGAAACCTATAAATCAACTGACCTGTCAGCATCGATACTTGATAATGATATAATTTATTGCACAAGCCAATCTGTATGAACACATTCTAAAATAAAAAGGAAACCTAAACATATAAATTAAACTTAATTTCAGAGTAAAATTAGAATTGTGGAAGATTTGTGTTTCTAATTCCCTTGTACCTTTAGATACTGTATATTCATGCATCCTGCCCCACACACGCACACACACACACACGCTGCACGCAGGCACACCCAAGTGTGTGCTCCAACACACAAACACACGCACACATAACATGAATGCAGAGAGTAGGGCCTCGTCAAATCCAAGGCAGTCTTCCCCTTCAGCAGCAGCAGATTTTCATCCATAAATACCCGAATAATTCACACACTCATCGTAACCAAGGCTGTGGAGGGACAGATACAATTATTTTAATTAATCATGCAATTATTAATGAAGAAATGTTTGTAATATGTTTTTGACTGCAAGAGGACTGAGGTGACTTTAATGAATGAGCTTATAAAAGTAGCAGGTCAATGGATGCTTACAACCGCTTTTTGAGTCTTCTTTGTCCAAAACCTTTTGTGCTTGGTCTGGAGGAAACTTGAGCATGGAGGTTATCACTTTGGCCATCGTCTGTGGATGAGTAGCAAGTAAATGTATAAATAAATAATAAGAAAAAACTTGACAATCGGCAATTTAAAAATTTCTTTTTTTTTTAACCCTCCCCTCCCAAACTAATCGTGCTTGTTCTTTGACAATTAAAGCCCAACAAGGGTGCATGCATTTCTCCATTAACACATGGGATAATCAGAAACAGGGCTGCAGTAGGAAACCTAACCGCTCAACTAACACTATACAAGGCCAGCATGTCTTTAAATGGCAAATGTGCGTCATGCACGATGTATGTGCTAGCTTAGCCTGGGGGACATTGTCCCCACTGCGAGGTCTGCCAAGTTACCATAAAGACTGTTTGCTGAGGAGCTGGGAAATCCCCGCTGACTTTAGGATCATGTCAACAGCACTGTTAATTAGGGAGATCACTGTAAATTTTACCCAAGAAGACTGGACACAACATGACTTTTATATGGCGTCCTAAATGGTCTCACATGTTGTGTGGCGCGGAGGTCAATAGGTATCCCGCGGACTCTCAGATATTATTAGTTAATAGTTAAATGGAGTTGTTTAAAATGTTCTCCTTTCAAACTTAAAACATAAAATAAAAATTAGCAATTCATATGTTATTTATTCATTTAATGTGTTTCAAAGTGAAACGCTGCAGTGTCATTTTTACACATGCATTTTAAGACGATGTAACCATTTGCAACATGGAAAACAGAGGAATTATGATTTAAATTGCTTAGATTGGCTTAGATTGATGCAATCAAATAAACAGCTTAATCATACTTTTTCTTTAGGATTAATTCTAACATCATTGCACCAGCAAACACATTGTTCACATTGCAGCTCTATGCACCACCCAGACACCTGTATGATTTCCTGAAGAAGCATCTCTGTATTTTATGAAGATAAATATGGTGCAAATGTGAGAGCACGTAGATGCATGTGAGCACTTCGAATATGATTTGAGAGCTTGTAAAAACAATCTGTACTCGTAGATGTGATGTGAGCACTTGTAGAATATGATTTGAGAGCTTGTAGGAAGAAAAAAAAAACTGTACTCGTAATTTTTTTTTATTTTTTTCACTTCAGTCACTTTTCCAGTACAACCACAACTCAGGGATTACAACCTCTCGCATCACATAGCGGCGAGTCTGCGCTCTCGACTTTTGCAACACTTGCGGTACATTTGGTGCAAAACTAATTTGTACCTGTGGACTTAGTCTGTGGAGCTCTGAGCCGACAGGACGGCCGGGGACAGCAGGGTTTCTATCGCCAGATGAGGGACAACTCTGTCCGGCTTATTTATGTAGCATAGAAGCTAGCGTTAGCTAACTGGCAGCCAGCCCGCTTCTAAATACTTTAAATACCTTTTAATTATCTCAACATTTTTAACAGTCCAACTGAAACACTGGCGGTGAGCTCCAGGTCCTGCAGCGGACGGACCGCCATCAGTGGGTATAACGCGATGCCTCTTAAATTAAAATGTATTTATATAATGTATTTATAAGCGGGCTGGTTGGTTAGTTCGCTAACGCTAGCTTGCTGTTCCAAAAAAAAAAAAAAAAAAAAAAAACTTGTATAGTATAATACTGTAAGAAAATAAAAAGCATACTTTTGTTTCTCGTCCCATCATGTATTCAAACAACACCTTCCTCAGGTACTCCATCTCAGTAGGTTCACTGCTGTTGTATACAGGCTCTGGGAAAACAAGCAGAGAATCAGCAAGTTAATCATATGAGACCTGGTAAGCAACACAATAATGCCTACCTGAGGAAGACCCAATAATCAAAATCATCATCATCACCACTCATATTCAAATAATATTTCATGAAGAATGTAACTGTTTTAGATAGTCAAGTTTTCTCTCTTTCATGCTGTTACTGTGATATATGTGAATACTTAATATAAATAAATATATACATCAGGATGCATTTCTAAAAACATTACACGTTTCTTCTTTACTTACTATACAACAATACCTGTCACTGTCAAATACTCAAGCTGAATTCTGACAGAACAACCCAGAGCCTCATGTTTGTGTTAGCAACCATACACAAAGCCACTTTCTGCACAGGTCTGGGTTCAAATTAAGCAGTAACTATAAGCAGGAAAGAATGGTGAGGCTCAGCGTGAGCACATTAATACCACAAAGAATGAATCTTTTACTTCTATGCCCAGAGCTATAAATATGAATGGGAAACTGTTTTACAGCATGGATAGGGCTGGTAACACTTAAGACTACTGTTTCTACCACTGAAATATCCCCAGCAGGTCTTTAATATGGAACAACACCCACTTGCTTTCTGCTTATCTGGAATAATCATTCATAAAATGCTAAATGTCCCTACATGCACCAAGGGAGATTAGAGGACAGAAAAAAAGTGATAGAGATGTGCAAACAACTCTTTGATCTTTTCAGTGGAGTAACAGGTCATCAATAAATCCCATGGCCCCTGTCCTCCTGACCCCATGTTGCCCCAGAGGAGCTCACCATTCCATCCCACATGAAACGGTATATCAACAGCCCTACTACCTGATCAACAGATTCATAATGAGTGGAAGTACTGTAATCCAAAGGAAATACAGTAGTCATTAGCTCAGATATAGTATATGTATTAGAAGTAAAGGATTTGAGAAGTAAAAGTACGTGTGTTGCAGGGTCCCGTGTGGGAAAAGTTGAGACCAAAATCTGCAAAATCCATTAAATCCAAGGATGGCCTCTTCACTCCTCCCCCCTTCTGAAAGCAGATTCTCACACACTCACTCACACACAGATGATATACTTATATATTGGGGATACGGCATTAACTTACAGTCAGAACCCAGAGGCTTATCTTAACCTTAACCACAATGCTTATATGTCTAACCCTAACCCAACATCTAACCTTAACCAAACCCTAATTATAACCGCAGCTTCCATCTTAATCAGCAAGCCTAAAATCATGCAGAGTTGGCTAAAATGTCCTCAAAAGCATAGTTAAACCCGACCACACACCCACACTCTTCTCAGAATCTGCATCTCTTGTCCTACAGTATTTCTGATCAATGAAGTAATGTGGGGACTGGCAGATTAGGCAGACTACTGGTAGGTACTGTAACTCTGAGATCCTACAGAGCAGCTTGACTATGGAGACAATAACTATAGTAAATAATTCATATGTTAACACAATATACTGTATAATCATACATTATGTGTTAAAAAAAGACCTATTACAATAATAAAGTTAGGTAACCAATCTTTTCCCATCATGTTGCACTGCGTGAAACATTTTGCATGGCATCGTTGTTGTGCTGCTCTTAGAGGAAATTGGCTCAAGAAGCAGAACTAAGTGATTCATGGTGTTAAAATTACCTTTGAATGTGCTGCCGAGATGAGTTACAACAGGGGTTCGGTGGAAACATTTAATCTTGTCCTCAAGCGAGTGAATCTACCGTGGAGAAACACATGCATGCACAGATTAATAATTAGAAAAATGAAGCCATTTGACCCCAGTGGGTTAATTCTATGCATTAGCACAGCATTTTGTTGATCTTCCTTGGGGGATGTTTTTGAGAATGACGATGTGTGTGAGAGAAACTGTGGGAGGCGTTGCTGTGATTGTTTATAGGGGTTAAACCAAATGTAAACAGATGTGCTTTGTAATTAAGTTGATGCAGCAGGAGAGCAGTAGCTTCTCTTGCTGGAGGCCACAGAATCCTGGGAATACACTGCATTGGGTTTGGCTATTCACTTGTTCCCCAAAAAAGCACGCAGGGGCCGAACACTCACTCTCTCAGCAAAGCCCTGTTCCTTCAGCCGAGCCTCGCTCAGCAAAGTCGTCTTCTCGGCTAGCTGAGCCTGAGGTAGAAAAAGACAGAACATTAATGTCAGTGAGAACTTAAAGGTGTATGGTAGAACAAGTCATGCAGTGCACAAACAGCGCGCACCTATCAATGATGCATGTTTTCTTGACTGAATAATTGTTTTACAATGGTAATAGGCTGGATATAATAAGGATTCTAAAATCAGTAAAACCACAATACATACCTGTAGGTCTTCTATGCTCACCTGTGCCCAAATAAAGAAGAAAAAATAGAAGATACTGTATGTTACAATAGAATACATAATATATATGTAGTAACAGTAAAATATTAATATATACATTCAGTCAGTTAATAATTAAGTAAACTGCCCAGTCTTTCCTTTTAAGGATGAGTCTGCTGATATTGTATGATTTTAGTGTCCACAAATCTCAGGATTTGGTCATGAAGACCAAAACCAAGAATTAATTGATTGCAATAACAACTATTGTTTGTGCATCTACAGTCCAATATATATTTTTCCTCCATGCCACAGAGCTCCATAGTTGTCCATAACTATTAAAAACATATCAATGGGCCACACTGCACTGGATAACACGCTCCGTCATTACCATGAACACTATTATTTAGTCTAGTTTGAGTACACACAGCTCACAGCTGTTTTAAGAAATGATTTACCTTTTTTATTTATTTTTATTTTTTTAAATGACACCATATATTTCTGTGACTTGTTTTGGGAGCCACACAGGTGGAGGAAGTCCGAAAGGCCTGCGAGATGGACGAACATACTGTTGGTTTTGGTCTTTTAAATGGTATTTTTTTGACAATTAAAAAAATAGAATTACACGCCCAGGCCCAGTTAAGTCTGCACAGACAGTCTAAACTGGATTTGTATTTCTGTGTCTATGGAGCGACAAATTAACCCACTGTCTAAATGAAAAATGGTTTGTGAGGCCCATAGTAAGGAAAGGCCTCCCTAAGCATGAACACGTACAATCCACCCATAAAGTTATTACTTCACCAGGGGAAAATTCAGCAGAGAGAGCGGTGTAATTCTTTGTGTTTGTGTGCATCTGGACACAGTGTAAAGGTAGAAGAATCAGCGCAGGGGTCTCATGGCACCTCAACACCTGGGTAAAACTTTTCCCTGGAGTACCTTTGTCCTATCTGGCCCCTTTCCAGTATGCACATCATGCCTGTGAGAGTATTGCTATAATATAAATCTAAGGTTTAGAATCACCTCGTGTGTTAACTGAGAACAGGGATTGAGGCTACCTCGTGTGTTAATTGAGAACAGGGATTGAGGCTGGCTGCTGCCTCACAATCTCTGTTTTCCGAGGGGAACATTCCTGAGTGATTCAAACGAGCTTCACAGCATCCGGCGCGCTTTGGAGAGCAGCCACACGACTGGAGCGAGAGACTGATCAGAGCATAGTATATGCGCAAATTGTCCCTGAGCTTTTAGGCGGAATCCTTCAATTACAAAAAATGACAAAGGAAAAGATAACCGACAACTGGGACATCTGTTAACCTGGATGTGAACTTTCAAAGAATATGTGAAAGGGCCTCATTGTATGGACACAAAAACAGGCCTGGATTAGGACGTCATTCAAAACTAGTAATGCTTCCATCAGACAGCCATTTCCCAGAGGAGAGGGAGCTGAAAAGGTGACTTCATACAGCCATTGTTATTTCATGCAGCCATTGTGAAGGCTGATGATTTTAACAGAATCCCTATATAAATTGAATCTACAACTGCAGTCTCATATATAATAGACTTTAATGGCTGAAGGTATGATTTTCTACATTAGTGTCAACAGAAACATGTTCCCAATACATCAATCACAGTTGTGACACCAATCCCAGATGTTTGACCTGGTGAATATGTACAGTAGGTCAGACATGTTTGTACCTCAGTAGTGTCATGGCCCTTTGCTTGCAACTCCTCCAGTTCTTTCTGAACCTGCCACACTCGGCCTCCCATCTCCTCCTCTCGACTCTGAAAATATAAGACGAGAAAGAACAATGGCTGAGTCATTTCCTATGTTTCATTTCAGCATCACAACTCAAGTATGTGGGTCTAATCACGCACAGCCTTATTTCAGACTTCCCCCCCAAATTATGTTTGGAGACAGTAAGGGAGACAATTTTCTTTTTAAGTAATCGTCTGACCAGTTTCCAAATATATATCATTCAGCAGGCATTTATTGAGGATTAAGATTTTTTTTAGAACAGTGGTTCACCCAGGGAGGGAGCTGTAGTAGAATTTATGATTTGATTAAAAATATATAACCACATATTAAGTAACACCCGAACACCCAAACAATGTTGTGAAAACTAGTAAGCAAGTAATCAGAGCAAAGCTGGAAAAGCTGAAAAGATAGCTACACTATAAAACAGGTTGAAGTGGTGGATAAATCATTGAAATAGTTAAATATAAAAATCAATTAGTTTAAGCTAAATTTAAATAAACACATTTAAAAGATAATGTCTGGTTTATGAACTGTTGTTGACTAGTCAAAGGGTCACAGCTGTTTTTAGGGTGCCCATGTGTATACTGTGACTGTGTACATAGTGAACAGTATTTGATGATATTTATTGTATGTAATGTTTATGCTAATTAATTATTGTTCACCTTGCCCGGGACTGGAGATGAAAATTCGCTTTTGGGTGTATCTCTGCACAATAAAATCACATTTCAAGTGATGTATGTTTATTATTATTTTATATTAAGATCCCTGTCATTTAAACTTGAAAATAAATAAATGGAAGGGGTACTTGAGTTCATCTGACAGAGCGGTGAGGCATTTAAAACAAAAACGGTTGGGAATCACTGCTTTAGACTGAGGGGAGGCAGCTGCCAACTAGTGCAGTGATGACTTCCAAATGGTGGGTGGGGTGAATTTTCCTTCCATGGTAAACCTTAGTGAATCTTTTTAAAGGAAACATGTTTAAGCTTCATCTTTTTAAAGTACCTGTAAAACCTCTTCATATTTCTTAACAGTTCTGTGCAAATCATCCTCCTTCTGGCAAATCACCTTCCTCAGCTGACTGGTTTCTTCCCGATGGCTACTCATGAGCTCTTCCTCTACAGTCTGGGCCTTCTCTGTGTCGAGGAAAGGGAAAGAAGCCAGAGTTAGCACATAAAATAATAACCAAATTCATATTCCAAACCGCGAGCTCACCATCCCATCTGGAATGTAACATGATTTAACCAAAGGGGAAACAAGGGAACATGGCACTTCAGACACACTTTCCAAATGCAATGATCCCTAAACGTTACACACCCAGTGTCAAGATTACAAAATGCATCATGTTTCCATGTAGCTTTTCTACCCTACTGTTTAGTGAATCATATTCACTTTGATTTTCCATTTTAATTATTTGGTTGCCTAAAACAGAACTAGACTGTAGTAAACTGAAATGATTCTACCACAACAAATGAACATGATCTCAATTACTTAATTCCCTTGCATTACAACACAGCTGTATATCTGGTCAGTTTCATTTCATGATTTCTTTTCTCCCGCCTCACCAATAGTCTCCTTCACTGCTGTATCAATCTCTCTCTCTTTCAAAGCCATCTGTGTGTTGAACTCCCTCATTAACTGCTTGATAGCAGAATTGTGCTTCATCTCCACGTCTTCCAACTCCAGTCTATTAGAACGGATAGTAAAGGAAATGTATTAAATCAGCATGGACACCACATGCACGTGTTTATAAATGATGATTATCAACTTGACATAAACTTACTTCAGCTTTTTCTCATTCTCCTCTAACAACTCTTTCTTCATGTATTCTAGGTCCTGTTCATGCTCCCTCCTCAGTACTCGAATATCTTTCTGTAGCCGGGCAAAGTCCTTGTAGATTTTCTCTTTCTCGTTCTTCACCTGATGCAGATTGCTCTTGAGAGACTCCAGAGAATCACGGTCCACCTCTTGCATCAGAGAGTGGTTTTTCATCTCCGTTTGCATCGCGCTCCTGGTTTGCTGGATGCTGCTACATTCCACCTTCATCTCAGCCTCAGAAGGATTTTGAACCTGCTTAATAGTTGCCTGCTGTTCGTCAAGTTGAGCATCCTTCTCACACATTTCTTCTTTCAGTTGATTTATTTCTGCGAGAAGGTTTCCGTTATGCTCTTCTGCTTCTTTTAGCTTTGCCTCGATTTCATGTAGCGCTGACTCCGTTTCTTTGTGCTCCCTTTGTTGCGCTGCATCGCTCAGCAGTAAGGATAGCTTCTCCTCATAGAAGTTTTTTAATTCCTCTAAAGACTTTTCTTTATCGAGCCGCTCATTATTCAGAATTTGTTCAAGTTGTTGCTCCTGCTCTGCCTTAAGCTTGACAAGAGCTTCCTCAAGTGTTTTTGTTTTCTCCTCTAACGCTTCTGTGTGTTGTTTGCTGGACGTTTCATTGCTTTTGATTTCCTCCAGGCTAGTCTGAAGAGCCTTGATTGCCTTCTCTTTTTCCTCGAGCTGCGAGGTTAGCTGTTTTTTAATCTGAACGATTTTCTGCTCAGCTTTCTTCTTCAACTCCGATACTTTCCGAGCGCTCTCCGCGGATAACTCCTCTTCCGCCTTCTTCAGACTTTCTTCTTTGCTCTTGATAATCTCGTCTTTCATCCTTTCAAATTCCTCCCTTTGACTTTCAAGCTTGTGTTTGCACTTTTGGTTGTCTTCCTCGAGGGAGTGGAGCTTTTCCACCATCTCCTGCTCCAAATTACCATTCTGAGTGCACTGCATCTGGGTCTGCTGCAGCTGCTCCACCAGCTCTCGCTTTTCATTCTCCTTGATGCTGTGTTGCTGTTTGAGGTCAGCTGTGAGTTGTTCACACTCTTTTGTCTTTAAGGTTAACTGGTCCTGAAACTCACCGAGTCGACTGATGCAACTCTCCAGCTCAGAGGTAAGACCGCTGACTTTCTGCTCCTTCTCACTCAACGCTTGGTCCATCTCAGACTTGCTGATGGACTGATTGTCAATACTTGCAGTCAGCCTTTGCAGGGCTTCATTCTTCTCACAGATTTCTCGCTCCAGCTCATCGAGCCTGGTCTGCAGGGAGGTAATAGTGTTGCCATTCTGGGCAAACTTTGTCTCAGTCTTCTTCTCATACTCAGACAGACTGTTGCTGAGTGCATCTGCCTGCTCTAAAGCAGATTCTCTCTCCTGCTCTAATCTCTTAATGGTCTCCTCCATTTGAGCAGCATCCTCTTTATACTGCTGGGTCAGCTGATTTATGGCTTCCTCCTTCTCCTTTATGCTACCTGCTAGCTGATTTTTCAAGTCACTGGTGATGCTTTCTAGTTTACTGATTTGCGACTCATTTGTTTTCATACTTTCTGATATGAGTCTGTTTGCTTCACTCAGCTCTGCAATTTTCAGAGCTTTCTCACTGATAGACTGAGAATGATTCTCCTTCTCATGTGTTAAGGCTTTGACATGCTCCATATGAGCATTTACCTGAGCGGTCATCTGTTCCAATGAAATGCATAGATTCGTATTCTCCTCTGTCTGCAGGCGCAGATTTTCCTCTAAAGTGCAAATTCTATCTATTTTATTGAGGATAACATTTTTGAGATCCACTATCTTTTTCTGACTGCAGAGCAGTCTGTCTTTCAGCTCGCTCAACCTACATTCAACTCTATGACAGAGTTCGTTAGATCCACACTCCAATTTATCCTGAACTTCTTTACAGTAATGCTCCATTTGGTTTCTGATCAGAATTAATTGATGCTGGAACTGTGCTTCCTTGGCTTGTAGCTGAATAGCAGTTTCCTGAAATTTATTCTGCAAGTCCTCGCTTTCCTTACATCTGGAACCTTGAAGCGCTTTACGCTGCTTCTCCATTTCCTTCAACTTTCCCGACATGGTCTTTAACTTTTCTCGGTTCTCTTCCTTTGTTGTGTTAAGCTTGTCTTGGAGGGAGTTTCTCTCCTTCAGAGCCTGGCTGAGGTTCCTCTCCACTGACTCCATTTGCTCTTTGAGCAAAGTTTCACCCTGAGACAAACCTTCGAGCTTAACCGCTGCCTCATTGAGCTCTTCTTGCAGCTTCTGCACAGTGGTTTCTCGAATGGACAGGCCCTCCTTTAAATCATTTATTTCACACAACACTTTCCCGTTCTCCTCTTTGCTTCTGCTGAGTTGCTGAGAAACGTCCTCCAGTTCCTGAGCCTTCTCTTGTAGTATGTGGGAGTGTTTCTCAGTTAATTCTTCCTCCTGTTGTCCTAACTTCTCCTGCCAACGATGCTCCAGCACATCAATCTCATGCTTATGGGTGTCATGTAGCTTCTCCACTTCCTCTTTATGGTTGGCCTGCAGCTCTGACATTGCACTGCTAAGGCCTTGGGAACTTTTTTGGGCCATCTCTACAATTTTTTCTTGGACTTGTTGCTCTGTCTGCTGAAGCTCTCTCTCCTTCTTTGCAAGTTCTATCTTCATGGCTTCTTCATTCTGCTGAAGCTTTTTCTTATAACTTTCGTGCATTTCTTTGGCCTTGTGTTTCAATTTTTCCATTTTTGTTTCCTGTGTTTTTAGCTTAGCTTCCATCTCAGTTACCGTGTTTTTCATCTTCTTTTCGTGGGCAGCTTTTTCATCATCCAGCTGTTTCTTGAGGCGAGTTTGTTCTTCTTGCTTAGTGTTCAGTTCTGTAGTAAATGACTTCTCTTGCTCCGAGAGCTCCTTCTTGGTCTGTTGTAATTGGTGCTCTAGTTCTTGAAGTGACTTCTCTTTTAGTTGACAATCATTCCTTGCTACTTCCAACTGATGCTCCAAATCCTTCCTACACTGATCAAGATCCTGTAACATCTTACCTGTCTGTGCATTTGATTCCTTTAGGCTCCCAACATCCAGTTGGGATTGTGACAAACATTGCTGCAGCTCCTCCAATTCCTTAACCTTGACATGTAATTGTTGTACAGTGGAATGTGATTCCTCTTGTAATGTTTTTTCTCTTAGAATGTGAGCTTTAATTTCCTTTTCCTTTTCTCTCAGAACAATCGTCAACGCGTTAAGTTCCTCCTTCAGAGTTTTCTCTAGACCTCCAAGAGACTGCTCGTGTTCCCGTTTGAGATTTGCAAGCTCTATATTGTGCTTTTCCACGTGATCTTGAAACCTCTTCTCATGTTCCTGTTGAGCGGAACTATGAGCATCTTCAGCTGCTGCCACCAACCTCTCCTCCAGAAGCCGTTTACTCTTCAAAGCCTCAGAAAGTTCAGCAGAAACTGCCTCTAGCTCTGCCTGCTTTGCATCCAGTTTCTCCAAAGTTTTCTGGTTCATGTCTTCAACATGTGCTTGCAACTGCAGTTCCTTATCTTCCAAGAGGGTCTCCACTTCAACTCTGTGTTTTTCCTTGAGCTCCTCTAGAGCACCATTATTCTGCTGGGTTAGGGTGCCCTTGTGCTTTTCCAGTTCCTCCTGGTGCTTTTGCTCTAATGCAGAGATTTGCTCTTTGTGTTGATCCTCCAACTTGTCTAACTGACTGGAAAGTTCGTGGGACAGACTTGATCCATCTTGTGAAAACTTCTCCAGAGAGCTCTCCAACTCCAATACTCTCTGCAATCACATACATGTTGGTTGTTATATCATTCTTTAAAGTCCCTACAGTTAATCATTTCACAGAATTCTGAGATAAATGTAAACAAAAATGGTCAATAATTAAGATATATTTTTATCTGTACAGTTATCACCAAATATTCAAATCTTCAAAGGCAAGGAGGGATGTGTATGTGTGTGTGTGGTATTTCTGTATAGACCCTGCGAGAATGGTTAGTTGGGCTGAACATACAATAATAGGTGGTGCTCAACTTTATCTAAAGGATATTTACACCAGGGACTGTAAATGACAGGCTAAGTGAATCATCAAAGATCCCAAACGCCCAGGTAAGAGCCTTTTCTTCATGATTAGGTCAAGAAGAAAGTACCGGATACACCAGGCCAGCATTGAGAGGTTAGGGAAGAGCTTCTAATCTCAGGCCACTAGAATTCTAAATGAGGTCACTGCCTAGGACTACCCCTCCCACTCCATGTTTATGTGACAAATAAATTGATTAAAATTGTATTGATTGATTGACTGTTTCAGATTAAAACAGTGTACTGATGTTTCTGATATATAATGTATATATGCTATTTTGTTAATCAAGTAACATGGAAAGATCTGCTCAGATCAAATCAAAGAATTCAGTCAGCCCTAATAAATAGGTCCAATATTACCAATAAAGTAACATTTATAAAAAATAAATTAAAAAACCTAACTCACAGTTTTTGCAGCTTCCAGCTCCAGCTGTATCTCTTTAACCTTGTTTTCAGCTTCAGTCCTCAGAGCGGTCTTCTGTAACTCTACATCCTCCAGAGCCAGAGAGGACTGCTGTTCCTGCTCCTTGCCTAACTGGGCAAACTCCTCTTTGCATTGCTCCTAAATACACAAGCATTGTCACATCAGAATTTAAAAGCAATTGTTTTTCTTCAGATTTACTTTTGATTATGTTAGAAATTAAACAGCTGGCACATACCACAGCTTTGTTGATTCTGACACTTATCTCTTCTTCTTTAGCAGCCAAAGCTTCACTATGGAATTTTTTCCATTTTGGCCACGGTTTCATCAGATGATTTCTAATAATAATAATTACAATGTATTTAGTGTTTTTTTTCTGTGTTCTCATAGACACTTTACAACATAACATGTATTTTAAATTTGAACTAAATGAACACATGGACTAATAATGTACTTGTCAAATAAAGAATAAATGCATGAATACAGAGCAGCTGTCATTCCCTGACCTTCATGATGGTGACAACCTCCTGTTTGACTCGTGTGAGTTCCTGCTGCAGAGTCTTCCTCTCTTCCTCACTGGCCCTTTCAACCTCTTTCACCTGCTCCTCCAGCTGAACCTGCAGCTGTTTCCGGGCCTCTTCCGCCCTCTGAGCCACACCCAGCGCTCGTTCAAGTTCTTCAAATGCTTTGAGAGAAAAAACAGCAGCAACAAAAAAAATACATTATTTACATATCCAGAAAAATACATTTACATGTACACTTACAGAAGTGGATTCCACTCACCTGATTTCTCAGCCTTCTCTTTCTGTTCCTGTAATTCTTCTTTCTGGGCAGTAGCCTGCTGGAGCCTGGCGCGTAGCTGTGCAACCTCCTCTTCTTTCATTTCCAGTGTCTCATGCATCTGGCGCTTTGTCTCAGCAATGACCATTCCCTGAAAGCCAGCAACCCATAAAGCAAACATTTAAACCTTTGAACTGTAAGTGGTCTGAGCAAATGAATTGAAATGTAATTGATGAGCGCTATCTCTGTATTTCACACCCTAACTCAAGCTCAAGTGTGCATAATTGTTTTTGACTTTAAGTGCTTTTAGCATTCCTCCCACAGATCTCATGAGCTGCTATCCATCCTGCAGGGCTGGGGTCAAAGTTTAAGAGAAACAATATGGGACTTCAAGGTGTTGTACTTCTTTCCTCCATGGCAGAGTAAAAAAACATGTCATGTCTGAATCTGCAGAACGGTCAATCAAGATGTGACTAAAGTCGCAAAAACTCCTCACTCACCTTGTCCTGCTCCAGCTGTTCAATGAGGTTCTTGGCATCACGCAGTTGAGTGATCAACTTAGTCTTTTCTGTAGTGTGCAGTTCCTATAAACATAAAACAGTTGACAAAATTACAAATGTTTTTTTTGTACTCGTATCCTGAATGTGCTTTGGTCAGATAACTTCAAAATGTTTTTTGCACCACCCAGGATGCCTCACCCACAAGCCAAATAACCAGAAAGTGTACACAAGCCCAGCTAAACCAACAAGTCGACCTAAATTACAGCCCACTTTAGCAGCGGTAGCATATAGTAGCTGTGTCTCTGTGGCACTGCTGTGGTTACTAAACAGAAAATGCTGGGCTGTATTTCTCTGTATCTATTGGAGCCACAAGGCATAAGTGTCTACACAGGCTTTGATTTAACAATATCTTAGTCTTCAAAAATTCAAATAACTAATTTTAAAAATGTATTTTACTGTAAATATACATAAAAAAAACAATACAGCATGCAATACTATGTCAACCAGACTGTAAATAATAAATGTATAAATCCCTGAGCCTAAGGTCTCGGAACGTAGACAGATGGTCTGTTTTATGGGATATTTGTCTGAGGCAGGGGATGAGCACAGCTCAGCAGTTCCAGGATCCTTTCATGCTGCTTAAGAGGGCTAAATGCCTGTTAACCTCCGCTTTTCCTGACACAGGAAGGGCCCTATTCCCAAACAGACTCCAGGTTCAACACAATAATTATGGTTAAAAATAGCAAGTCAATCAATATACAGAGGAGCTGTCTATTATCACGGTGTCTTTGTAAGACGCTGCAAAACATCAGAGCAGCTGCAGACAAGCTGAACAAGCCGATCATACCACTGAAGCAAAAATGTTTGGAAATGAATGGAAACAACGGTTCAGTCATGTCATGGTGACATGACATGAACCTTGATCCTGGAGCTTTGCCAGGGAATTTGGATGTTTGGACTCTGAGAACCACAGCGGCCCACTGTGTCACTGAGATAATTGAGTCGCATTATCAGTGGATCGTAAAGACTCTGGCAGACATTTTGCAGCATCTCAACCCAGCCTCATTTTAATCAAACTTCTTCATGATTACAACTTACTGCCCCATCAATTTCTAGTGAGTGGCTGTTAAAAAAGAAAATTGCTTTGAAATATTTAGTTACTTTCTTCCATCAAAAATAGCTTATTGACAAAGTATAAGTATAACCTAACCAAACAATATCTAAAAATGTGTAGATCAATTTGACTGAAGATATATAAGTATGTATTGTATATATAAGTACGACTATGGTCAACACTCCAGTATCACATTACACATGTGAAACACAGGATAGCCACCTTAGTCTTCTCCAACTCCTGCAGTCCTGCAGCTGCTCCTGCAGAGTTTCATTCTCACTGCCCAGCTGGGCGCCGCGCCTTTGTGTGTCCGCATCACTTCTTTGCACTTCTGCAGCAGGTTTTCCTGCCTCTTCACTCTCTTCTGCAGAGCCTCCATAAGTTTGGTTGGATCACTGTTGCCCTCTCCTGCCCCAAAAGTAAAATGCACTGGTAATAATAAAATAATATTGCACACCAATAGAAAGGATTGTCATACAAGTATCATACACAGCAACTTAATGTTTGGCTGTTGCTCCTAACCAAAATAGAAATATAGATGAATGTGCTTACCCTCAGTGACTTCAGGCTCTGCTCCTTGCTCCTTAAAAAGGACTTTGTGTGGGACGAGGTAGAGTCTGAATCTGCATCTTCAGATTGAGGGACGCCCCCCCTCAGGTGGCACAGCACCGGCAGAGACCCCCTTGGCTCGTTTCTTCAACAGAGCAACCTGTTAGAAAAAGCAAAAACCAGTTAGTGAAATTAACCTGACTACTTGGGTGAAAGACCAAAATCTGGCATTATCCCATATTTGTTTGTGTGTATACTTTTTTTGTATTCATAGTTGTTGTTTTTTTTTTTAATTTGTACTGTTTTGCAAAATATTGCGAGTGCAGGAAGAACTCAAAGAGTTCAAATATCCCCAAAGAAATCTAATCTCTGATTGAAAGCTTTAGTGCCTCACTTTTTGAAATTAATCAACGTCCATTACATTCAAGCCATTATATAGCGCGACAGAAACTACGCACTATAGTGTTAATGTAAAATGTTGCCACATTTATTAGTTAGCAGTGGGAATCACCAGAGGCCTCACGATACGATATGATCACAATACTTATGTCACGATACAATATAATTGTGATTTTAAACATATTGCAATATATTGCATTTTTATTATTTTATTATTTATTCCCAGTTTCAAATGATGTCCCTAAAAAAAAGAAACTTTGTCAACATCTGTTTCATCTAAAAAGAATACATTTCTGTTTGTTCATATCAGTTTAATTTTATTTCTGCAAAATAGATTGTCAAGCAGACAAAATGACCAACACATATATAATAATAATAATAATAGATCAATACTTGGCTTCTGTGTATCGATGCAGTATTGCCACAGAAAATATCGCGATACGATGCTGTATCAATTTTTTCCCCCCCACCCGTATTATTAGTTGATCCTGCAGTAAAATTAGCATATGAAATTCCTTCAGAGCAATAAACTTCTTTAGTTTGTACCTCTTTGTTGAACGACCATGTTTATTCAAAGTACTGTATATGCGCACGTAACAATATGCTGTTCCAGTGGCAATCAATGTGTCATTGTGTTAATACAATGTTAAAGTCTAAATAGTTTTGCAATTAGGATTAGTGTATGTACAAAAAAAAAGAAAAAGTATTGTTTAAGTAAAGACTAAATGTCGACTTTGAGTCATACTTTGTCTTGTATGCCTGAAATCCTGAAAGCTGTTGACTTTGCCCCACAGAAACCATATTCATGCCACTATCTATGAACCAACACTTACCTGTGTTTGGAGTACAGTGATCATCTGGTCTTTTCTCTTCTAGCGCTGCATCAAACTCGCGTCTTGTAGGTGTTTCTTGGCCTGCTGGTCCATTTGAAGCTCCTAGAGATCATTTAATATGTTTACTCAGATATAAAAATGTAATGAAATAGGAAGACATATACTGAATGAGACAACAACATTCATAACATAGCCATACCTCCCGTAGCTCCCCTATCCTGGCGGAGAGATTTATCTTGACACTGGCTGAGGATGGCCTGAGGGGAAGGAGAACATACACTGACATCTGATCAGTTCAGGATGCTACATATTTTCTGATGAGAAACCCTCTAGGGGAAAAAACATCATATCAAAACTAAAACATTACCACACATGGTAGCTACAAGAAATTACCTGTGTTTTTTTCTTTTCTCGTTGTACTGTTCGGTACGCAGTAACCAGCTGTATGATTTAGAAGTGGAGGTTAGTAAAAGGCAAAAAAGAACGACAAAATCATGAGTAAGGATGCATCAAGATAACAATAGTTACACATTTATGGCAGGTTGACAACTTAACATTTGAATGTTTTAGGAGCGTTCCCTGTGTGACTCTCACCTCGGAGTACTTCCCTCTGTAATTCCCCAGGCTCCTCTCCACTCTAAGCAGTCGGTGCAACAACTGCTCTTTGGAAAGGACTCTGCACTTCCTGGTGGCTCCTCAGCTTCACTCTCAATATCTGGGGGGGATCATATGTGGGGCGCCCAGGGACTCATTTTCTCCCAAAGGTGTCAAGGAGTCACGTGATGAGCTTCGGACCAGGTTTTCTTTAGGGAGAGCGGAACAGGCTTTCTGCCCGACTGGTGCCACCACTAATCAACGACTCCATGGAGGGAACTCTTAACTGCAGTTTCTGGGCTAATGACGGTGTTTCCTCTCTCTGTTGGGAGGATCAAGAAAATGTATAAAAAGCTCATTTTAAACTAAGAATGAGCAACAGCGTTATAACATTAACAAAGATCAGAGTGGAGGTAGCAGAAGATTGGGTAATAAACATACATGAGGAGAAGCACTTCCATCTCCATTGATGCTACCTCTGGGAGATCTTGCTGGCCCTTTAGAGGTGCTCTGCATATAAAAAAGAGAGAAAGTGAGAGAAAGCGTGCCAGTGGTCTTGTCCTGGGCCAGTTAGTCATCCATACCCAGCGTGGCAGTCCCTGATTACTCTGGAGGGAGCAATATTAGTATTGCTGGGAGCAATGCAGGGCAATGGGTACCCCTCATGCAACTTGGAAAAAACAGAGGGGTTAAACACATAAAAGAAGGCATCTCTACTGTACATTAAACAAAAAGGGTTAAAACTAGACTACAGAACAGCCATGAGGTCAGAACAAACAGAAGACAGTTAAAAGTCAAGGAGAGCTGGTATTTGAATTAAAAGATGCTCGGCAATGCCGTGTGCAGCTATATTACAAGAGCACAAGACAGCCATACTTGAAGTAAGTGAACATTTAGGAGCTTAGTTGGTTTAGTTGACTTGTCAGAAGCAGGACCAGAGTAAGCAGATCTTCTCCTCCCTTGTCCAGCTCCAAGCTACTGTACTGCTTCCTCTGGATTATTGTGAAAAAACATTCAAAATATCTGTCCTGTTTCTTGTGGAAAAGTTCTTAATGAGACGGTAGTCATTTTCAGGATCTGTTTTAGCATACTATGCAGCAAAGGCCATTGTAGTTGTTTTTATTTTATGGGGGATGATGAGGTTTAAAACCAAATGATTAAATGTATTTTTTTATTCAACTGCATATAGAGGCAGTTGTTTCCTTCATTGAGTGTGTGTCAACAAAATGAATAAGGAGGAAGCACTTTTTTTTTTACTGTAAGTGATACTATCATGAAGGCTAAACTTTGATAAAGTCAGTTTATTCACTCTTTATTTAACTCTTGATTTAAACAAGCCACTACTTGGTTGCTTACTTCATTCTCACCAGTTTATATGAATAAACAGCAATAAAAGAGCCTGTTTAAAAACTCTATATAGCAATACTTCCTGACTTCTTTCACTACTTCACCATGTGTGTCATCCCATGCAGATGTTCGTCACCTACCAAGAAGTGAAGGCCTCTATTGTGTTTCAGTACTAATGGTCCCAACACTCCACTTCCCAATTCTCGCAGACAACGAATGGTTGACTAAATACCACGTGGTTCTGAATCCAAAACCCTGTCACTCACAATAGTAATTACGACAACTACTACCTTGATGAAGTACGAGTGCAAATGTAATTACAAAAGACAGAAATATTCCTTGAATATAGCTCTTGTCAAATGACAAGCTGACAAAAACAAGTTTGTACCTCCAAAATAAAATGTAAAAAAACAACTAAATGAATCAGTGAATGAGGTGGGAGTGAGTTTGATGGGATTAATGTCACTGGATTGAACAATTAACATTACGATAACATTTGAATAAGATGTAGATGGAACGTGACAAAGACATTGTGATGGATATAAGATATTTCTGGTTGATCACAAGAGATGATATGTTATCTGTAACTGCTACACATTCAAATACTCCAGACTGTAGTGCAATCACTCACTTAATTCTATTAAAGTACAACAGAGGTTGTTTCAACAGAGGAAAAACTGTTATTTCCAATTCCATTATATTTAGCCAAGTGTAAGAGAGTTACAAGGCATAGAGTTAAAGACTCAAACATTAATTTACCCAGTTAGTCAACACTGACAAGGTTGTTACCACTGACCCCAATAAATATTGTCCTTTTTAACAATTACCGTCCAATGCTAATATCAAATGCTAATGTAACTGGACAATTATAATAACAGTACCAAATATAAATGGCTAGGGTAAACAACCTCAATCAGCATTTGAAATTAGTTTTAAAATAGATAGTACATTACAGGAAATAGCCAGCCAAACTCCCTTTACACAGAGTGGTTAATAGTAGTCAAAACACAAATATTGATTTACATCAAACAAACACTTCATGTTGCATTTAAATAGACATACACAATGATCTTACTGTATGCATTTAAAATCTGTTGTTGATGAATTGTTACTAATGGCGTTTTTTCCTCTAGTCTTCTTCCTGCCTCCACTCATGAACACACAACATCTAGTTTTTGAGCTCCACAAGCTGCACATCTACAAAGGTGATGTGTTTGTTTATTTGGAAAAGTTACAAGCAATTTAACATTTTGAGCCTGTCCATAGCCTGTAAAATGAAAACGGAAACTCTCCAAACAAAAACAGACTTGTGGGGAGAAGGGACAAAGGCCATCAGGCAACATAACAGGGTGTTGAGGGTCTATACGGCAAGCAACTAAGGATACCTAAAGACAAGGGGCAATATTCAATTCTCTAACAGATTATAAGAACTGAAAGGTAGGGCAATAAACCAACATACAGCAGAAAGCATACAAGCTTCTATCCCACAACTACCATTAGATGCAGGGTTAACCTAGATATGAGATGCCTTCTTGTTGCTAAATCCAAAAGAAACAGGAGACAGAGAGGAGGGAACAAGCTGTCCCTACTTGGGGCCACAGTCCTCTACCGATTCCCGAAGGCACGGAAGGGAGGAAGGAACAGGGCAAGAGGAGGAGGAGAATAAAGATGAGGAAGAGACGGGAAGTGAGGACAAACTCACCACACTGGCTACCTGGGCCGTTTTGGGTTGTTTTGAATGGTCCAGAGCAAAGATAGTATACTCAGAGAGAAAAGCGGGCTCGGCTATCATCCCAGCCAGCACCTGACCCGTCAGTGCAGTAACGGGACGAAGGTGGGGGAAAGGAGAGGAACACAGAGAGCAATGAGAAAAACAACACCATGAGTGTGAAATAGCGCTGAAGGGAGTGTCTAACCAGACTGTCCAGACGGGGCTGGCCGTGAGAGACTCAGCTGGATGAGCAAGAGTAGAGTGAGGGGGTGAGAGACTACAAAGGATAGGAAGAAAAATATGAAAAGCGGGAAAGTGAAACACTTCAACATTAATGTTATGAATGACAGTTTGGCATCTCTGCATGTAGTCCTAAGTTATGAAGTTGTTAAGAAAAAGGCTAAATCTGCCTCAATAATCAATTAAACACTTTCAGAGATGTCAAAGTGTTAGGTGTGTGGTGAAAAAGATGCTACGATGATAAGAAGCTTCTAAGTTGAGAGCACATGGGCCCATGTTACAATAACACATCGGTGCCAAGAAGGAAAAAGGAGAGTATAGAAACCTGAGCAAAGGGGCACTGTCACTATTCCAGTTCGAAGGTTGCAGTGTTGAAATGTAGAAAACTTGTCATTTTATGATCTAAAGACCAAGATGCCAAAACTGTAAACATCCATGTCTTAGCTTTAAAATACACATATTAACCAGTTGCATCGTCAATCTCATGTCAAGTCGTGTCGGTATCTCATTACCAAGAAAACATTGAGAGAAAGAGAGAGAAATTATTAATTATTCATTAATTATTCATGCTGAAATATGGTCTCCTCTCCACCATTGAAATGCTCTTACCAGTGTCTCTAAATGAGAATCTCTTTGGAGCTATTGTATGATATTTAATTTATGTTACAAAATGTTTGAATAAAATACCACTTATTATAATATTATAGTACTAGAACAATTGACCAAGTGCTCTTAAAAATGAAGATCAAAATTCCCTGGAGGAAATTAAGGAGAAGTGAGTAGGGAATAAATAAGTGCAGGGAATAATATGCATCTTTTATCAAATTAAGAAATTATGATCAGCCTGGGACAGAGAGTTGATATTATTTCTTTTGAGATTACATGATGAGTAGTGAAAACTAATGGCCTTTACTCCTTGAACTCAAAGCACTACTTGGTCACTGACTTGCTTTCACTTGGCACAGCAATCAAAAAGGGACTGGTTTGTTATTAAGGGAGCGTTAAGCATAACAAAACAGAACATGACTGACAGAAATATTACTCTGTATTGAAAATTAGAATATATAATGGGGAGGGAACAAGACATTTCTACAGGCTGCAGTTTGAGCTCAAAGATATTAAACGCATATCTATCAGAGGCTGACCCCAAGCTCACCTCTCTGTCGCTTGGAGAGGGCGAGCCATCGTGATGAAATGGGGGGGTTTGACTGCTGCGCCGGTCTCCACTGCCCATCTGTTAAAATAAATAAAACAGTATGAATTTGTATCGAAAACAAAGCATCCCAGTCCCCTATATTACACCAAATAATAACTATGCTCTTCGTTTCTTATTCTGATAAGGTTTTGAGAAATCAAGTCTTTTGGTTACCTGACATACAATACTTTGATGGACCACTACTGCTAATAACCAAATCTTACTTTTATTGTCATTAGTATACCCCTCTGTTTGTCAATCTTCAGCTTCACCTTTGAACCCAATCAACTTTCGGGTTTTCAGCAATGAATGTCAAATGGTGTTTTTGAAGTATGCTCCACACAAGGGCCAAGTTGCATTAAGAGAAACAAAAACCATAATAAAAAGTAGAGAAAAAGCTGCCATGCACTGCAATACAATGGGGGTTTGGCAAACATCATCAAATATGTTGGTTTTGGGCTCTGAAGAGACCAAATAATCTTTGTTCCAAATACACGAGAATAGTTAAAAGATGAAGTTAATTTATGCAAAACACTGACAAACACTGACAGCATACTGCCAATAACCGTTCAACCCCTGATGAAGCAGCTTTGTAGCAGTGTGTCTAATGCTTATTTACTTTAACTTTTACGTTGAATTCTTGTTTCTCTAACGTTGGCAGGCGTTTGCCACTGGCAGGATTAGCATGTATCAAAAAAAGCTGCCAGCTGCCAGCCATTTACAGCCCATGCAAGCAACATAAAAACAGACACGCCCATACTGTCTCAGTGGCTATTATTGGATTCGTGGCTAATGTTTTGGCTACAACGAAGTTCGTAGTTGGCTGCCTGTTGTCTTTTTTCTACCTGGAACTATGGGATATACCAGTTCAGGTTTTCTTGAACGCATCTTACTAGCAGCAGCTCATGAGAGCTAAGTTAAATGACTTAGCATGGTGCTAACGTTTAGAGGAGAGTAACTGAAGGGCCAACTGAATACAACTAAACAAAAGTTACAACATATTAAGTTATGTCAATGAAATAATACTAAACAATCAATTTTAAAGCATGAACCATAACCTCTATGAAACCACAGCTATCCTCCTTAGCTGGAACCTCAGCAATGTAAACAGATATTAGCTTATCTAGCTAGCTAGCCGTTAGTTAGCTTCTAGCAAAATAACCAACCTGGGCCTGCTGTGGTGACTGCGCATTCCTCTGCGGGGACTGTTCCTCGTTTATTCGCTGCTTAAGTTTTTTAAACATCTTGTCACGCCGATGTAGCTAACAGCTGACGAGCAGATGACTACTATCCGGCGGAGATTTATTTTGCTTCAGTTTAGGTTGACATCAAGTCTAGACTTCCTTGTAGCTATGCTTCTGATAGCCAGCAGGTGACCGAGCTATTTGCGCATGTGCGGCCAACGTGGAGGAAAACTTCAGACGTCAGAGGGCCAGTCCGAGCAAACACAGCTACAGCGCCACCTTTGGAGAATAAAATGACTTCTGTTTCCAGGTAGCGCTCATAACATAACAGGATCAGCTGGTATTATTACTATAGTTGAATGTACAACAGCCCATTGGTCGTTTGGAGTTGCACTTTACTTACAGAATGCAAAGAAACTCATGGCTTGAGAATCTGGGCATTTACATGGGGAAACCATATAATAAAAGTTGACTTTACTGGTCACATGAACATTAGACTAAAGCTATGCTTTTAGTAGCCTACTTTCTTTTAACATGTGTGCCTGAAATACAAGCAGTGACCAGAGAAAGATCCTGTTTAGATCAAGTATCCTGCAAAACCGAATTTGGTGAAACATAAGACATGTGTTTATTCTCTTGCTCTTTCTTATCCCTCTAACCATCTTAACCATATTTGTCTTAGTACTGACCCCCAAGTTTAAAAACATCTTCATGCATCAAATTTTGAACATAAAAACTAAAAACAACTTTAAAAAGGTTTTGAAGAAAAAGTACTGCAGAGGCATTGCTTTGACAGAAGAGGGCACTGTTTAAGGAGTTTTACTGACATTTTGCTTAAGGCCAGTATAATTAGAGTTAAGTTTAAGTTAGACTTAATGTTTCAAACTGTATGTGCTATGAGGTTTTCATTGCTGGTACTACTAATCCTTGCTATAAGAAAAATAATAATTTCTTTATTCTTTGGCAATATCCCTAAAAGGGATTGTCAGGGGGAAAAGCTGCATAGTGTTTCCAATTTAGCGGCTTTAAGTCGTTAATTAATTTGGTGTTAATTAATGTGCTACTACACCTGAACCAGAGTCAATAGGAACATATTTTATCTGGTTTATTTTCTACTGCAGAGGGAATTAACAACACATCATGTGAGGGCCAACACATATCATCTTTGTGAAACTTTAAATTTGTTTTACATGACCCCCTCACTGAGCCACAGTGATTTACAAGTATTGTAGGTTAGAACTTGTTTCATTGAAAGGTCCATGCAAGACACATCACAAACAAATCAATGTGTTCTTGTTTATTGTACAATGTCTATCAGTGCATATCAAAAATGGAAAGTCTGTATGTTTTTCTTTTCATCTGAGTCATAATGTCCTTGGGTAATATAATGAAACCTGTAACAGACGGAAGTTGATAGAGAAGAACTTGTGGGTGTGAGTCATGGTTTAAATATCTGGTATTTTTCTTCCTTTGGGATCTGGCCATGTGCAAACAGCGGAAATAAACAACCTGAGTCAGACTTTGCAGGTCTGGTGAAAAGAAAAAGCAATTTTAGGCCTCAAATCCATTAAAATGAAGACTAAAATTAAGATGTGATTTGCATCTTTTTACCGTTCCAGCTTTAATGCTCTCAACTCAGCGGGGCTTTTGATCTATGATGGGTGCCTAGAACAGTGAGTATGAACTATGGGTGGTTAACGACGGAGTGATGGAGCTCTCCTATACCATGCAGCAATTACCCTGAGGAAAAAGGCAGAGAGAATATGTAGTCCAAATAGAGGAATCTGCTGCTTCATGTCTGCTATTGCAGTTTTGTTTTGGACAACTTAGTTTCATAACACATTACATGTATGGATGTATGAATTTTTATGATTTTACCTCTTTGGGCCTTCCATCTGAAGAGTTTAAAAGGGAAATGTCTCTTTGGTGGAACTGCTACTCATAGACATATGAAATGTAGCAAGAGGCCCAAACTAGACAATGTTTTTTTTTGTAAGGGGTCACAACAAAGATGTAGGGAACCACTAGTATAATTTGCATTGCATTTTATATCTGTATTATGTGTTTAGAAAGACATTATCTGAAAAATAACTATAAGAACTAATACTGTAGTAGGAGAAAATAATACTTTTCTAAAGAAGTTTAAAGTAGCATAAAAAGGAATATTTTAGTAAATTGCATTCCAAGTTACATATACTATATATGTACACTACCGGTCAAAAGTTTGGGGTCACATAGAAATTCCCATTGCACTCCATTGTAGACAGAATGCCAGCTGAGATCAGTTGCATTGTTTTTTTAACCAGGGCAGCTGTTTTCAGATTACATTATGTGCTTACATAATAGTAAAATGGTTCTCCAATGTTTTTCTAGTTTTTTATTTTTAAATGATAGATTAGTACACAGAATGTGCCTTTGGAACATTGGATGAATGGTTGCTGGTAATGGGCAATGTAGATATTGCATTAAAGATCAGCCCCCCCCACCCAAATTAGCAGGTATTCTGTCTATAATGGAGTGGTATGGAAATGTATAAGTGACCCCAAACTTTTGACCGGTAGTGTATATTTTGTCATTTCTGTGTAATAGCTAGTTATAATTTAATGACTCGCTTTATTGGAATGCTATTAACAGAATGAAAGTTTTAGAAATACTACTGTGCTAATGAATTTGCCCATTCCCAGCTGATATTTGATATTTATTTATTTATTTTAGGAACTTGTTTGGACAGCAAGTTTGAAGGGAGAGACCACCCAGCACATTTACTAAGGCTTAAGCCCAACACATATAATCTCCTGGAGAGTAATGTGCACCTGAGATTCACTGCTGACAACACAACACATCAGACACCCGATAGATAAGGAGGAAGCTACAAATCCCTTGTGGGAATGATCGATGCCTAATTAAACACATATCTGCAGGAGGACCAAGACCAAGAAGACCAAGCAAATGTTACACAGCTTGTTTTTTTCCACAAGCACCAGCCGTCACTGCTGTGAAAAGGTGATACAGTATGTGCTTTAATGTGGAGGTATGTTGGGCCCAAATTGCCTCATGCAGTATCTCTTTGAATTACGGTTACATATAATTGTCTCTCCAGAGGCTCCCTCCTGGCAGAACAGGCCAAACTGCTTAACTATTAATACACCTTCCAACTTCACCTTCCAACTTCACGCTGCTTGTCACAGCTCTTTCTCACCTCCTTCCTCTCCAAAGACCTCTCTACCGTGTCCAAAGGATGGTCAATTGAGGTTGCCTTGTTTAATGTCTTCTCCTCCTTTATCCTTCCTTAAAACTGTCAAGTATAAAGGTATAGTAAACCACTGCCTTCCTCCAAAAGGGGTCAATTAGGTAATAAAGAGCTTACTAGTTACAAAATCCCTCAAACAATCTGAAATACTATCATAAGTATCCAAACTACCAAAGACCAATTGACATGTCCAAAGTGACCTTAATAACTGTAGTAGATTTCAACACTTGTGCCCATGCTCCTGTAAACAGAAGTGTCCTTGTCTTTATTCAAGCAAAATTTACCACAGCAAACTAGCTGACACTTTACTTTTGTCATGGCAAACGGAGAGTGTTGCAAGTTAGACATATAGATTTCCATCCTTTCACATGGCACGGCACGGCAGTTTACTGAGTCGTGTAATAAAGGTGTGTGTGTGTGTGTGTGTGTGCAAAGAGGTAAAAACACCAAGAAGTAAATATAGCAGCTTTTAGTCAAAAATGCCAATGAACTACTCATTTATTTTTACACCAGCTTAGTTGGTCAAGTATGACTTCATATTCCCTTCTTTGTAGGTTGACAAATGTGTCACCCTTGTGCTTAAATTGATGTATCAACTGTTTTTCACACTGATTGATGATTAAGGGCTGTCACTCTGATCATCTCGTGCCCCTTTCCCACCTCCCGTGGTGACATCATCTGGTTGTTTTGTGCCCATGCCTCCTGTCACAGCGAGGCCGTGCCAGCTTTGAGTCTGTTTCAGAAGTAGCTCCATGGGTGCTTCTTTGTCACTGGCATGTCCTGTCCAAAACAGCAGTACATGATGATTTACAAACATTTTAATGTAGCCATTTAATGATTGTTTGGTTAGCTGTTAGCTGATTGAATTGTTAATGCAGTGATGAATGAGATATGCAGGTAATATGAGACCAAAGTTACAGTAGCACTGAAAAGTGTTTAAAAAGTCAAAAGGTAATTTGAAGTTTTTGAACAGTGACTGAAACGGACTTTTTTTGTGTGTCAAGGGGAGGGAACTGAGGGGGGTGTCATTTGGTGAATCTGCAACTGTTAATTCTGTAAAACCACAATCTCTCTGCTATTTTTTTGAATATTGCTGCACGTTGTTACTGTTCTTTAACATGGGGTGGAGCCACTAGATGGAGCTAACACACCCACTTGCCTTACACAGCAAAGGCTTTGTGGCCAATAAACCATGGCAGCGAGGCAGATTGCACAATTTTCGAGCTGACATTATGACCTGTCTTAGCATGAAGAGCACAGATGTTACTAATAACATTAACAATGGATCTGTTCTATGTCCCAGTAAGACAGTGTGACAACATGCGCAACATCAGGGATTTTCATATTTATCCTAGTGTAACATGTCAAAAATGTCTTCAGTGAAAAAATGCAAATGCCCTTGAATTGGATCACCTGGGTCAACTGTACTCTTCAGTCTGCTTTCTTTCCATTTATGTAACCAGCTAAAAGTCTCACTGAGATTAAAATATTTATTTCAACAAAGTATTGACCAGTTATGCTTGCGATGATTTTAGATGATAATCATGCTAATGCGGCTTGATTTTTGCAGATCACGGTGGACTGAGAACAATGGTCACAACCTGTCTAATCGTCTGACAGTTCGTATCTTGTCCCCGTTGGACTTCCTTGTATTACCAGTTCTTAAGCATTCACATTGGTGAATACAATATCATTGATCTTAAGTGGAAAAATAAGACACAAGTTGTACTAAACCAGATCTAGCCTTCCTGTAATGGTTTAGTAAATCAATGCATGGACAATGCCTTCATGTCCATAGGGGCAAAAAAGGAAGTCACGATGGCAACATAGAGGTTCTAAAGGACCACTGTGGCTGAAGGGCAGATACACAGTATAGTACGCTGCATACTGGGGGGCTAATTATGGAGTTGGGAGCATAACGCAGCTGGTATGGATAGAATGACATGAGAGGTCAAGCAAGCCTATGTAACTTTTGAAAGAAGAAACAACATATTCTTCCTTTTACTAAAATAAAGTTAAATTCTCATGCATGATATACACACTTGCTCAATCCAATACACTTAGTACATCTGCTAGCCTTGTTTGGTGTGGTGTCACCAGTAGCTTACGGTGGCTAATGCCACCAAACCTTAGATTGAGATTTCTTTGTAACTGACTAGACTGAGTTTGCTGACTATGATTCTTCTCCACATGTACTACTGCTAAACTCAATTTAGCATTTAGCATTATCTATCACTTTTGGCTACATTAGCCACTGTATCTCTTGAATGACTGTCAGAGTTACTACAGAACAAAAAGGTTTTGATTGGGTTTCATTATGAGAGTCTTTTACCAAGTCTTGAACAATAAATTATGTAAGCCATTGACCATATAAGTGAGGAATTCACTGACAAATGGCAGGTTATATTGTTCAAATAAACACATGCTTTTAGTGTGATAGGTACTGAAATTTTCCTGTCCTTTCAGGACTACCACTTTAAAGGAAAATAAGGGATGTACTGCATTTATTTATGTTGTTCAATGTATTTTTACATGAAGAGTGACTACACCGACATAAATCAGCATCTGATTTTCTGCCAGCGTGGGTTATGAATAAATCTTGAATAAAAAGATAAGTGGGATCTTTGAATAATGAGATAAACATGCCAGACCTTTGAATGTGTCACTATCTTGGTAAGTTATGTGTTTTTTCAATCCCATAACATTTTATTTCACCTGATAAATATCTAAGAGGGGATTCGACATAGAGAACAGGCAGCTATATAACAATAGTCTCTTGTAGTCATGAATACTAGGAAGGAAAAGTTGAATCTTTCTCTTTGGAGTGATTGATTTCACTGCTGAAACTTGTTTCGCTTACATACTACAATGACACATATAGAAATAACAAAAAGAAAAATTGAACATTGGAGAAAAATGATGATGAAACGTACACTGGTAATTGTTCACGCTTCTATGTGATTCCACCGGGGGACGTATTGTATTTGTGTTTGCCTGATGAGAATTATTCATTACAAAAACCCCAGTTCACTGTTAAAAGATTCAGCATCTTGAGGGGAGGAGGTTACACCTGGATACACATGTTTTAGGTAACAAGGATATTTTTTCCAGACGGCTGCGCTGGTCCCAGCATTATTATCTCTCTCAGTTGGATTTCCATTCGTCTCTGTGGTCAGAGCTATTAGCGTTTCCAGATGGCATGACCACCCTGGTGCATAAAACAGCATTCATCCCAGTCTTTTCTCATCTACAAAGCTCATTAGTGCTTGCTTTTAGTGATTTTGCATGCAACGGCAGAACTTAAGGAAAAGAAAATCCCAATATGATGAGCCTATTACATTTTGTGCAACCATTGAGGAAACTGAGGTAATGCCATCAATATTTTTCAATTATTTGGAGGTTTAAGAAACCCAGGTGGAGGTTGTTGCATTCTATATTTAAAATGATGGTAGTATTTACTGTGTATGCTGATTTCAGTAACTCCTTAATAAAAAAATAATTACTTTGACTTTCTTTTGGTCACAAAAAAATGTAATATCTTCCCCCAAGAGTCCTGGTAGTGTGAAGAAGTCTTAGAAAATTGCATTTTGGAATGTTTTTTTCAACAATAGCCATTTAATATATTGACACAGCCTAGTGTAATTACCTCTTTATATGTTATTTTTTATTGACAGTGGTGGAGTCCGCCATTCTGGTGACGACACACCTACGCCGAGAAGTTTACAGGAAATGATGCATGCATGTCATCCAGTCAAAGACTGTAAAATTATGAATCCAGCACTACTATTTGATTTCACCTCACTGATCAGCTGTGTTAACCAAACATTTCGTACTGCTGCTGTTTCACATTAAAAGCATTCATCTGGCAAGACTTCTTTATTAAAAACATTGTTTGGTCGCATTGTTAAATTAAACAGCAGATTCACCAGTCCCTTTATGTTGTATTTGATGATATTAATAGAACTTACAGAAAATGAAACTATTTTATACTTTTATAATTTTTCTCTGGGGTGGGGGGTGTTGCATTGCTATGGCCCAGATTGTTTTACATCTTTACTATGCAGACATAATAGGACACTGCTGTGTATGGATATCAGACAGAAGAAAACAATGTTTCAATTAGCCTCAATCTAATTAGACACACTTTTATGTTTTTGGAATACAAGGCATATGGCACCACAAATAGTGACTCATCTGTTGCTGACAGTGATCAGACAAACATCATTCTATCCTAATAAAATGTCTCCAACGTGTCCTTGCTATGGCCACCATTGTGATGAACCTTGAATAGTTTTGACACATCCAAGAGAGAAAGGGAGAACAGCTGCAGGTCCAGTCTCACAATGCACAGACAGGAGAAGCATCTTTTGGGTAACGGCAAAAAGGGCAATCTCTCTGTCCCCTCATCACCACGCCAATGGTAATAAAATGCTTCTTTGTGGCAGAGGATAAAAGCAACCCTGCTGATAGCTACTAATTACTCCCCATCCACCCTCCTGGAGGTGGGGCTGAGAAAGAGAAGCCATTAGAGAAGAAAGAAGCAGTAATCTGATCATGTCCTATAGGGGCAGATGCGGCATCAGTCAACTGTGCCATAACGTTAACCTTCGGCCTCCGAGCAAACATAAATTTCCCATTTGTTCTGTGTTTACATCAGATGACAAGTGTGCATTGTTGGTCATACAATGGTGTCTGTATCATTATCATAATGTCTTTACTCACCTGACTGCAGGGAAACACATGGTTTGGCTATAGGAGAAGGCTTTTAAAGAGGATGAGTGCCAAAAAAGGCTAAGTCACTAATACACTAGCAACTGTAGTCAATTTATTTTTAGCTTATCTAAATGGCCTCCTATACTGCTCTAAATCCATGTTTGACAACATCATTTATTAGATTTTGGAAGAGTAAACCAGATCCACAACTCCTCACTACTTCCGGATACTATATATACTATTACTACCATATTTTAAACTAAGTCAGAGTATGGTTGGACAACAATAACTTGTTTCCGATTGAATGAACAGTGGGGTGGGAGCAAATTTCCTGCTTTATAAATAAAGGTTAAGACAAGCAAATGTGAAAGGGTTTGCACTCTTCATAAAAATAGATACGGCTCTCCTAGTTTAGAAGTTGTGATCATGATGATCCAATAAATAAAATGTTACTTTTTGTCACATTTTTCACTTTGTCACAATTTGCACATGTACAAAATTGATTCTGTTTGCTCCTTCATTTTTTACTTTTTTTTGTCCGTGTTTATCACATTACCATGAATATTACTATTCACCAGCAGTCACGGTATCTGGCTGAGGATGTAAAAGCTGTCCAAATGAGCATTAATGTGCTTTATGTTTCATTTCTTTTGACCATTTTAGACACTTATCCAGCACCATATCAACATGAAAAACGTTATCTCATGAGTGCTGCATCAGCATTTTCTGTGTGCTCGGGCACTGGTATAGAACTGTGGAGGAAACATTTATTTTATATGTGTGGGCGTAAGATATTTACACATCACTTGGCCATGACCTATAGAAGGCTGGCTCTATAACATCAACACATACTGTAACAAAATCTTCCCACTGTCTGAGCATCTCTTGCTTTAAAAGCTTTTTATATAAACAGCATTGTGGTTACACCAAGCTTTTACAATATACTGACTGAGATAATTGCTAAGAACGTAGCAAACTTTATTTATTCACTTTTACAGTTACAGTATATAATGTGACAAGACTTTTCCTCCTCTTAGTCTCTCTTCCACAACAACATAACCTGTTGTATAATTCCCTCAATGCCACCAAACACCTGCTGAACATCCAGTGGGATGTTTCTGAGCTGCTGTGGTCACTGCCTACGAGTCATTTGTTGAAATGACAACATATTCATTAAAAAGAAGGTTTACTAATCAACGTTTCTTTTTCATGAACTAATCCTAGATGCTTTTATTTAGCACATATACATAGTTTATTTGTTCATTGTTTAACTATTTTCTTGAGGGATTATGGCAGCTGTGAGTGTCTTTATTGTCCATTAGGTTGTCAGGGCAGTGACTGCAAACATCCCTCTAGTTTACCAAAATGTCTCCAGGTTAATATGAAATGTCTGTGTATCGCAGTATGTGTATGTGACACAATGTAGCTTGTGTGTATCATGCTGCAATGCTATTATCTCTACACATCTAAATTAAAGAAGTTGGAGGAGAGTGCTTAAACAGAGAGATGGAGCCTATAGAGAAAGGGAGACCCTATAGACGACTGTCACCATGATAAATAGGAGAATCAGATTTGCTTCACTCTGCAGTTCAAAGTCTCCAATGGGTCCAAAATGATTCCATTTTAAAAGAATTATCCTGGGATCAATTGATTCCTTTTTTCTGTTGTTGTAGGTGGTGCTATATCATCTTGAAATAAATTGGGACAGTCTCGGTTGTTATTTTTGTGTCTATCTAAGTCATTTCTATAGGATGGATGTTGAGAACTGGCATTGGTGGATAAATAAACATACAGTAAAGATGTGTATGACTTTCTGGATTTATCCGTCTACATTTTATGCAAAACTACTGGACTGCAACATTTTCTGCTTCAAGGGATTTGCAGCAACCAGGGATGTAGTCTGTTGGGATGTGAAGCTGTCCAATCAGCCTGTTCGCTGTAATTAACAGCCCCCCTGCTACATCTCAGCCTACAGTTAGCTTTTGTTTGGCTTTTGTGTTACATAGTCTTTCAGGATTAATTTGAAAAGAAAAACACTAAAATGTCATGTCCAGTCAGGCATTCACTAATTCTAATTAATTTAACTTAATTTGAGACTTAATTCGTAAACAAAGTTTAATTCAATGCAAAGTTAAACACGTGTTGAATATATAAAGTCAACAGCCTTGCAGCTGACAGCGGTTACTGACACGTTTCAGGCAGATAAACATCCACAGCAGGATAACTGTCAGGCACTTTTCATGCATATTAGCTTTTCATTCTGATGTGATGTTTCATAAAAAAGAATCATGACAGTCAAATAACTAGCAATATGTTGGCTGAAATGCCCCTTGGACAGTTCCCTCCTCCTTGTTCCATTTAGCTTGTCAGAAAGTTATGATATGTTAGCCTGTAATTCCACTTCTCTGGCTGCCCTTGGACGCTGCAAGCTGTTGAAATGGTAGGAGTGGATTTGAAAGGTATAAGTGCAGCAAACTACAAGCATCTGGAGCTGGACCACCTCCAGGTTTTGACTGAATTGTTCTCACCAAGAGAAATACGCTCTACACAAGAGGATCCTCTCGAAAAGCTGCACTTTAGAGGACAAACAAAGATCTGCAGAATGACTCAAATGAAAGTGTTGCATGAAAGTATTAAATAGGTTGTACAATAGCACAAATATTGATAAAAGGGCCATTCCTTTTTAAGTATTTATTTATTCTCGGGTATGATTATTATTGTCTATGTATTGTTGGATGTTGTGTTTGAATGTGCCTGATCACAAATCAGGTTCCCTCACAGGAAAAATAAAGTTCTTTTGATTTGATTTTGATTGAAAAGGGCAAGGGCATGGCTGTGGACATAAGAGACAATCAGTTACAAACTCTCACTTATTTCTTACCACAGATCACAAGCAAAGCATTTTTTATTATGATGTAATTTCTTTTAGGATGGCAAAGCTTGGATGATCCTTTCACTGAGGTATCACAGTCAAACAGCTTAACATTTAAAAAAAAAAAAATATATATATATATATTTATATATTTATATATCGGCAGCAAGAAACCTGTAGAGTGGAAAATGACATATTGTTGGACAGGGCTCAATTCACTGCAGAGAAGCCGACAAGTGGTTCAATTTCTTTGGAAAAATGAAATGCAGCTTGCACAACTGAAGGAACCACCTTAAACCTGCTGTACCTCCTCCCCAAATAATGTACCTTGCAGGCTTTTCTAGGAGAATTATTGTTGTTGGACTGTAAATATAATTAAAGTCTTGATGGCAAATCCACAAGCACTTCTCTGTGGGAAAAGTAGGAAATGGTTTTCATTTTAAGCCAATGCATACACACACACACACACACATACACACACACACACACACACACACATATAAAATCCCACAAGCAAAAAATAAGTGGATTAAAGTTGTTGGACGGACGTACTGATTAACTTGCACTTTTGTCAGTGCTTGTGTCAGAGATTACAACGGGAGTTTATTTCAAAAGAAAACGTCTGATTCATAATGTTAGAGTGGCAAAGGTTACATGCAGCTTACACTTAGCATGCAGCTTATACACATTGCTCATAAAGATAAATTCAAACTTCTTTTTAACAGACAAAGTTGTACTTTACTTTTAAAGCTGCAGAGATACTTAAGAACCACTGTATTTCAGATGGAGGGAGATCAGCACTATGGACAGAGCTAGTGGGGTAAACACTACATTCTTGGCTTGTTTTACTTGATTTATTCTTTTGGTTGATTGGTATTATTCCTTTCAAATGATATATTTATGGACCCAAATTGAACTGCACTGACCTTTGACACGGTGTGCAGGTGTTACTATGCTGAGTTAACCGCTCTAAAGCCCCAATGACAAATGAGGTTTCTGAAGGGTTCCACTCAAATCCCAGAGGACTGTGTTGGGCAAATTGGCCTCGTCAACCCAGATCTAAATCAATACACCCTCACTCCGTGCAACACTGTTGTGCCTGCGTTTTCGCGTCTTACATCCACCTTACAATCTCAAACTGGTGGGCTGAATCAGACCACATCTACCCATTAAATGGGCCGTGTGCACGTATTTTTAAAAATAACAAAATGATTGATTTCACCATATGTTCTCAATCACTGGGATCTGCTCTTGCTCTGCAGGGTGAGAGGAAATCCCTCATTTGCTTTCCTGGCCGTTTTATTTCTCACTCTAAGAGGATGTTTGCCCTCCCTTGTCTCCTCATCTTTATTCACTGCAGGCGGCCCTGATGCTTCCCTCTGAAAGATTGTCTCTCCTCTGTCAAGCCCACATGTATCTCTTGTAATAGGCCCATTAAGGTGTGTGCTGAGCTATGGATAAGGTGCTTTTACTATTTAACACTTAGCCTATACTGCAACATGACTGCTGCATTGGAGCTTAAAGGGGAATATGGCACACAGGTTGTTTTTTTTTGACAATATATTTTAATGTCCAAACTGCTTTGAAGATAAAATATGGGACTTTGTAAGAATCTAACAAATACAAAGTTTAATTCATGAGCAATAAAACACACCCTTGCTTAATTTAATGCGCCTGGGAGTTTTCCTGCTACAGAGTCACTTGGTCTACTTGACCAGTAGCTTATGATGGCTATAGCAAATGTTTATGTAGATCATGCCGTATAACAGACATTATTGTGTCAGTGTACTAACTTTATGACTCTTCTTTGCTTGTGCTGCTGTTGCACTACGCTTTCACACAAACCCTTATCCTGCAATTTCATTTATAAGCAGAATATAAACAGTTAATATATAGGTAATGACACATTATAAGTCACCACATTGTACCTGTGTGCAGTGATAAGGACACAATAGAGTTTGTCTTTATAACTCCTCCGTTATAAACATCTGTAAACAGTTGATTAATGCTTGATGACATGATATAATATAATTGTAAACATACTGTATATGATGAACTATATTATAAACCAACCTATACATGTGTATTAACAGTAAATGAATGCTTTTTATTTACACTGTGTAATAACATATCCATATGTACTGTATATATGATTACAGGTATGTTATAGAGTGCTTTCAAACACTGTTTGAATAGTTTATCATTTTGAGAAGCATGAATTATATCTTAACAATATAAATGGGCTATGAATGTTTTACAGAACAATTTAAAAAGCTAAAACAAATGGACCTAGCATTAGTTTTTGCTTCGGCTGTGCTGGTTTCCTCCCACAGTCAGGTGGACTGGAGACTCCAAATTGCCTGGAGGTATGAATAAGGATCTGAGCTTTATGTCTGAAAGCCTTAAATTAGTGGGAGGAGAATATAAATGACTGAACAAGGAAACATATTGTATTTCACTTCCTTTCCACTGATCTGTATTTCCCTCATGTTGCTTATCATTAGCGTCACTGATGCAGTGTATGTTGCTTCTAATAGATGGGAATCTGCTTATGTATTTCATTTCTGTAAGTCAGGCATATTTTCAAACCCAAAGAGCACAAGCTACAGTTCAGTAAATGAATAGGCCTCCTGCCAATTCCACAGACACAACTTTTCATTGATGTCTTTGTCTATTACATCTCTGTCCCACGTTTTCCTACATTTTGAGATAATGATTAGAACTGGCAAGGACAGACTGTGTGCAGATGGGATGGCTGTGCTGAGCATGCCCTTGTTCTGCATGCCGCCTTGATATCTGTAAACCAATTAGCAAGATAAGAAAGCATAATCAATACAGCAAATCTGTGCATCCCCACTACTGTCTTCTCGTTATAAAGCCAACTGCTGCCTGTCACAACAATGTGGATTAAAATCACACTTTTGAACTCTCATATGATATCTTTTCTTGTTAAGTCCCATTATTTGTTTAGGCATTTGTGTTTAAAGTGTATTTTATTTAAGCTAAAAATCCCATTCTGAGTTTTACGGTCACAGTTTATTTGTGACCAACAATCACAGCTTCCACTTTGGTTGGATATCATGTCTTTTTAAAGCACAAGTCAATGTTTTAACAGGTATTTTCATGGATCAGCAGCTCCAGGTCGTCATTGATTTTTGTTTGTATCGCCACTGTGTGTCAAACAACCCAAAGAGATATTGCTATTTTTTCCCGAACAGTAATTTAAACCTTGTGTGCCTTGTAAAAAAGCACTCCATCCTATAGTTCTCAGTCTGTCAATAGGAAGTCTTGACCTGCTGTAAACGTGAGCAGCAACACAATTTATCCTGTTCTCTTTTTGTGTGGGTTCATTTTGGCACAGGCGCACAACCTAACTACTACGAGCGTGTTGCAAAACTCTCCATCTTAGCAGCAAGTCTTCTTTTGGGTCTTAAAAGCATGCAGACTGGGTCGTTATTCATTTAAATCAAGTGAAACATCGACAGCAGGGTGAGATCATGTCTCCAACTGTTTTCTTAATCTATTTGTATCACATGTGCAAAAAGCACACACATTTATGCTTAGGACAGATACTTGTGTTATGCTATGTTCTGGTTTATTGTTATTTCCAGTAGTAGAAAGTAATAAAGTACATTTTTGAGGTACTTTGATCATTTTCAGTAACACTTTACAATAACCATCATTAATAGAGGTAAATTAATAGTTAATTCATCTTTAATTAATTGTCATTTAACTGTTAGCAAACCATCATTTTACTGTTAACAAACAATTAAATTATAATTAATAAAATATTAGTAGTGCTGTAAATTTACAGTTCATTTTTAAACACATTATATCCGTCATATACTATATTAGGTATCGATTAATGATTACAAAATGTTTGTACGCCTTTAAAAAAACATTTTTATAAACATCTATAAACATTACATTGATAGATGGACCAGATATTCCTAACACTTAGTTAAGGGTTACTAGTTGGTTTGTAAACCATCTATGAACAGTGTCTGGATGGTTATTATAAAGTTTCAATAGATGACTACAATATCATGTTAAATAGTTAATAAATACTGTGTAAACCATCTATAAACATTATTTAGACAGATAGTTAATACTTTGTAAACTGTATATAAACAGTGTCTGGAAGGGTATTATAAAATTACAACATATAAAAAAAAATGATATACTGTACATACACATATACACATATATATTATGTAGGTGTATATATGTGTATATATGTCTGTATATACATGTATGTGTACAGTATATATACAGTACTTTGCAAAAGTTTTAGGCAGGTATGAAAAAATGCTGTAAACTAAGAATACTTTCAAAAAGGGAAGTGTTAATAGTTTACTTTCATCAATTAACAAAAGGCAGTGAATGAACACAAGAGGAATATAAATCCAACTAATACATGGTGTGACCACCCTTTGCCTTCAAGACAGCATCAATTCTTCTAGATACACTTGCAGATTTTGAAGGAACTCAGTTGGTAGGTTGTTCCAAACATCTGGGAGAACTAACCACAGATCTTCTGTGTGTAGGCTTCCTCAAATCCTTCTGTCTCTTCATGTAATCCCAGACACGATGATGTTGAGATCAGGGCCCTGTGGGGGCCATGCCATCACTTCCAGGACTTCTTGTTCTTCTTTACACTGAAGATACGCCTCCCTGATGGTATTGCGTGATGGATAAGTATCTGCCTGTATTTCTCAGCATAGAGGGCACCATTAATCTTGACCAAATCTCTTTACAGAAATGTAGCCCTGAACCTGCGAGGAACCTCCACCATGGTTGCCTGCAGGCACTCATTATTATACCGCTCTCCAGCCCTTCGGCGAACAAATTGCCTTCTGATAAAGCCGAATATTTCAAATTTTGACTCATTAGTCCAGAGCACCTGATGCCATTCTGCAACCTGTTTCATGTGTTTTTGTGCATAGATGAGTCACTTTTTTGAATGGCTTTTTGGCTGCAACTTCCATAAAGACCACTTCTGGCCAGACTTCTCCAGACAGTAGATGAGTGTACCTGGGTCCCACTGGTTTCTGCCAGTTCTGAGCTGATGTCACTGCAGGACATCTTCCAATTTCTAATAAGCTTGATGTCTTTTTTACTACTGCACTAAGGGCGACCACTGCGTTAACGTTCCTCAACGTTGCCCGACGTTTTGCAAGTGTTCCTATAAGAATTGATACTGGTTTGAAGGCAAAGGGTAGTAACACCAAATATTGATGTGATTTAGATTTTTATTTTGATTGCTCACTTTAAATTTTGTAAATTTATAAAATAAACAATCCTTATTTACATTTTTGAAAGCTTTTTGTTATACCTGCTTACTTTCACACCCTCCTTATACTTTTGCACAGTACTGTATATACATATATGTATGTATATAGATAATTTTTTATAAAATTGAAGGAAGGGCTTAAAAAACAACATCATTGCTTGCTTGCTTTACTAAGCAATAACTAACTATAAAAACATCCGTCGCAACTTTACAATAGCCATCCAAACAGATGGTTTACAGATGGTTTACACAGTATTTATTAATTATTTAACATGATATTGTAGTCATCTGTTGCAACTTTATAATAACCATCCAGACACTGTTTATAGACGGTTTACAAACCAACTAGTAACCCTTAACTAAGTGTTAGGAATATCTTGTCCATCTATCAATGTAATGTTTATAGATGTTTTAAAAATGGTTTCTTAAAGGCTAACAAACCTTTTTTAATCATTACTCAATACCTAATTTAGTATATGAGGGATATAATGTGTGTAACAGTAAACTGTTAATTTACAGCAATAACAATATTTTATAAAAAGTTAAATGACAATTAACTAAAGAATAATTAACTATCAATTTGCCATCTATTAATGAGGGTTATTATAAAGTGTTACCCCTTGATGTCCACGAACTAGCAATGGGCATTTTCATCAAGCTATTTTCTCACATGTAACAGACCAACAGGTTCATTTATTATTGAGAAAAGGATTGTTGGATCAATCGAAATGAAAACAATGACAGCCCTAAATATGATGCATTACAGTACTGCTATATAAAATAGTTCAAATTAGCTTAAGTTGCAAGCAACAGTAGCCTACTTCTTTACTCTTTGTGTATGCATCTGTAATGATAATCCAATACATAACCAATTAAAATTTAACAGCAGACATTTTGCTGCATAATAAGTAATTTTACTTTTAGTATTACTAAGCGGCTTTTTTACTTGTAATGCTATATTGTTTTGGCTCTGGTTGCAGCTTTGATAAAGTTTTGAAGCATCTTAGTTCAGGGGTAGCCTATACCTTTGTTTCTGCATTGGTGCCCACGGTGTGCAGAAAGCGAGTAACCAGTGCGCATGGCACAAGGCAACACGGCTGGACTGAAGTGAAAATGTAAACCATCTGTTAACTGAGGACATTCAATAAGAATGCAAGGGGATGTCCTTTTTTCCCTCAGCCAAATGCACAACCTAAATGTCTCATTTTTTCTGCTTCCCTTCTTCTACAGTGGTGGGATGCAGTCTTCTCCGATTTGTAGCGAAGAGATCTTTCACCATATAGGACGTAATGTGCCACTATAACGTCCACATTAAAGCTGCAGATCTACACTTCACCAGACCAAGCAAACATTAGGTTAGATGACTTTATGTGAGAGCGGGAACGTTCTTTTCCTGCGGTACATAAATTGGTAACATTCATCATTTCCAGCGTCAGTGAAACATTTTGGTGCAGGGGACCCGGAGGATACTACTACTGCTGCTTGCTTGCACTGCACAAAGAAGCGTTCAGCGCGTCCGGTTGGATTGAAGCTGCAGTGCACTTCACACAAACTGCATTGCCACAACTGTAAGAGAACATGTATCCATCATGAAACAATGCGCCGGCAGCTTTTCTTATGAACTCTTTCGTGGATCTACAGACTTCCATCCACAAGTGGAGCGTTTTTCCATCAGCTACAGATAAAATCACTTCACAAGTAAAATGGGACAACGTGGTGGGCTAAGTAGAGGAAATGTTGCCTATAGAAGTGCAGTGAGAGTGCAGGGAAGTGACTTCCAGAGGACACCTGCAGACAAGTGAATGCCGTCTCCGATGTGGAGCTTGTCGCTGTCCGACGCGCGCGTGGTGCTGAAATTTGGATGATGCCTGGCCAGCGACTGCAAGGCTGCCGCTCCTTGCACCTCAACGAGGACAACGGCCGCTTCGTGTTGCTCGCCATCCTCATCGTACTGTACCTGCTGTGCGGCGCTGCGGTCTTCTCGGCCATAGAGAGGCCTTCGGAGCTGCGGGCTCACGGCCGCTGGAACGGGACGCTCCTCAACTTCAGTGAGACCTTCAACATCAGCCTGCAGGACCTCAACTCCTTTCTGCGGGAGTACGAGGCTGCCATCGCCGCCGGGATCCGGGCTGATGCTCTGAGGCCACGATGGGATTTTACAGGGGCTTTTTATTTTGTTGGAACAGTGGTGTCGACTATAGGTGGGTGATCTATGCAACATTCACTAATTTCCCATTGTGTCCATTTGGTTACAGCCATGGTGTCCTCTAAATACTTGTTGAAAAACATGCATGTAACATGTAAAGCATGTGTAGCCAAGCCCACATGAAGTCTTACAAATAGATTCATAGTAATCAGCTCACACCATTAAGACAGTTATTATTCAGTAGTCATGGGAGTCTAAAGTGCTGATCAAATTTGAAAACAAATGCCCTGATAAAGCCACATTTAAGACAAATAAGTTAGATACTGTTTCATATTAATGTGGCTTCTGTTTGTTAAATAATAATATCATTACTGACAGTCTGGGTATCAAAAGCTCTGGAGTTGCCATCCCTGTAGGCTGCTTTCTTTCCACTGGCTTACATACAAAATAACAGATTAACATTTTTGTTTTTTTCCAGTCATGTGTTACATTTTGGCTGTGAGGGACTTTGGCAACAGGGGCGACATCTGACTCGCCTGCCAGGAACGGCACACTCGTCCCTGGCTGTAGGACAGCACCCATGGGTGCAGTCTTTTTTGCCACATTATTTCCATTCAAACCAACAGGAATGTCAATGAGAAGCCCCGTCTGCTCCCCCTCATTTAACATTTACCCGTGCGATAGGTCAGAAAAGAGCAAGTGTCCCTTGCAGGGCACCCCGAGGGCCAACGGTGTGGTGCACTGCATTCCTGATGGCTCCAACACCCGCCAGTCCCCTATGCCCCTCCCTCACTGATGGAGCCACAGTGAGTGAGTGAGTGAGTGAGTGAGTGAGTGAATGAGAACGGGTGAACAAGAAAATTAACACACACACACACACACACACACACACACACACACTGTGATACCTCTGGCGCTTCCTATTAATTGAGGAGAGTGATGAGAACTAATGGCTGTACACGGCTGCACAGGGAGAGTTGAATCTACATGAGCAGGAAACCTGTCAAAACTTTATTAACTTTAGACCTGTCGTGACCATGTTGCTACAGTAGATCTCCCACCTTCTGCTCTCAGATACACAAATGCAGAGCTCGCAGGCCGCCTGTGCTCTCAGCTCACCCAGTCACAGGAGGGGACCATAGCAGCTGTGTTTGTGAACATGCCTGTGGCAGGTTCAACTCCTTTGTGCTCCAGCTGTCATGCATCAGCAGCAAAATCATCCCCAACAAGCAAGATCACTTAATGACTCAGTTGCTTAGGGAGAAAAAAAGTGATGTGTCTCTTCAGTATTTATCTTTTTCATATGTTTGCATGGATTTCTCTCTGGATTTCCATCTCACTTTGATCTCCACCACCCACCATCCCTCCGGCTTGTGTGCTACTTTTTCTGTATGCCTGTGAGCTGCTGATATAAAAGGGATTTTGGGGCCTCCCCACACAACTCTTTATCAAAGTGGCTTCCCCCTGCGCACTCTAGACACTCCTCCCAAACACTTCTCGCCTCTGCCTCTCCAAATCACTGTGTCACAAAAAGTGTCACTTTTGGTCCTCTTGACGTGCCTCCACAATATCGCTTTGAAGAATGAAAGTGAAGCCGTGGTCACTTGAGTTGATTGTTTACCAAGAGTTTTGGCCAGATTCATCAGCCACCACATTGAGTGTGTTGTGTAAGAAATACTACAGGAAACACAAAAAGTACATTTCAGCTTTTTCTAAAGTATGGTGGTCTAAACAAATGCAACAAAATAAAAAAAGATGTACACATTTTTCCTCTAATTTTTAGATCTTTACCGTTTTTTTGACAAGAACAATCTCCTTCTTAAATTTTAAATTTTCAAAGATTTTAGAGCACTCTAAGGACTTGTTGTCCATGTTGGCTTAAAAGTTGACTTAGAATGTTCTCAGCTGACAACAAAGCAAGAAATACAAATTCACTTCACTACTATTGGATGTATCGCCATGAAACATGTGTCTATAGTGCCCAGAGGATGAATTGTACAGACTTTCCTCTGACTTTTCCTCTATCGCCATTTGAAATGTTTCATGCTATTAGGCCTAGATGGATTACCATGTAATTTGGAACACAAATTTTAATTTGTCCAATTTATGACCAAATGCCTGCAAAACTACATCCCCATCAGCCTCAGCTGTACTTTGTGTGCATGCTAACATGCTAAGCTAAAAATAGAGACCAAGTGTATATATACATATACTGTATATATACTACTGGTCAAAAAATTTGGGTCACTTACAAATTTCCATACCACTCCATTATAGACAGAATACCAGCTGATCTGAGTGGGTGGCTGAACTTTAATGCAATATCATCAACATTGCCCATTATCAGCAACCATTCATCCAATGTTCCAAAGGTACATTATGTTTACTAATCTGACATCATTTTAAAAAACTAACTGATAAAACAATAGAGAACCCTTTTGCAATTATGTAAGCACCTAATGTAATCTGAAAACTTCTGCCCTGGTTAAAGAAGAACAAACAATGCAATTGATCTGAGCTGGTATTCTGTCTATAATGGAGTGCAATGGAAATTCCTAAGTGACCCCAAACTTTTGACCGGCAGTGTGTGTGTGTGTGTGTGTGTGTGTGTGTGTGTATATATATATATATATATATATATATATATATATATATATATATATATATATATATATATATATATATATATACATACAGTCTATTACTCTTTGTATATGTACAATTTTCTCAGCGTTTAGAGAAGCTATTTTTATTTGCACTAGCAATTGCATTTAGAAACACTAATGCACATGTGCAGTGGGCTGCACACAATGCAGATGCAAACTTGCAAGCTAGAAAATTTTTTGGGCTTTTGTGCTTGGCAATTATTTATTATTTCACTTTATACAAGTGAGTGGGCACCACAGAGTCGCTAGTGTGGCTGCAGAGTCTCTTCTTGTTAAAGCGTTGAAAAGTTTTTGTCTACATCCAGCTCTTGGTGTTGTCCTGCCCTACATTTCCAGCTTTACTGTTTTCATGCTCATTAAAGAGGGCACAAAAGTATGCTCTGTAAACAGAATTTCTATTAATAGCAAAGCTATTTATAACCCTCAAGGCTGGTTGGTAGCTGCCGACTGCCAATTAGGACAGCTCTCTGCAGCCTTTGAGGGTCTTAGGTCTCCTTGTGAGTTGCTAAGATGACATTTTGGCGAAATACTTTGTTAGCTGTGAAGTGCTTACGGGGGTATAATTGCAGAAACAATTCTACTAAGTGATAGTTGTCTGATCTGAGACTTTTAACTTGTTGAGTTTAGGACAGGTTATTGTTTAAATATTTTCAAAACCAGTACCAATACCAATACCGTGACTTCGATACCGTTCCTGAAGGAGACTTTTTTCAATACCAATTTTATAAATTCCATTTCAACAAAAAAAAATTACACAAATATGGCACAAATCCTTTCTTTTTCAGCTCCTACTATGTGAGTCTGTGTGCGTAACATAGTTGTTCCTGCTGACTACGACGTGTAGCATTAGACAGCCAATCCCAATCATTATTAGATCTTGGTAGAAGAACGCTGCATGGTTATTGGCTTGCTGACGCTGAAGAGATTTACTCCTTAGGTACTGACATTTGGTATTGAATGACGAGGCATTTTTCGATACTAAGGAGGCAATTTGGGTGGTGCCAAAAAATGATTGAATTCAGTACTCAGCCCTAGTTGAGAGTGAGTTGGACAAGCCAGTTAGGGCAGTTAGTTGTTAGCTGCAGTTATAATATTCATGGCTTCCCAGGGATCGACTCTGTCCTGCCTTTCTTTGCCCCTGGCAGCCACTGCGGCTTCTACTCATATCCACCCACTTAGAGAAGTCACAAAGGCAGACAAGGCAAATAGGACAGTTTAACAAACTGCACAATACAGACCCACATGCGATGATGCATAATTTAGCATACATGCGGTCCATAACTTGCAAAATGAGAGTCAGCGGACTTAAGAGAAGATAAAATCCTGCTAAACTCCAGCTGTAAAGAGCTGTGCTGCAGCAAGATGACAAGATGCTGTGCTGTCTTCAGGACATACTGGGACAGGCATGGTCTCTTCTTTCACAAACTGCTGATTCCTGGTCGATATTTTAATTGATGGCCAATGGCTTTAACGTATACTGCAATGTACATTATTTTACATTGACACTAAGAGAGGTGTTGAAGCACTGTGGTATTTTCTAGGTTGCAGTTTTTAGTGTTGCATCAGATTGCAGTACAAATGTCCCTCGAAATCTAGCCTAAAGCTGCACTAACTAGTAGTGACGAACCCAAAGAGAATAATCGCCTTTATCTGCAGATCACCTCAGCTCTAAAGAGCTATCTTTCAGCGTATTGTTTTGGTTTAACCGTCCTCAACTTTACTTACTTAACAGGCAGGGTAAGCAACACTAACCTACGTGCCTGGCACCAAACGGCAGTATGCTGAATACTGGTCTTCAAATTGCTTAAATGCTAATATTTTTTACATATCTGATGGATTTGTAAATTAGCGACTGTTGGCAGTTATATACAGCGATATGAGGTGAATGTTTACAGCTTGTAAACACATAAAGTATGAACAATATTAACTTAACAGTAGAATCAGATTTGTGTCATTGCTCTTTGTAGAGGTGTAGTTGTGTACAATTCCTTTAGCTGTACTTGTCCAGTCAGTTCTGTATTAAATGGACTTACCTTGTCGGAACAGTAGTTTGACATTTGAACACAGCAAACTCATTAAACTCCTGTAATAGATGCATGGTCTATAACCTCAGAACACAAGAGTGTAACTTCTTTTTAGATTTAGCCAAATCTGGGTAAATAGTGTCAGAAAGGACTTTTAAGTTTGAAATATGATAGACAGTGAGTTAACATTTTGCTGTAAAAGCCAAGACCCTGTGCCAAAACCCATTACTTTGCAGAATTTGTCAAGCTGTGTTTGGGACATTACGCTGATGTGCAAAAATTTGATTTCATTTTATAGCTTCCACATCAGGCAAATCCCTGTTACCCCACAGTGAAGATGCACCATCCTGCTATATGAAACGAACCTCAACACCTTAATATAGTCAGTCTCACTACAAATGTTACATGTTCAGCAGAGACTACAGAGTCCTGTTAATGAACAATAGGTCTGTCCTCCATACAGGAGGCAGGAGAGGACATGTTTTGCATTCTCGTTAATACAAAATAATGACATTGTATTCTCAATGTAAAAAGCATTGCAGTAATTATTCAAGATCACACAAATGCATTCTGACAATATATTCAGTTTATAAAGCGTGTATGTTATAATAAAGACATTTTTATTTTGTTAACTGAAGAAAACTACAAGCTTCTTAACTCATGATCCATAGGAAAGATTTTGAAAAATAATAATCACACAGTCCTTGCCCTCATTGTGCAGTGTAAAGTAAACAATCAGTCCTAATGGTTCAGTGGGTGTTCTCTTCCTCGTCTTCTTGTGCCAATTTAAAAAGTGCTGATCTGGCAGCAGTCTCATTGAGAAACACTTGCGACTACACGCTTGTCTGACCTGGGCCCATGTATCTGGGATGAAACTGCAAACCAAATCTGTTCTGTGTACTGTGCTGAACTGTACCTTGAAATTCTTGAGTCTCTGAGGTTGAATGACAATGTCACCGTAGACTGGTAGAGCGTGCGTTTGGCATTTAAGCAGTTTGAAATGTCACACGAAAGACTCCATGGATTCCTGAAGGCAGGCTGTGTTTCTGCTTTGATGTCGTGTTCGTATTTAGATTAACCGCTCTGTGCTGCCTCGTCGCAAAACCATCTGTGTTGTTGTTACTGTTGGTGTATGTTATGAGTGTGCTTACAGGGGGTGGGTGGGAAAGGTTTGCAATCTGTGAAAGCAGACTCATCGATGCACAGCGATGTTTGTTCTTGCCGTCTGTCTCTCATTTCAGCACCATTGCTGTCCCAGACAGTCTTGACTCCTGTCTAACATCCATCTCAAATCTAAATGTATCTACTTTGCTCCTCTGTTTATCACTACAGTGCACTCACTTATTGGGATTCACTCCTTTAATCATTATGATCTCTTTACACAGAGTGATTCTGTAGGACGAAATAGAGTCTGCTCAAATTACACAAGCAGTGCATTACATAATGAGATGAAGATCACTTTATAGTTTGTTTAACAGAACCATTTTTGAAGGCGGTCAGTCTCTAGTCCTTACCCCATCTCTGCTGCCGTCATTTTTTCCCCTCTCTTCTCTCTTTAGATCTCCTGGGCTGCGCTGTTAAATCCCAGACTCAGAGGAAATGTCACTGTTAAAAATGGAGAACAGAGGGCCTTCAGTCACATGAAAGGCACCGCCGGTCTCTTTAGAATTGTGTGTAGTTCAGACGCTCAGCAAAACAATTCCCGATGAGGACGTGGAGCCAAACTAAACGCTCCAGAAGACTGTGTTTAAATTAATCGAGTTGCTACGCGATATACCTAATTTCTGTCTTAAATCTGCACTAAAATATTTTTGTATTAACATTGTAAAAAAAAGGCCTGTGTTAATAAGCACTTAAGCGTCTGAATTTTGTTCACTCTCACCGATCTCACCAACCTTGTTTCTAGTACACAGCCTCAAAATAATTCACCTAAGTCATTAGGATACCATGAATGTTTGTAAAAGAAATCATAACAATCCATCCAATAGTTTTATAGTAAGTATTCAGTCTGGACCAAAGTGGTGGACCAACAGACCATTAATATCAATAGAGCCATGCTGCTAGCATGGCTAAAAACAGGCAGGACATGACTTGATGTTGACAACATGGATGCAAAGTGGTAAATGCATGAACAATAATTATTTAAAAAATGACACAATAATAATAATTGTTGAATGCAATCCAGCAATTCCAGATAACACACAGCTGCTTGAAAAACATTTTATCCCACCATTTCTGCCAGTTTCTCTCCTCACTCTGTGTGTGTGTGTGTGTGTGTGTGTGTGTGTGTGTGTGTGTGTGTTCGTGAGTGGGTGGGTGGGGGGGTGTGGGGCAAACCTGCTGACTAGCACTGCCTTCAATAAGTACTGCTGTACCGGATTGCTGTGCATACCTCTGCGCTCTGTCACATATCATAAATCTGCCCTGAATTGCTAAAGCGCACATTCGCCTACATACACCCGTGCAGTAACTAACAGACTCAAATAATAAAGGCCAAGTGATACCAGGATCATTTTAGAGAACACAGCAGATTTTCTGGGTTTCCTGCTCCTCCTCAAACTGATTAGCATTTCACTGATTCTGCTCTTTGCACTGACTAAGACAAAGAGAGAATACACTATGTGTGCTTTTTGCACTCTGCAGTCCTCTGACCTGCTTCATATCAGGGCTGATGTCGACAGCCATTTTAAATAATTTTCTGGTGTATATATTTTGATTATCATCAGTTTTTCCTACGACCCGATTTGCGCTGGAGCTGACGTCAATGCTGACTTGCAGCTACGAGAGTTTCAACTTTCCCCATAAGCACAAAAGTCTTTTGGATTGGTTGGCAACCTTTGACGCAGTAAAATCCCAGTTGAATGTGTCGTCATGTTGCAGAAAGCCTGCAGATTCCACTTCTGCCCCAGCAGAACATTCATGCGCATCTCAAAGTCGTGTATATGAATAGTTATCATTGTTAATAAGCTTACAGCAAGTTGGCAAACAGTGTGATTTGGCAGCTTCCCATCTTTCACTGAGGGGCTGCTTGTGTGAGAGCAGAGTCCCAGGAGGACATACTGCATTGTTGTATATTTCAACTGCCTAAATGCAAACAGCATGCTTAAATATATGCGAAATAATCACATTTTAGATTTGAGATGAATTAAATCCTCTCACACGTCCTGATAAAATCCTGTTTCTTTTTAGCCTCAGTCAAAACTTTTTGCTACTATAAGACCCATTGGCTTTGAACATGAACTTAAATCAGCATGAAGCTTCATCATTAGCATTATCTTACAAAGTGAAAACATTGACAGAGCACTACGTCATGTGTGGCGCTTCAAATCATGGGCGGCATACTAGTGGGAGTCATTGCACATTACACAACTGCCTTCAAAAGACAACTGACATGCAATTAAAACAGTAGAGTTTGCTAAAACAAATTGGAAACTAGATGCAATGCGAGCCACTCATGTTGATTTTTTCATACAACAATCTTTTTGTATTAGAGGAAAACGCAACTGCACTCCTTTATTTCAGTAAAACCGTGTGAGATTCTCTGAGAATCCACACTGGCCACTGTGCAGATTAGCTGGACTCCAGCCAGCACTATCATTTAAATCATTCAAGTAAATGAATCAATAAATCAAGTAGCAGACATACTTCTCAACCCAATGCCACTTTGACACACTTTAATTTGGCATACATTTTGATTGTGAAACAATTATTATCCCTGGAAAATACCAGGACAGCACTGAAAGTGTTGAAATGCATATATGTTGTCCTTATGCCAGCATTCACAAATTATTCAGCTACCTGCAGGCAGACAGCCTCTGGCAGAGTCTCAGACTCATGGTGGGCACATTCAGTTAATAGAAAGAAAAATATAATTTAACTGTGAGCAACAGAGCATTGCCTCTTAATTTCTCTGAGGCAGCTTGCTGTGGTTTGTCTGCAATTCAGGATCATTATTGCAGCTGTCACTAACTTAGCAGTCCCTAACAGGAACCAGAGTTTTGGCTAGCCTTAAATTTCATGGACTTTGCTTTCACATTATCAGTAATGAAAAAAACATCAAATGAATATCTGCTGAATGTAAAGCATTCATTTCCTTCTGGCATCTGATTTGGCTGTTTTGGTGTGATGGCTCAATCAGTGCATATACAGTGCATTGATTGTAGTGTTACCATCATAGTCTATGAGCACCAAAATCTGTATTATGTATTATGCTGAACATGGAGGCTTATCACACTGATCTGAGGGTGACAGTGTTTCAAAAGCTCCACCTGGACAGGTGTGTTTACTTTGGGGAATAATACAAGAGAGCTCCATGTAGCTAAGCTTATACGCAAACATTGACTTTGCATACAGTACAGGATAATAGGACGCACAAGGACATTCAGCCTTGAAATCATTCAGGGAGAAGCTAATAATCTGATGAGAAAATGACTCCTCAGTCACATAAAAAGACAAAGCCTGTGTAACCGTTTGCAGGTGGACTATAAAACCACATGAATCTTGATTTTAATTTTGTTTATTTAGGCACCTGACTGTAAAACTGCATAACAGCGGACTGCATGTGTCTTTTCAGTTCTTTTACAATTCTGTGAAGATGAAAAACAGATCGAAAAATGAAGAAAACAATATCACATGTTGGTGCAGATCCAAAGACAATGCAGCATATTTTTTTTTTGACAATAAATCAATACAGACAGCGGCGGAGTCATCAATCCTTCTGGCTCTCTTTGCCAGTGAATGAAGTACTGAGATACAATTAAAAACGGTTCAGATATGGAGGAGCCAAACAAATCACAAAATGAGATAAAGGTTTTTTTTCGATTGTTTAACAGGTTTGTGTTGCTCGGTAGATGCTAGCTTGTTACTTCTAACAGGGAGAATATGTCTGAGCTGTTACTCTTGCGTTTTATATCTGTATCGACTGGCTTTAATGACTGTTACCTATATGTCACCTCAGTCCATTTTTTCTAATTATTACATTCATGTGTAACACACAGTACTCATGGTCAATGCATTGACGTGCAGAACAAATATCATTAATGTATTGCCTATATTGTGTGTGTGGATGAGCTGTTTGTGAAAATCAAAGACACATTGTTTTGCCTCCGGGCCCCATAGATTTATTGTTGCGTTTGTTGGCTTTGGTTTTTTTATATATATTTTATTACTATGTCCCTTTTGTGTAACTTGTGCATGCAGTGCACAGACACGACAATGTAGCTGCATCTCAGTGTTGTATGTGACCTATTCTATCATCTGCTTTTTGTAAAACTGGCAGCGTAGTGGGAATGTTCCTATTAATATCCAGTCTGCCAGTAATCCTAGCAGCTCCTTAGCAGATGGTGGGGTGAGGATGTATCAGGTCTGGCCATGTTGCTGCTTCCTCAGCCCTCTGTCCTCTCCGCAGACCCGTGCCACGCCACCCCATGACAAATGATTTCCTCTTCGTCACAGAAACACAGCGATCAGAGGGACGTGGCGTTTTCTGGTGACGCTCCTATCAGGCCAATTTAAGAGTATTCCCACCAGTGGCTTGACTGGGAGCTTGCTTTTAAGCTCATTAATTGGGGACATGGGGAGGCCATAAGAGGCAAAGAATAGATTTTTGGTTTGCAAAACGGTCACATAATGAATCTTTGGGACCATTGTCAAGCCATCTGGGCGGTGTGTGGGGGGATGACCTTCAGATTCAGTACTGCTCAGAGAGGCAGGTGACTGTACAGCACATGTGTCCTTCATTCAAAGATAAACTGATTTGCTTTTAGTTACGCTTTATTCTCATGTAATGTGTGTATTTTGGAGCTTTGGCCCATTTGAGTTGGCTCTGTTGTGTTATTTATTCATTTGACTGCCCTTATAGTCCCTAAAATATCAGCTGAACTCACTCACACTAAAAGCAGACTTCTCTAACATGAGACTAAAATGTGCTTCGCTTTTCAGAATATTTTCCAGAAAAGTGAATTAATCTTTCTTTTTCAGGATCAACTCTACTACATATAACAACTAATAAAAAGGTTATTTTTTTATCGACAATTTAATAATGTATCCTTGACAGTTGGACTGTTCACAAATGTTTCCTTTTAGAAATGGTGTGCATAAACTGCCATTTTAAGTCAGGTAATATTTCATATTTTCTTCTTGTCAACAAACCCCATGTAAAAGCTAAAACCAACAACAAAATTATCCCTACTAAATGAAAGTATTAAAGTATTACCTGTGTAGCCAAAGCTTAACGTAGCTTATTCCTTTGCACCATCAGGCTCCATTGTTGTCCAAAAACTATTAAAAATACATCAAGGAGCCACACCGTTGTACTGGGTGACATGTTCCTTCATTAAGATGAACATGAATACTGTAGTTTATTTCGAGTCAAACACTGTCCATCTGCCCTAAATACTTACTAGAAATATCACAACAAATATAATTTCGCTTTTACTAAAGATTAAACTATACTATTTGCAGAATATTTTTGGGGTTACTTGGGGGCAGCAGAAACAAAATGTAAGTAAAACACTGACACAATATCATTTCTAGTTGATATGGCGAACTTACTAGCAACCAGTTGCTAATTGACACATCCAGCAGACACACAGCAACATTATCATTTAATTGGAGTCTGTTTGTGGCTACCTGACAGATGCAAGTCCAATATTCACTTCCTGTCAACTCCTGAGGGAAATTTCTCTTTTTTAATGGGATTTGTTGACATAAAAATAGAATATTGCCAGATTCATCCGTTTCCACTTATGAAAATGGCTTAGAATATGTGTTTGTATATGTATGCTTGTATTCCTATTGGGAAACAATTTCTACTGCCTCAATGTTTTCATACATAGACGACTATTAAAAAAGCACAATTTTACAGATCTTCCCAGCGGATATGTCCCTCTGCCAGACTAGGATAGTTGGAACAGTGCACTTTATAGATCTAAATTTAATAGCTGCTGTTAACTCCATTGTGCTGCAGACTTTTCAAGTAATGAAACAGCTGTTGTAGTGATGTCGATTTTGAGCAGGTCTCCTTCACTCAGAGTGGCCCTTTGGTGTAAAATCTGATGATTGATTACTGATTAGTGGTGAGTGGTATTACTGAGTGTAGCAAGAAAATGCAATGCAGAGTCCATCAATACTTCTATAAGCAACACTGAGTAATTTATGCTATTTGTTTAGGTCCTGACTTTACTACTCAATATAATGGGCCATTGGAATTTGTCATTGGACTGTAATGAGAACTGCTCGGTCTCCACTGTGTCAACTCTGTGTTTACTGCCGAGAACATTTGATTTGAAATTTACCACAGGTGATCAAATCTGACCATAACCCTGAGATCACTACAGTTTAGGAACAATGAATTTTCATCCCCCCCCAGAGTCTGATAAACATTAGAGCATCTTCGTCTTCTCCTTTTAAAACTGTCAAGTGCTGATTGATGGATACTAATGGCACTATTTCCACCAGGTTCCTTCTGGTTGAATCTCTAGTGTGTGTTTATGTGTGCAAGCATCACTAGCCATAAAATCATTTTCTATGTTGAGTTGAAAATACTGTATTTAATGTTAATGAATAAATATTCTCCCAGGGCTCGGATTTAATTGGATTAGCACACATATGATATCCTGCCATATCAAGTTCTGCTGAACTAAATCACTCATTTTGGCTTTGACACAGTGGAAATAATAAAGTGTTTCCTAAGATCACCAGCAGGATCATTGGTCTGGAGTGGAGACTGTAACAATTAGGAGTTTTAAAGTACTTGTGAGTGAAGTCACAAGGACAGTGTTTTTTTTAGCTTGACTGCCTTTTGCTTTCTATTATTGTTCTGTTTTCCCTAATGCATCTTGACACAGTAGTCTGGAGTAATGGCTCTGAAATGCTACACTGAATCAATTCCTGGTGCCTTCTCCTATCTTAGGTAATTTACTTGGTAATGAGAGATGGTGCGGAAGACTGTCTCTGTGCCCTCTGAGAAGATGTAATCTGGGTTTTTTTATTATTCAGTTGGGTTTAAAAGACTTGGGCTGCTAATTAATTAACTCTGAAACAGGGCTTAATCACTGCCCCACACCTTTCTGTTACCAAAATGTCTGTTACTGAACTTTGCAACTGTCTTTGACAAAACCAAATCATTCAATGCCTGGTGTGTTTAAGGCTGTAAGGTGTGTGTATGTGTGTGGACATGCTGGGGTTATATTCCCTCTTGTCTCTATAAAACAATCTGTATCAATCAGCGTTGATCTAAATGACCCGGCTTGTAAACAGCAAATCCACATGAGAGTGGTTTTCAGGGCCAGAGATAAGGTCAAAAAAGCCATTTTGGGTATCATAAAGGAAGTATTGTCTCGATATTGATGCCATTTATTACCTGACAAAGATGATATAGAGGAGTTGGTGAAAAAAGTGGGGAAAAAGGTCTGTCCTAATGCGCTCAGAAGACTGAAATAGAGGCTAGCCATGATGGAAAAATCAATTAACCTTGGCCTAGAAGTGAACTGGTTGATCTTTCAGCACGATTTTATTTGTTGACAAATATATCATCTGCTGTTCCGTGGAGAAGGGGGGGAAATGACAACGTGTTTGTTTGTGTGTGTGTGTGTGTGTGTGTGTGTGTGTATACAAACAGCAAATTTTAGTGAAGAAAAATCATGTGTTACAGGTTTTAGAATATAGATTGTTTGTACAGACATGTATGGTCCCTAGAAGAAGAATCCTACTGACTTTGGTGCATCACATATGGTGCAACACATATGGAATTACTAGCATGACTGGAGACTATATAGTCTTGTATCATGTGAAGTACTGGATATTTCAGTTGAAACAGTCCAAGTAGGAAACGTCACTTTTGGTTGGACTGTTTCAGCAAATGTCCACACTACGACCATAACCCGTAATGAGTGGAGGAAAAATACATTATTCTAAGGTGTCACAAGCAATGTTTCTGTAATGGTTATAGGCTAAAGAACCCTACATTTATTTCTGTTAAATATTGAGCAAAATAATCTTTTCTTAATTATTCTTACATTTCCTTTTAAAGCTGCAGTAGGTAGTTTTGAGGAAACGTGGACTTAGCCTAAAAATTTGAACAAGCACACCTTACAGGCTCCTCCCCCTTGCTCTCTGCTGCGCTACAGCCCCCCCCTCCACAGCTCCTCGAGCCTGCCGTGAACGCGCAGGCTAGTAAGCAGGGCCACCAATGCTTTCCACACAATACAGGGGATTTATTCTGAGGAGGGTATAGCTGTTGTGTACTGTGCTTTTAAAACTTTATGTAAAAAAATTGCTTATTTAAAATATTTCTATTAAAAGTTTTGGAAATATTTTTCAATAAAAAAAGGGATTAAAAATGTTTATGTAATCGCTCATTTGTGAGAACAAAAGCAGCACTTTACACAGTACATTACTGAATTACCTTTTGGATCAATTTAAAACACTAAACTTTCAGTAGGAATGATGAATCACTGAGGAAGCTCACTAAGCCAAGGAATAACAACATCTTAGAAATATGTCTTAGGCTTTATTTTGCATATGGGTAAAATAAATCAGCTTTTTTTGCAAAGTACACACAAGGAAATACTGAACATCTTGATTTGGACTGAAAGACGATTCCTTCACGTGCCTCTGTGTCTGGGTCCATGTCTGACCTGTTGGAGGAGCATAAAGAATGTGTGTCAGACATTTGATTTCCAATCCTGAGGGGGAAGACACAGGGGCAGGGACAGCGCACAATTAAAGTAGTTTCACCATAGCTGCATTTAATTATGATCGACAAAAACACATTTAGGCTTACTAAATGTAGGGATCGAAACAATATTGCTTATACTGAGGGTGAACGAGTTAGCTACAACAATCCTGCCGTGCTACAAGCTAACAAGCTAACTGTTAGACTTAGCTAGCAACAAGCTACAGAGTAAAATGAGATTTGCGCTATCACCAGCGATACTGTAACCATCGCTAGCTTAGTTGTGTAGCTAGTTATTAATAAATGAAACAAATCCAGCAGGGATACTTACATGTCAAGCAGAAATGTGGCTAGCTCTGAATCCGTGTTGAATCCTTTCAGGAGGCGTAGCTCCCTCCACCTCTGAAAAGCCTCCGATGTTGACCCTCGTTTTATTTCGGCTCGGTTTAATTCTTTCTTTTTAGCTCGCTTTTCGTCATCGGTCTTCTTCTGTTTGCCCGTCTTTGTTTTCTGAGCAGGTGTCACTCGAGAAATTGGCAGTTTTCCTGAAAAGTTGTTTCTGCAGCACACGGGCAGTCTTGAGCTTGAACACGGTACGCGCTGTGCGGGGGGGGGGGGGGGGGTTATGAGCAGCGCGTACACGAGAGTGATTGACACTGCTAAGACAGTCCTCCTGGCTCTGATTGGCTGTTTTGACCGGGAGCGGTGCATTTCTGCCAAATGGTATCAGGGACACAGAGAGGAGCCATAGTAGCTTAATTTTTTCACAGATTATCTGTCTCATATTCTACTGTCAGGGCATAGTGACAGTTTTAACAAATATGTAAAAAATACATTTTTACAAAAGTTACCTACTGAACCTTTAAGTAAAAGTGGCAGACGTCTGGCAGTTGTGGTGCTGAAATAATTTGTAACATGATTTAATCTTATAGAGGAAACAATGTTCTGCAATACCAGGACACTCAGCTTATGTTAATATCAGAGCTGTGCTGTAGCTGCAAAGTCAGAGCTGCACCTGTGACACTCCTTGAGATTGAGAAGTGCTCCTTCAACATGCAGCAGAATCCATAAACATCCTCTCCTCTCCTTTCCTCTCATAACCTCTACCCCAGCTAGAACACTCAATCTAATTGACTAAGAAATCCAAAGATAGCAGGAAGCCAAACCACACAGACGAGAGAAGAAAAAAACGAAGTCTAAGCTTTTTCCTGGCATTCTCTCCCCTCACCATAACCTGGAAGTCCTTGTTTTTACAGTCCCACCAACAGCAATAAACATGTACATACAGTATTACATGGCTTTACGTGATGCAAATTAAAAAATATGTACTTTATATATTATCCTATACTATATATACAATCTATGCATTCACTGAAAGATGGTACTTTACATTGCCATTGGACATTTCTTTAGAGTGTCTTCCAGATGCCAAACATTTCATTTATTTTGGTTGTAATGCTGTTTTTTAGATTAGTGTCCATGTTGTTGTTTTCCCTTTGCTCTCTTCATTTGCAATGAAAAAGATTGTTTTTTTTTTAATTATCCCACAGTCAATTTTTTTATTGTCCTCTTTTATTACTATGACTTGACATCTTCCAGAAAAAAAAGCATTACAGTCTTGTATCAACATAAATCATTATCCAGTATTTCCTGCACATTACTTGTATGCACTCTACTCAATCCCCTCTTTTACACTGTTTTCATATGACAAAAAATACATTAAAAAAAACTCATTTAGATTTGAGGTTGTTTTGCTTTCAAGCATCACTTCCCTTGTTCCAGTCAGAGACGTAATTTCTTGTCGTAATTTCTTGTGAGGAAGGTGAAGTGATTTTGTAGGTGAAAATGTGTTTTTGGCCTTAGGGAACTTACTGTCTGATATCTCTCTTCTTTCTTTGCAGGTTTTGGGATGACAACACCTGTGACAGTTGCAGGCAAGGTGTTCTTGATCTTTTATGGGCTTCTGGGCTGTGCTGCCACCATCCTCTTCTTTAACCTCTTCCTGGAGCGCATCATCACGCTGCTCGCTGTGGTAATGAAGGCGGTGAGGGAGCGTCGCATCAGGAATAGTGGTCTACTCCGCCAGGCATCCGCCATGACTTCTCAGCCTATTCCCTTCCCGGCTGGAAGCCCTCCGTGTACCACGTGATGCTGATTCTCGGCCTGTCAGCCATTACTATCTCCTGCTGTGCATCAGCCATGTATACCCCTGTTGAGGGCTGGCCGTACTTAGACTCACTTTACTTCTGCTTTGTCACCTTCAGCACCATTGGATTTGGAGATTTTGTCAGCAGTCAGAGCGCGGCTTACGAATACCAAAGCCTCTACAGAGTGGCCAATTTCCTCTTAATTTTAATGGGTGTGTGCTGCATCTACTCGCTCTTTAATGTCATCTCTATTGTCATCAAGCAGGTGCTCAACTGGATTCTTGAGAAAATGAGCTGCTTGTTTTGCCAGCGCTGCAATAATGCCAGCGCCCTCCTGGGCAGACGAAATGCCATCCGCCCGGGCTCCAAGGCTCGCCAGGGTCGACTTGGCCAGCCGCCCGACTCAGATGGACCTTGTGATAGTGATAATGAGGGACGCAGACTATCAGGGGAGATGATCTCAATGAAAGACTTAGCCGCCTCTAACAAGGTGTCGCTGGCCATCATGCAGAAGCAGCTGTCTGAGTCGGCCAACGGATATCCCAGGACAGTCTGTGGCAGCTCACGCCATAATGGTTTCTCTGGGGGAGTTGGCGCCCTCGGTATCATGAACAACAGGCTGGCAGAGACAAGTAACTCCAGGTAGAGGACACAGTGAGACAGGAATTAGGGGAACTGTTGATTCTCATACTGTGTAACGAACCCTGAGGTTGATTGCCATAGAAAAAAATCTAAGGCTTTTATGATGGATTGCCAGTGTAACTTGTTATGCATGATACATATGATTTTTTTGGGATACTTTTGGTTGGAATTATAAGTCTGTGTTCATAATACAGGTAATGATGGTGATGGTTCTGGTGATGATTTGATGATAATGGCATGAGAGAACCACATATTCAACAAAAGAACATGAGTTGATCTGGAAGCGTGGGGACCACCCATCACCCATTACATTAACCTCAAACCCAACCCAGAACAAATCACTGAGATGTCTGCAGATGTCTGTTATAGTATATGCTCAATATATCAGACGTATACAAGTGAAATGATGTGCTGTTAGGGAAAGCATACAGTGCAATTTTCAACGTGTTGGGCTTTTGTCAGTTTATTTGAATGTATATATGGACTTCTGATATTAACAAGACAAGTGTATTCACTGAATGACATAGCACATACTGATCTATGCATTATACTTCTCATGCATTTTTTGCACCATTTCTACACCTTCCATTAATTGTGCAAACCCCATTTCTTTCTTGAGAGTCAGGTTGTACCCTCAGGTGATTGATTTCCTTTCTGTGGGCAAGTGTGGGAAGTAGATGTAGCTGATTCCAACAGGCCTGTAGAGAGTAATTCTGTATTGCTGAAGATGGAGAAAAGAGCAGAGTTGAATGAAGAATGAAAATGCATTTCTGGTGAGAGAGGAACTGGCCTTCTTATCAGCTCAGAAAATGCTTGGGCGGCCAAAGACTACTTACTTACTTTCTCTCTCTTCTTTATCAAGCTTATAGCTGTCTGTGAGGAAAACAAATGATAAAGGCTTGCAATGTATTAATAACTATTTGAATGCCAAATGTAGACATATGTATTTGTAAAAACAGAATAAATGATAAGCACATTTCTAGTTAGTTTGAAGTGAAAAATGAAGGAGAGGAGGTGGAATATGTATGGTGCAAGATGCTGAAGTGGAAGACAAACCCCAAAAGAATCTTCTCGCTTGAATTAATTTATGTTTTGGGGAGATTTTCTGTTTTCATCCAGGAAGATTGACTTTTTTGCAGATGCATGGCTCTTTCTGTGGAACAAAGCATGATACTAAAACCCTCAGAGGTTGATTTCCCTCAATTTCAGAGTAAATGTGTAGCCGAGGTTTAATGGATGGAGGTTATTTGCGCAGGATGCTGTGCTACCCCGTCAGGCCACACAATCAATATTCTACGGGCTGGTGTTGATGTTCAGAAACAGTAAGAGAAAAGGAGATGTTGATAGTTAACTTGTCCAGGAGACGTTGATGTAGGAAGAGAACTAGATAGAGGGGCTGGTGACAGTAGTAGAGGTAGAGGAGGTGATGTAAAATTCATGCCCAATCCAAATATATGGCACTCTCAGCCAAGGGCTCAACTTTTCCTGGCGTCCATCTTTAAGATCTAATATCCTCCCAGGCCTCTCACCTCTTTTTTCTCTGTCATCTGTGCATTCACTTTACACACACTGCACCAAACCCTCCTGCCTGCTCTTTCCCACAGATCTCGGCTCTCTCCTCACCCTCACACTCATCCCCTTTACACTGTGAATACGATGAGACATGCCATAAATGTGTGTGTGTATATATATATATACAGTATATATACAGTATATATATACACACATTGTATTGGAATGTCTTAAAAAGCTTTTTTTGCAATAAAGCGTAAATTGGATCTGTCCTTTGTTGATTTTCATCCTGTAATAATTTCCTTTGCTCCCCAGTCTCAACAAGAGAAATAGAGAAAATGACTCAGGTAGTTAAATCTTCAGGCTTGTCTTAGTTTTTTTAGTTTTTCCTGCATGCTATTATGGTTAAGCCATACAAGATAGCTGTATATATATAACAGAGGACTCTTTAAAGTCTATTTTTCTACATATAGCTATCAAAAATCTACATGTGAATGATTGAATAGGTCAAAGTCTCTCTTACACAGTCAGCAGATTGATAAGATGCACCATACAGAACTTAACTACCCTCTAGATACTAGGGTTACAAAGTGGACACAGGTTTTCCGGGTGTTAAAGAGTGGTTTGATATTTTGGGAAATATGCATACCAATATCACTTTCTTGCGGAAAGTTAGATGAGTAGATTGATATCACTCTCTTGAAGCCTGGGGGGAGGGGGTTTGTCTGTTGCCTCACTGTTCAGCAGTGACATTGCAGGCATAGAAAAGTGTCAAACCCTGGGACATTTGAGCAGGAGTAATGGCATGCTGTAGCAAATGACATACTGTAGTATGCATTCAATGGTGTTCCCCTGCTGTCATACACCATGGGGGAGGTTCTGCTGGCACTTCTCTAGAATAATGATTCCTGATCCTAAATTATGTTGTATGTGAACCTTCCTTTTCCCTCTGAGGCTTGAGGTTACAATAGAACAGGTTTCAGGATTGCTCACAGATTTTTAAAAGCCTTTGTAGCCGTCAGGGTTTAACTGCATTGTATCTTTACCTAACCCTTGACTAGGAGCAGGACTATGATTTGTTATCTTAAATGCTTTACTAAACATAAGTCCCCCCAGAAGATATTCAACTTAATATACAGTAATACCATTAAAATGTTGTTTCCTTAAGCCTGGAACACATCCAATTTTCTAAGACATTGAATATAATATTTAGAGTAATGTTTGCTCACCTAAAAGGCATGCGTGGCTTGATATCAATTGCCTTTCTTAAGTCCTTGCATATTACAAAATGGTTCCTTATTATAAAGTTTATAGTGTTTATAGTGTTAGAGCTTGTGTGATGTACTATATAAACATTTTGCATTTTGCAAAATTGATCTCCATTGATTGCAATGGTTTTAACTGCCCCGCTGTCCTCTGTATCTTCTGTAAGAAGAGACAGTTGGTTTTAGGATTTGCTGAATGTTTATATTTGTTATCAGCAGAAATGCCTCTTAAATGTGATATCACAGATTTTTCTTTCTAGTGTATTTAATTCTTTTCATGTTCTTGTCAAACACAAAATTAGATTGAAATGATGTTTTCAAGCCCACACTATTACATTAGAACATAATATTGGTGAAAATAGCAGACTTGGATCACAGCGCTGCATGATTCGCAGTAAAGTTGTTAGCATTAATTTAATCTTGAATTGTTAATAACAACGCTGCGCCTGTTTATTGCAGTCAACACATATTGTACTGTAGTAACACTGGAAAATGTACCCTGTAGTCTGTAACATAGTCCCATTAAAATGTCATGCTTCATAGCCATTACAAGGCTCATAATAAATGTGTTTGAAATAAGCAGAGACTGGAGATGTGGTTAGTGTTAATCTTGAAGGCTGTCGATGGTAATGGTATATTATTATTTATTCAGCAAAGCTATTATTTCTTTGTGATCAGAGTATGATACATAGCGCTGTTTCCTCTGAAGTAGAATGCATGAACGCTTTTGTATATTGAGACTGTTAAAGCCGCTCATTTCAGGAACACAATGTATTTACATACATTTGGCTGGAGCACAAGCGGTAAACAGCTGAGTGGTTAAGTGACAGAATGATGTTTAACAAGAGTGAAATTGTTGGCTTTGATTTGGAGCTTTATTTCCAAATTTGCAGGATGAAAGCCTGCCTGATGTCTTTTTTATGATGAATGATGGTATGGAGCCCCAAACTACATTTAAATCTCAATTTAAAAACTATTTCAGGGGCCTGTGATCCACAGTTATGTTGACCTTTGGCTTTATCAACATAATTATACACCGTGTGTCTCATGTTGCTTGCATTGTGATATAACATCCAGTTAATGTATGCAAATTCCTTCTGTTTGCAAGTTGCACATTTATACCAATGATTGTACTTTTATATTTATATAATTAAAGTAAAACCTATGAAACAAAAAAGGGTTCTATTAAACACTGACATTTACTGATATTTCCTTGATTTTCTTAATTATTATTCTCATATAATGACTCATAATTAAAATGTTTGCAGATAATATGAATGCCGAGAAATAGTCTGGTACATAACCTCCATAAACAACATGCCATTTTTACACTTATCATTTTGTGAGGATTAAACAAAGAAGATATAATGTGTTAATTAGTGAACTTTAGAGGTGCTGGTAGGTGGATTGTATTACCCTCAGCCAGGCTAACTGTAGCACTTTTTCAGAGCTAATTGGCTGCTGGCTGTAGCTTCACATTTAGCGCACAGAACTGAAAGTGGTATCAATCTTCTCATCTAACTATCGACAAAGAAGCGAATGTGCAGTGTAAAGTGTATTTCCCAAAATGTTGAAATATCACTTTAATGACTCACCAGTCACCAGATCTTTTCACAACCTGGCAAATTAAAATGTGTTCTAATTAATAGCTGTTAACAGATTTATATAGATTTAATTAATTGGTTATTAACCATTTATAAATACAACAGTTACAATTTTCATGCTCTTAATTAAAAGGTGACTTATTAAGTGGTGCCATAATTGCTAAAAACATGGTTTCAATCAAAATTCAGAACTTACTCTAGCAATTCTGAAAAACTGCAAAAAGACTGTTGAGCTGCATAACTGTCACTGACAGAAAAGCTTAGTATCTTACGGTCATAACAGGATGTGTAATTAGCTGATCGTCACTGATCCATGTATTTATTTTGTATATTATTCCAATAGATACGGCTTTCTAAAAGGACCTTGAAACAGCATGGCTCTTTGGTAATGGGTCGATCAGGATGTTAGTCATAAAGAGGGACCTGTAATTGCATTCATTATTGAAATGAGTCTGATCCAAGCAAATGATGCTGAATAACAACATACATTATCTGACTGCACAGGGGTTAAGAGGAGTCTGTTTAGAGGAAATGTGCCACAAAGTCTGTGCTCATCAGTAATTTTCTGTTTAGCAAGAAGCTGCATTTCTAATATGGGTCGGGACATTAAACAGTCCAGTATTGTTGTTGGAGGAATGAACACCCACCTTGAATGTCTGTATTCTCTATATACTGAACCACATTTGATCGCCTCAGCTTTTGTTTAGTTAGAATATCTGCATGTTGCCAGACGTGTACAAAATAACTGGAACTGCCTCTATTTCCCATTTAGTCAGTTAGGCTGAAGTGTTTGCTCTGGATAAGAGACATATGCCTGAAATCCTTCACTGCAACAGAAACCTCTGATTAATTAGTTTTCACGTCACATAATATGAACACCCCATTGCAACTGAAATCAGAAACTGAAAAAGATAGAGATAAAGTGGACTCCACCACTTTGCTACACACACACACACACACACTGCAATTTAGGATTGTCACAAGTCTTTAGTTTGCAAGCGGTTGAGAATGTGCTCTTCTTGAAACCTTGTCAAATCAAATACATTGTCCTATCAGTCTTGAGAGAAGAGAACGGTGACATTATTACAAAGCCGAAGTGGCATAGGTCTGCGGAAAAACATTAAGATGTAATTCTTCAACATTAAGTTATGTAATTCGGGCCACATTTTCTTCTTACTACTTCTTCAACAAGAAATGGTGAAAGGGTGAGTAAGCCATTACGGTAATTGAAGTAAACCTTTAAAGGATAAGTTTAATGACATTAAATAATGTTCTTATTGTCATCCAATCCCTTGTCTGTGTAGAATGACATAGCTGGCTCATATGTGCCACAGAGATCCATTGTTGTTCAGACTCTATTACAAACACATCAATGAGCCACACAGACGTGTTCCTTCATTACGATGAACCTGGGCACGCAGTCCTGCTTCCTGCCGTAACAGTAACTAGTCCCCAACAAAAATACTATTTCGAGTAAACTTTGCTTAAACATGCTGTGCCCTGATGTTTAAGGTAATTATTTTCAAATGCACTAACTATACCATAATATCACAAGCCTTGTCCTTTAATCAGAAAGAGAACAGTCCCTCCAGAAAAACGCGATTGTGCGATCGCATAATTCAATGCATAATCAGCCAAAGTCTGCATATTTATGCGTGGGCCGCATTTTTTCAAATACGCCGCACTTTGCCACATAAATTGCTGATTTCCACGCAAAATAATGCGGGGCTTGCATCATTACATAATCCCCGCATTTTCGTTGCAAAAAAGTCACATACAGTATATCTTAGCAGAAAATTGAAAAATGTTGCGTTTACGTCACACAAGAGCAGCCATTTTCCCCCGTTGCCATGCAAATGTTATAAAGTGACGTAATTACACAATGCGAACATCATCGAAAAGCTGCAGTTTTTGCAATTTCATTGCATAAAATTGCAGAAATAACCTGCATATTCCATTGCATTGTTTAAGAAAGTGTGCCATATTCAAGGCAACAATCAACAACAATCTCTGGATGACTGAAAATGATGACTGAAAATGACTGACTGAAATAAGGCAGCAAATAAGTTTGGGCCTAATCATTCGAATTTTTTACATTTTTAGTTGGTGCTCTACTTGAGTCATTAAAATATTCTCTCAGAATTTACATCTACATTGAGATCTTAGGAGATAAAGTAATATCAAGCTGTGGCTGCATTAGATATTCTCTGAATACATTTTATTTTTTAAACTCTTTATAATCATTAGGGCTGCCCGATATGAGGAGAATATGTGATATGCGAAAATGTTGGATGAATTTGGTGATAACGATATTACTTGTGATAAATAAATGTGCATGCCTTTCCTGTCCAGTGGCCCAGAATTCATCAAACTATGCAGAATGCAAAAGTCTGTTGAAATAGCCTGCAGTGCTCTAAAAGTATTTGAAGAGAGACCATAAGCGTAGCTCAATTAAAGGCAGAGCGTGAGAATCAAAAGTCCTTGTGGAAACCTGACATTTACATGTAGAGGGCTGAGCAGCCTGAGTGATGAGGCAATTACCTAACCTTAATATATGCTCTTTCAATTACCATGGGAGGAGAGAGAGAGAGACAGAGAGGGGGGTGTTAACAGATAAGACTAATGAAGTTTAATATGATCTCTCTTCAGATTAGAATACAGCAGTGTTTACTGTTGCAGGAATTTTTCAATGTCCGCTTGTCTAAATGCAATAAACCACACAGTTCACAGCAGATAAAGTTGGATGAATAATCAAGCTGCTGCTGAGAAGAAAACCTTACAGCTTTGAATACCTCGGTGACTTAGATTGAGTGGAGATATAAAGCGAATGTCGAATGTTTTTTCATTATCATTAGTGGAAAAAAATAGGTCCAGATTTAACAGAAAATCCACCTCCCGCCAAAGAGTGTTATTTTAATGGAATTAGCTACACACCAAGTGCCATCCAGGTTTACTACTCTATGCATAATATAACAAGAGCATGGTGCACATTATTAGTGGGTTAGCCCTTTAAATCCATGTGAAATATTAGCACAAATCAGACACAGTACATGTCAGATGCTAAAATAACTAAAACTTTGGAAGAAAGAACTTCAACAGTTTGAACTTTATGTGGTTCACTATATTCGTACACCAAAAAAAATGACAGACTGAATTGTTTTTTGGGGCTTTTCCACCTGTAATTTTTGAAAGGACAGATAGGTGAGAAAGGCATGTAGGAAATTGTCACAGGTCAGATTCAAACCATTGACCTCTGTGTCAAGTCATACACTTGGAAGTACATGTGCACCTGCTCTACCCACTGATTCAACCTTGCCACAACAGAGTTGAATTTTGAGCTTTATCTAAAATCTCACTTTATCTCTGTCTGTGTGTGAGTCTATCTGTGTTTAAATTATATTATATAATAGTATTGAAAGCATAACAATACATTTATGCAAATTCCCACAGTCACAGAGATTTCTTTCCTTATTTCATATCACGTGTTTTGGCAGACTGCCTTTGAAATGTCAATGCCCTGCAAAGCAAGTGCGCTTCACTTTAGAAAATGCACAGCAACAAAAAAATAAACTGGTTCATTTTGGTTTCAACTTGCTTTGACAAAAATATCTTCCTGTTGATCTAGGGTCAGAGCCAGCTGAAGAGACTCTAAAGCAGCTACAATTATATATTTTCAGGTCTTTAGGTCTCAGGTGTTTAGGTCTTTCTAAAGTCTTTCTTTCAGCTCACTGTTTGGGTTTTCCAGCACAACTGTTTGGTTCACTCTCACCTTAGTCATTGTTTTCTGCCACAGCACAAAGCTAAAACTAACTATACACTACCTGCACCATACAGCAGACAGACAAAGTTAGCGACTAGCCGATGAACAAGTTGTGAATTTATTAGCGAAAGTGCCTGATATTTCACTCATTGGTTGGTGGAGACCAAAACATAGCTAAAAGAGAATGAATATTGGACTGCCATAAGGTGGTCATTGAAGGTTGCAGTAAAGTGTTGCCATAAGCACTGAAACCCCAGATTCCATTAGCTATTTGCAAGTTCCCAAAGCATGACTTATTACAATTATTGTAATTAAGGACAACAATTAATTAAGTAAACAAGATAAGCAGAAGAGTTTGATTAGTTGAGATGGAATTTGTGTCTGAAATTGATGTGGTATGGATTGGCAGCAATCATTTATTTGCACTTTACAGCTATTCCAACAAGGTATATAAGTTATACGTACAGTGCCTTGCGAAGGTATTCGGCCCCCTTGAACTTTTTCAACCTTTTGACACTGCTTGACAGGCTTCAAACATAAAGATATACATTTTTTATTTTTTGTGAAGAATCACCAACAAGTGGGACACAATTGTGAAGTGGAACGAAATCTATTGGATATTTTAAACTTTTTAGCAAATAAAAAACTGAAAAGTGGTGCGTGCAAAATTATTCGGCCCCTTTACTTTCAGTGCAGCAAACTCACTCCAGAAGTTCAGCGAGGATCTCTGAATGATCCAATGTTGTCCTAAATGACTGATGGTGATAAATAGAATCCACCTGTGTGTGATCAAGTTAGAGGATGGATACCCGACCCGAGCCCGACGGGACCCGACGGTACCCGACGGGTCGGGCCGGGTTCGGACAGATTTTTAGAAAGGATGCTCGGGTTCGGGTCGGGCTCGGTCACATCAGCGCGATAAGGCATTGAACATTTTGAATTTAAAACAGCTTAAAATAAATGTCAAATATTACCCTAACATCCGTCTTCCTGTGTGCTGTGACAACGAAAGACGTGCGTATTAAGCTACAATGTGGCAGCGCAACGATGGAAGATGTTAAAAAGAAGTTGGCCGCAGGAGATTTTAAAACTATTGAAAACGAAGGAAAGTCAGCGGTGCATTGATGCGCTTTAACTGTGTCGGGCTCGGGTCGGGCTCGGACAGAAATATCTTAATGCCTGTCGGGCTCGGGTCGGGTTCGGTTACTGCTCTGTCGGACGCGGGCCGGGCTCGGACAGAAAAATCCGGCCCGATCCGCACTCTAGATCAAGTCTCTGTATAAATGCACCTGCTCTGTGATAGTCTCAGGGTTCTGTTGAAAGCGCAGAGAGCATCATGAAGACCAAGGAACACACCAGGCAGGTCCGTAATACTGTTGTGGAGAAGTTTAAAGCCGGATTTGGATACAAAAAAGATTTCCCAAGCTTTAAACATCCCAAGGAGCACTGTGCAAGCGATCGTTTTGAAATGGAAGGAGTATCAGACCACTGCAAATCTACCAAGACCTGGCCGTCCCTCTAAACTTTCAGCTCAGACAAGGAGAAGAATGATCAGAGATGCAGCCAAGAGGCCCATGATCATTCTGGATGAACTGCAGAGAACTACAGCTGTGGTGGGAGAGTCTGTCCATAGGACAACAATCAGTCGTACACTGCACAAATCTGGCCTTTATGGAAGAGTGGCAAGAAGAAAGCCATTTCTCAAAGATATCCATAAAAAGTCTCGTCTAAAGTTTGCCACAAGCTACCTGGGAGACACACCAAACATGTGGAAGAAGGTGCTCTGGTCAGATGAAACCAAAATCGAACTTTTTGGCCACAATGCAAACGATATGTTTGGCGTAAAAGCAACACAGCTCATCACCCTCAACACACCATCCCCACTGTCAAACATGGTGGTGGCAGCATCATGGTTTGGGCCTGCTTTTCTTCAGCAGGGACAGGGAAGATGGTTAAAATTGAGGGGAAGATGGATGCAGCCAAATACAGGACCATTCTGGATGAAACCTGATGGAGTCTGCAAAAGACCTGAAACTGGGACGGAGATTTATCTTCCAACAAAACAATGATCCCAAACATACAGCAAAATCTACAAAGGAATGGTTCACAAATAAACATATCCAGGTGTTAGAATGGCCAAGTCAAAGTCCAGACCTGAATCCAATCGAGAATCTGTGGAAAGAGCTGAAAACTGCTGTTCACAAACGCTCTCCATCCAACCTCACTGAGCTCGGGCTGTTTTGCAAGGAAGAATGGGCAAGAATGTCAGTCTCTCGATGTGCAAAACTGATAGTGACATACCCCAAGCGACTTGCAGCTGTAATCGCAGCAAAAGGTGGCTCTACAAAGTATTAACGCAAGGGGGCCCAATAATTTTGCACGCACCACTTTTCAGTTTTTTATTTGCTAAAAAAGTTTAAAATATCCAATAGATTTCGTTCCACTTCACAATTGTGTCCCACTTGTTGGTGATTCTTCACAAAAAATAAAAATTTTATATCTTTATGTTTGAAGCCTGAAATGTGTCAAAAGGTTGAAAAGTTCAAGGGGGGCCGAATACTTTCGCAAGGCACTGTATATGTCAAATACAAATTAACAATATTAAATGTATATTGATGGAACATACTGTCATTTAAGATTGGGGAGGATAGATATATACCAAAGTTTCTCAACATGTACTGTAGAGTTTTTGGACAGTACAGTATTTATAAACCTCTTGAGTGAAAAAACTGGAAATGTGGGTGGTTAAATTGCTTTTGAATTGCAAATAAGTGTGCACAACTTTGGTGCATCCCAAGGAGAGCAGATATTATAGAGATGATGGAAAATAGATAACACCAGGTATTTTCTTCTTGATCTTTTATGGTGGAATGTTGCATGTTTTATTTGTGTGGGTGCTCCAAATAATCTTGTTTGCAAAGACTCAGCGCCTAAATGCATCTAAATATAGACAGAATTTTTCATACTGCACCATTGGGAGGACAATTCATTGCAATAGCTTTCTCACTCATTTTCCAATTCTCATACACACAAATACTCTCCTTTTCCTTCTATTTGGAGAAATAGATATTGCAGTTCTGCAGTTGGAGTTAAATCTGCTCACAACACTATCACTCCACTATCAGTGACTGCCCACTTTAGCGCCCCCGGAGGCAGCTGAATTAATGTGTCTGAACCTTACACATTTATAGTATTTCAATAAGGCTCAGTGGCATAATAAAGCAGAGCGTGGTTAGAAAAATTACTATATAGGTTCAAACTGGCAAGAGGCATTAGTAATTTGCTGAGGGCTTTTAATTGGTCTGTGTTTTAATATGAAGAAAAAATAAATAAAACCCAGTGATTATAAAGTCTATCTTATGATGGTGTAAAATCTAATCAAATAACAACAAAGAGAGAACTGGTTACCCTGTTAAATTATGGAGCAGAGGAATGAAGAGGAGAGGAAATAAGGAAGGAAGGAAGGAAGGAAGGAAGGAAGAGAAAATATGGGCTGAGCTGTTATTTTATGTTGTCTCTTTCTATACACTCATCTGTACATGAGCCTGATCCTCATTTTGCTAAGAGGAGTCCCACAGTGCTTGCTTTCAAATAGCAATGTGTCAGGAGTAGTTGTAGAGGAAGTAAGACACCCAGGAGAAACAAAAGTAGTAAAATTAATGAATGAAAATGGGAATAAGAACAAGTGAAATGTAAAGAGAGTCTCTGTTCTCTCATCAGCATTGTTGCTTTCATTCAGTTCCCCATAGAGATGTCCAGATAGATGGTTGTTAAATTTAAATATATTAATACGTATATACATTACTGTTTCTGATAAATTCCTCCCAACCATTCCTGCACTGATGGCAATGGTGCAATATAGTTCAGTGGCTCACAGGATCCCACTCAAACACTGTCGGTTACTGTATTGCTTTGACAGATCTCCTCTTCCTAACTTGCACCAGTAAACCGGTGTCCGCTGAGCTCTGCCACTCACACCCTGGCAGTGTGTTTAATAAAAATATATGGGAAGTATTTTACATCACCATGCAGTGGTAGTATAATAACAGGTCATTGTAATATTTAATACATTGTTAAAGGAATAGTTCAACATTTCGGGCAATAGATTTGCTTATTTTGCAAAGAATTAGATGACGTTTGTCTAGTATATCATACGTTACAGCAAGATGCAAGTTAGCTTAGCTTAGCCAGTCAGAATACGCTTATTTCTTTAACTTTAAAAATAGCCAAGGAATGTTAAAGGATATCTGCACTAAAGAAAAACTTCAAACCTTTCATCTTTCAAAGCTGCACTACGCAACTATGCAATTTGGTGGCAACAATAGACTGCAGCAGATAATAGTTTTGAAGAACAGTAAAACATTGATGTATTTTAACATCCTGTCATCATACTACATGACTTAAACATCCTCTTCTTGTAAACTGGTAGGCATGGAAATGACGATAATGAATTCTCTCAGAGGCAGGTTTATCTTCCGTTGCACAGTACTGCTTGCCTGCTGCTGTATATGGAATACAATGTTTTGCTTCTCACATGGTTCAATTTGTCACTTTCGGTGGACAAAAAACTTCCCGCAAGTGACCATTCCCAGCAGACTTTTAATCTGAAGAATCTCAATGAGGTCGAAAGGAAGGATCCTTTCGCAGCCCCAATTCATGATATAGATATGAGGTGTATGTTTACATATTTATCTTGGCTATAGAAGCTTTAAAACCAGCGCATTTACCACATTAGTTAGGGCAGAGCAAGATGTAATGTTTTATATTGTTATCCAAGGACAGTTTTATTTCATAACGCACTTGACAAAGCATATGTTTGTGTAAATGTCTGTCTTTCAGATGGTGTATTTGGAATATAAGTACATTATGAATTTTACCGTCTGGTGTATATTGCTTTCTGTCTTGACATCATAAACACAGTTTAACATTGTCTACGCACCACGTCAACCCAGCCTGCTCTACACTTTTGCATCAGCCATAGTGATCCCGCTGGGCAAACCACCGCTGCAGACTGTTGACACTGCATGTGCTGCAGGAGAGAGGATCCACATACAAAGCAAGAAAAGGAAAATGCAGTATGCAAAGACAAGGATGAAGATGATTGCTTGAAGAAAGAATGCAATTATTCATAAAATTATCTTTGGCTTTTCTTTCATTCATTTTCTGTTTTTAAACCCATTCTCATTGGTCTGTCGTTGGCATGGTGACATCTCAGTGGCTGTCTTTGTTGCCTCGGATGAGGAGGTCACACCTCTAACATGCAGGTTGGGGGTTTCTCCTGGACACAGATCAAAGGCTAACATGTGAGGGTCAATTCTATTCAATCCTACTGAGATAAACATTTCTACTGTTCCTTACTCAACACAGCACGGACAGCTCCCAAAAGGCTGGGTCAGCAGTCACCTTTCCTGTGGGGAAAATGAGCTGCCTCATGTATGTTAAATGATAGACATGACCTAATCAATTCTTTTGGAAGCTTGGGTTGGTGTGAGGCAGTCGAATGCTAATTAAGGCTGTCAGTTGATTATATCTAGTTCCAGGGAACATCAACCGAAAGTACATTGTTTTCAAAACATAAACATTGTTTTTAACTTTTTTTTAAACCTAACACTCCCTAACCTTGCTTATTGACTAGAGGATGCAAAAAGTTTCACTAAATTAAAACAGCTTCTCACAACAACTGCTGTGTAAGGTTTCATAAGACTGTCTTAATTAGATGCTTTCTATCACCCACACACCATATGCCAAAAAGGCATACGTGGGTGGATGTTTGGTTGTTTTGAATATTTAGGACACCATTTTATTGTGTTTATAACAGTATTAAGTTAGTCATATACAGTTAGGCATTTTAAGTTTTTGTGCATCACAACTTAAGAACATGACAACATTGACAACATGTTGTTCTGCTGAAATGAGGCATACATGCAATGCTGACTCATTTTGTTTCTATTGATCCAATAGTAGGACATGTTAACCACAAAGTTCAAATCCATTTATTTGCTATTCTAATTATAAATGGTTAACACTGAGACAATGGTAAACAAAGCATGTTGCTCAGGTTTGTATGAAATACTAGACTGAGTATTGTCGCAAAGAAATTGGATTATTTTTTTACAGCCATCTCAAAATTGTAAATTATGATAGAGGCTAGTTAGTGAATTTCCCCTCTATGAGATCAATTAAGGTTGATCTCATTCCAGTATTCTGCTGCACTCTGCTGGTGGTAAGTGATTAGTACAGATTACAGAGTCTGTGTATGATGCTCTGTACACCAACAACATTTTGAAACTATATTAATCTATACCATCGACCGTTAATATTAACGGTCTATGATCTATACACACAAAAGACACAATTGTTCTGCATCCTCATTTTGCTTCTATTCCTTATATTTATAATCACCAATACAGAAAGAGTATCATGTCAGTGCTCGGACCTGTGTTGCCTTTCTTTGTTGGACTCATTCTCAGTGAGCTTTTCACTGTATATGGAAATGTCTACTGCATTGCACTGTAATGTTGCTCCCCATTACAAGCAATAAACATGCATTGGTCAGAAAAGGTTGAGAAACCTTGTCACCTTTGTATGTATTGTAGGCCTACTACTCATACACTGTATTTATTAGTCCCTTTTATGTGTGGAAAAATGGGGCCAAACAGGCATGCTGCTGTGTGTTTCTTATGTAGCTAGACAATGGAGAGCCTCCCACCCGGTAGCAGCAGCACATCCCCCGGCCATGACCAGAGCTTTCTTTGCTGATGTTGTACCCACATTTTGCATTCCTGCCAAAAATTGTTCCCGCTTTGGCAGCAACAGTCTTTTCTGCTGAATAATGCATCTCTTAACCCTCATTGCAGCCAAGAATTGCATCCAGGTAGCAAAGAAATGATAATAAAACATTGATGTCTCTAAACGTTCTAAAATTTTAATCATCATTGATGAACATGACAAAGAAATGTATATACCCTAGCTTTTAAACAGTAGTTGCTTTGTCTTATAAAATCATTATTTTTCCTTGTGAATGCCAGTCTCGGCATCGATGCAGAACTTGGCACACGTTACACCCACTGATGGCGGTCCGTCTGCAGCTGCAGGACCAGGTGCTCACCTCCAGTGTTTTACTTTGACTGTTAACTTGTGTTAGAATAACTAAAATGATAATGATAATGATGGAATAAAACTGTTTCCTGTTTTATTAGGCTATGGCGTTGTTGCAAAATGGTTTGACAATGGGAATGTGACATCCATCAAGAGCACAGACTGTATTTGGAAAGATGGAAGGAGGCGATTTATGTGGGCCCCATGTAGGTTATCTAACATGAGCCCCACATGGAAAACCCATGTGGGCCAACTCTAAGGGCCCCATAGAGGATATGAGCAGGCAAAGTTCCTCAGTTCCTCTCCAGGTTTTTGTACCAGGTTGTATCACCGTGTGAGTGGGAAGCTGTTATGCTGCTGACAGTAATTAACTCCTGCATCTACAGTCTGAACCCCACTGATGGTCAAAGTAAAGTCAGTCTAATGCTCTGTTGCAATAAAATGATCTGAAACTCCAGACTGACGGGCTGTAGTATCCACAATCAGCAGTTTCTCCATGTTTCTGAAGGTACCGGTCAATGTCATCACCTATAAGTGTACTGGATTTACATCTGATGAAGACAGTCTCCTGGAACAACAGACTGAGATGCAGGAGACTGAGTCAAGGTGATTTCTCCTGATGAATCTGGAAAACATGAAAAAGAACAGGAGGGTTATTGAAACAAATCCAACATCCAGGAAGATAATCATTTCTTTAATATAGAGAATAGAAGAAGAAATGTAAATGCTGCTCCTTTCACTGTTTTCCCAATAACACAAACAGAGTCAGTCAACTGGAGCTGTCCTCAACATGTCATGATGTTTCCCTTCAGTGCTTTGACTAATTAAATGTTCCACCAAGAAAGTACAGAAACTTAATTCTGTGGTATTCTTGTGATAATATTTTACATCTGTAATGTTTTTATGTGTGAAAGGAAAACAGTGGCAAAAATAAATATTCAATGCACTCTTGAGAGAATGTTGGTTAAAAGGTTTCATACCAGAAACTTTATATAGATAATGTTTGTTCATATGGCAGATAGTCATCTAGTCAATGATTAGGATAATAGGTTCTGTTTCGCCAGACTTTATTTCTTTTCATGAGATCTACTGTAATTTTAATACTTCATTTAAATTTGGTAAACCATAAACTCCCTCTGTTTGTACATTTAAAAAGGGAAGAGTGAGTAGACAGAAGAGTTACTTGAATTACTGATCACATTATGGACTTAAAGAAGGGAAGATTAGGGTTAAGCGATAATTGAATATCATCTGTATAGAAGATGAGTTTTTAGTGGTCTTACTCGAAGAAGATGTTTGAGACGTATTTCCTACTTCTTCAAAAGAATTATAATTAAAAGTTTTCAAATGTTTCTATTTCCTCATCAACCCTCAGAAATGCAGGTGTCACTTTTGACCAAGCATTGACTTTTGGGCTGCATGTGAAGTGTTTGATTCACATCTGTGTTTTCCAGGTGAGATTTATTGTTAAACTTTGGCCCACTGTGCATTAAGATAAGATGAAGATGCTCATTCCCATATTTATTTTATTGATTTATATGTCTTTTCCACCAAGGTTAACAAGGTGCTGGTTCCGGGCTGGTGCTATTGCCAGTTTGGTGCTGGTTCTACTTTTCCCTGTGTGGATATGCAGGAGAGGCTTCTTAAGGGGAAGTGAAATAATGTGTGAGTGGGAGACTGGTGGAGCAGAAAACCATCTGACAGAAACTCCTTAAAGTAGAAAATCAACTCTCACACAGCAAAGGTGTGGTGGTTGATTGACAGCTTTGAGGTCCTGGTCCTCTAACCTGATTGTAGTCTCCTAGGGGATGGGTGTCCCCCCTAGTCTTGCATTGCCAGACAGTGTTGGGCAAGTTACTTCCAAAATGTAATATATTATAGATTACTAGTTATTGTCATTTTTGAGTAATTACAATATTACTGTCTCTAAATTGTACTGTGTTACACTACTTTTGCATTACTTTTGAGTTACTTTCACCAAATAACACCGGAAGTTTGACTTGGCAGCTAGCTTGTGAACTTTACTACCGGATCAATAAAGTCTCTTCTTTATCCACTTTAATACATCATTATTAATAATATTTTGTAAAATGTATATGAATATGCAAAGTAAAGCTATACAAATAGATAATTAAAACGTACAATAGGCAAGTAGGAGAAATTGAAAATACTTATTAATAATTGAAACTACTTTACAGTTGTATTGAAGTACGTCATTGTTGTTAAATGTTTGTAAAGCACATGAATAAGAAATCCATGTTGTTTGGTTTAAAACTAAGGTTGTCTAAAGGAAATGGTCAATTATTGTGTGATTAAAACTCACTATTTACATTATTTACAGTAGGACTCTATTTCCAGCTGATATTTGAAAAAGTATATAACCTTATGTTGCACACTTGTTTAGCCTCTATCAACAATTGGATGGCTGACAATTTTTTGCAATTAAATTCAGATAAAACTGAGGTGATGATTTTTGCCCCCGACAGCATTACCCCTAAGATTAGGCAGGCCATCGGGGCTCTATCACTCTCTGACTGTAATGTTGTGCGAAATCTGGGTATCATTTTTGACAAATCTATGTGTTTTAACAGTCATGTGAAATCTGTAGTTTGTTCCTGCTTTTTTCCATCTCAGGAACATTGTTAAGATCAGATCTGTGGTCTCTAAAAAAGTGATGTAGATGCTTGTTCATGCTTTTATTTCTTCACGTTTGGATTATTGCAATGTACTGTAAACTTGTTTAAACAAATCATCCATGGACAAACTGCAAGTTGAATGTCAGAATGCAGCAGCAAGACTTTTGTCTAAGACCAGCAGGAGATCTCACATTACTCCGGTGCTTAAGGCTCTTCATTGGCTACCGATAGGTTCTAGAGTTGATTCTAAAATTTTAATCACTACTTATAGAGCCTTGCATGGTCAAGCTCCCGCTTACATCCAGGATCTATTATTCTGGTCGCTCTCTGAGGTCTTCAGGCCAAGACCTTTTAACAGTCCCCAGAACACGTTTTAAAACCAGAGGTGATCAAGCTTTTTCTGTGATGGCTTTGAAGTCCTCTGAATCAGAATGCTCACTTGATTCTAGTTGCTTGCTCTGACTCTGGAAGAGTTTTGACCTTGCCCTAGAGAGATTATAAAGATATATAAGGTAAACCACACCTACTTCCTCTATATTATGGAAATGACTTTTAACCTGTATTCCCCACAAACACCTACTTTCTCTTTATCAAGGCATCTTTGGTGCCTGTCAGGTCTGATGCATACTCAACTTGATGTAGCTTTACCCTGGCGTCCGCATAAGTAGCTGTAAAATACAATGACCACTGTAAAATACAATCACAGCTGTAAATGTGCAAAGTCATGGTCAGGAATTCACTTAATAGATGTGTGACGGCTTATAAACTAGTCAGTGTTCCTCTTCCTCTGCTGTCACACAAACATGAGCTGCAGAGAGTATCACAGTGCAAATCTGTATTAAATAATTGAAAAAGAATATGCACATACTGTATACATAATATGAAGCAGATGACAAATTAGTGTGGTTGCATGAATCCAGTCAAGAGCACACCTAGAGCAACTATACATGTGTGAGCACTGAAATCAATTTAATTGGTTTGGTGTGATCCTGCCTGTTTGTAATGATGATCTAGAAATAGAGCAGTGTTAATGAGGAAAATTAAAGTTACCTTCATTTCCCATCACAAGCGCATCACACAGAATCCAGTTTTGAGCTGGTTTCACAGCCTTGGTCACATTGAGCAATGTGGCTGGTGGCCACCAGCATAATTTTCCATCTGTGCCCTCAAACCACTCTGATGGAATGATGTCCACCTTCTTGCAGCCATCTGGGTCAATTTCATCCACAAACTCCACCACACTGAATGAGGGCATCCTCCAAACTTCATCATGTTATGTGCTGTGTAGTTGAGGCAAAGCAACAAACATTTTCTGAAGAGGCAATAACAACAGTGGTTTTGAGAAGTCTGTTACTGGAGCACTGGCAAGCTGACCAGACAGTTTTTATAGTAAACAAACTCCAAGACATGTCAAATCAATGGGGTGAATTGAAAAATCATGCCCGTCTCAAAAAAGTTCATACACTACATGTGTTTCTGCAGTGGAATGTACAATATTCCTCACAACTGCAACTCTGCCCACCAGTTCAAAACAATTGGAACCACTGGAGCTTGAGATGATTGTGTCTTTGAGTTTATATATCTTATATTGAACACCATGATGCATGGAAAAATCTGTTGGTAGTGGTCCAAATGTACCTTTCATCACATCCCACAATATCCTGGGGTCTTCTACAGAGCCAACATTAATGTCAGCGAATATCTGGAATTCTATAAACTGAGTGACGTAGGATTCATTTTGAGAGAGACGTTGAAACAGACGGTCTAGAGTGGTAATGCAGATTGTGTCTCATTGTCAAACAGAAGGGTAAGGACTGAGAGCAATTCAAAAAGTAATAAAAAGTTACAGCGAAAGCTAATGACTGGGCCTCAAACTCTGATTGTGGGTGGTTTAATGTACCTAAACAACGATCAATCATCACCATATTTACCATGGCCATATCTTGTCATAAACACTTAAACCTGTCAAAAAAACTAATAACATAATATATGTTAAAATATATGTTAAAATGCCTTTACTTACTGTTTAACAAAACAGGAAGATGCTCACAGGCTGATGACCATGTAACTGGCAGTAAGCTAGTCTTTACTTCTTTGCCATTTGATTTTGTGAGTAATGGATAATATTGTCTTGATGCTTTGTAGGCAATCTTCTTTTCAATGGTGATGCCAGAGAGGACCTCCTGAAAGGAACAAGGAATGTCTACAACTTCCTGCCACCAGCTCTTGACCCTACACAAAACTGGGGTGTCTTAGATAAGTCTAGACATGGAGAAAAATTAAAGAAGAACTTCAAGTACACAATGAAACGTTTCCATACTTCTTTAGATGGTTAGTAATTTTTAGGAGTTGGCAGTTGCGTTTTTTTTTTATCTGTCAAGTTTTAATGTTTAGACAACATAACACTAAGATGTCTTGGACATTACTCGGCAAGTCATACTTAATTGCTTTAAAATTGTCATTTGTTCTATTATCTGTTAATGATATTGTTGTAACCATATGATGATCATTAAGTAAATTTGATAATCTTGTACTCTGTCTTTCTTGTTTGTACCTCAGACCTACAGATGAGCGGTGAGAGTATAGTTCATCTACCCAGTCACAGATATTGACTTTTCTAAATTGGCCTCCCTTGAAGATATGGAAGTTGCAGCTGCCAACTTTGACATGGTGCATCGGCTGGAAGAAATTCTGATGCAATGGTATAAGCAAATTGAGCAGGTTGGTAACTTTTATCTTTGTTATTATAAACTAAAAGGCAGTCACATTTCAAACAGTAACATGATCTCTCCCAGTGTCAACATTTAGAGAACTAAGACTCAAACAATTCTCGACTCAATTCATTTCTCTAGTGACGTGTATTGTGTATTGTACATAATCTGTTAATAAAGACATATTGATCATATCTAGTAATGGAGCGGTAACCACGGGTACATAACCTGTTAATAGAGACATATTGATCATATCTAATACTAGAGCGGTAACCACGGGTACATAACCTGTTAATAGAGACATATTGATCATATCTAGTAATGGAGTGGTAACCACGGGTTGGGATGGGGTCTAAGAAACAGGTGGATGGCTTAGCTGAAGAGACCTTAGACATTAATTGTTGAAGGTCTATAGGAACAGATGGCTCAATAGAGCTGGGACTCTGTCAGCCTGGTTGCAGTGCTTAAAAGAAACCTGGGGTTGTTCTTATTTTCTTCTATTAGTGAGGATTAATAGTCTGATCTCTTATTAATTATTAATTAATAGTAATAGTCTGATCTGGCATTTCTGAGGGCAGACTGTCTTGCCAATCTAAACTTTGGAAATACTATTAAATCTTCAATTTGGATGCCATATGTCAGCACGAGGTCGGGGGTGTGGTTAAAACAGTGAGTGGCCTTATGCACTCTGACTGAAACCAGCTGAATCTAGTAGTGAGTTGAAAGCAATAATAAGGTTGTCATTGGCAATGTCCACAGGGACATTAATTAAATCAGCTACAATAAGTACTTTGTCTGATTTAAGGACTACACCTGTTAAAAACTCAAAAAAATTCATAATCTGGTCCTGGAGCTCGGTAAAAAACAACAAATATAATTGGCTGTAATGTTTTCCTGTTCTGTTCTATCATTGCAGTGGTAGTTTTAATTCCAATTAGGTCGCTAAGTATAGCTCCTCTTTTATTTCCTTTTGATTTAACCGATCTGGGGGACAGACTTTGTCACCATTTGTCTAGTACTGGAACCCAGAAGCAGACTCGGACAAGGTAGGTTGGAATAACAAGGAGAGTATTTATTTGTAGTATGAATATGGAAGCGGGTAAGTCCTTATTTTGGCAGGGGGTGACATAGGCAGGCTGGAGGGTTTGTGCAGATCCCAGAATGCAACTGTGAAGTTGTCGGCCAGGCAGGCATGAGTTTCTATCCAGGTGGTTAACTGTAGACAGAGGAACAGGAGGCAGGTTAACAACAGGCAGAAAGACTTTCAAAAACTAGAGGCACAATACTGGAGCTCAACATACTGGTTAGGCTAACTGTCCGCAGGGAACGGAGGTCTGGTCACAGCTTATATGGAGCAGAGGGGATCATCAGGACCGGGGGGGCAGAGCGCAGATAACAGCAGGTGTGTGGAGTTGGAGAATCAGCAGGGATGTGTTCAGGAAACTCAGGACAAACAGACTTCAGGTTAGTGCAAAATCAAAACAGGTTTAACATGCTGGAGCCATGCCAGACGAGGCTCAGGCACATCATTATACCAAAACTACATGGAAATCATAGGATTTATTAATTGCTATAACAAAAAGGTAAACTGATAATGGATCTTTACCAAATAATTCAAGTTTGTAGCTGATTTGACAATAACCAGTGTATATTCTAAAGCTTTTCATCTTCATAAACTTTGAATTGCAGCTGTGTTTGAAGGCTCTGTGGCCCTAAATCAACCTGTTTGGTCTTAAAGTCTAAAGCTACATGAGACCTGCAAAATGGCCCTGAAAGAAACGCTCCCGTCTTGTTCATTTCATTATTTTCTTTGGATGACCAACATGTGCCTCCAGACAAAACACTATATTAAGTATATTATATTTAACATGTAAAATAATTTGAGCCAATTTATAATTTGGGGGCTTAGGATGCAAATGAGTGTTTGTCCTCAAACTATATTACACATGACTGTAGTGAAACTTAACATTTAAACTACAATAGACCAACAAACATGACATTTATTTTAAAAGATTATTTGTGTAGCTAGTGTTTGTGTGTATTTGTGTTATTATACAGGTAATCGATTGATTGATGGATTTTTTTTGTTTTGACCACCTAAATATAAAAATATGAAAACTGTACTCTGTGTCATACATTAAAATACATAAATAGTCGGAGATGACACAATGAAGCCCAAAGACTTCTTTCTAATTAATCCCTATCAGGGCAGAAGGGGAAGACAAGTGGCAGCAACCATCAATCATTCATCAAACTATTAATAAATTCATCCATGTTTTACAGAATAATTAACATGTAATGACTATGATTTGCAGACCTCACTTCTACCAGATAGACCTTCAGTGGCATGAGGGAACCCATGATGACCTCCGTCTGGTAGGAGTTGCGGGGGCGGTGGTCTGGTCAGTTGGACTCCGCCTGTCCCTGTCTCCAGGTGCAGGTTTGTCTTTGGGGTTTCCTCCCCCAGCCACTGTACCCCCCCCGAGTAAACCCACATGGCTTTGGGATTGCCTTCTTCCTCCTTCCCAGACATTGTGGTGGTTCTCACACCACCATCCTCCACCCTGTTGGGGTCTTCACTATTTACCCATAGCTGGGGCTATTTACCCATAACTGGGACAGTGGTTGACGGGCATCAGGGCGTTTCCACTCACTGATGGGCCTGCATGCCGCGTCTCTGGGGACCACTGCTGCTCCGAGATCCTGTACAACTTAGCCTGGAACCACGAAGGACCAGTTCCCATGTGTGCCACGGGGAGGCGTGTACGAGGTCTTGGCAGTGGAGAGGCTATGTACCGGCGGAGGAGTCGACACACACTCGGCTCCTCTTTCTGCCCCGGAAAACAAAGGGCTGTCCGGTGGCAGTAGCTGGAAGCAGCATGTAGCATGCAGCATGTAACATGTAGCATGCGCTAACTACAAGCTCTACTACTCCAACACTACTGCACTGACGCATCACATGCCCTGCGAGCAAACGCACACACACACACACACACACACACACACGAGACAGACATGCACACACACACACACACACACACGAGACAAACAGACACACACACACAAACAACACGAGACAGACAGACACACACACATGCACACACACACACAAGACTGACACACACACACACGCGAGACAAACAGACACACACACACACACACAAGACTGACATACACAGACACGCACACACAGACACACACACACACACAGATACAAAGAGACACACGTGCACACACACACACACACACAAAAACACAGAAACACATACACACAGACAAACACATACACACACAGATACAAAGAGACACACGTGCACACACACACACACACACACACACAAACACAGACAAACTGACATACAAAGACACACAGACACAAACAACAAAAGACAGACAGACACACACACACACAAACAACACAAGACAGACAGACACACATACATACAGACACAAACACACAGACCCGAGACAGACACACACAAACAACACACACACAAACAACAAGAGATAGACACACATACATACAGATACAAACACACAGACACGAGACACACACACACACACACACACATACGCACACACACAGATACAAGACAGACACACACACACACACACACACTACAAGTACAAATACACCTTTCCTCACCCAGGCAGAAGCTTCCTGTACCACTTCTTCCTCTTCTGCTTTTGCATCACCTGGCTCTGCAGATCTTCCAGCTGGGACCTCATGGAGCTCTCTGTCCTCTCCCACTCCTGCTCCTTCTCCTGCTGAGTCACATTCAGGCTTTCTGTGGCCTGAAGGAGGGATGACTTGTCCTCCTTCCACTCGTTGAGATGACTCTCCAGCTGCTGTTCAAACTTTTTCTCAAGAGCAGCCATGAGGTTCTTGTGGTTCTGGTCCTGAACCTCCAGCTGGGCTCTGTGTGAAGCCTGGGATCTTTCCAGTATTGTCTTTCCCTCCTCCTGTTCTCTGAGAGCTTCCTCCATCTTGCTCAGTTTATCCTTTAGCTCGTGATCTTTAGCCCTCTCCATCTCTAGACAGCTCTCCAACTCTAACTTCACGTTGGTCTGACTTACCTTGAGCATCTTCTGATTCTCCACTTCCTTTTTCAGGGCCTCTTTCTCTCCCTTCACCTGCTCCAATTCAACCTTCAGGTCTTCGGAAATGAAGAACTGAAGGTCCAGATCTTTTATGGCTTTTCGCAGCCTGCTGCTGATTTTTCCCATCTGGGATTTCAGATGCTGTGTTTCCCTGTCTGGGGAGGGGACACGTTGAGCCAGAGCCTGATCCAGCTGGTCTCTAAGGGAAGCCTGGGATCTTTCCAGTGTCTCCTTTGCCTCCTCCTGTTTTTGGAGAGCTTCCTCCATCTTGCTCAATTTATCCTGCAGCTCATGAGCTTGAGCCCTCTCGATATTCAAATAACTCTCCAACTCCACGTTGGTCTTACCTACCTTGAGCATCTGTCTCTCCTTACAAAGCTCCATCTTCTGATTCTCCACTTTCTTTTTCAGGGCCTCCTTCTCTCCCTTCACCTGCTCCAATTCAACTTTCAGGTCTTTGGAAATGAAGAATTGAAGGTCCAGATCTTTTAGGGCTTTTCGCAGCCTGTTGCTGATTTTTCCCATCTGGGATTTTAGATGCTGTGTTTCCCTAGGTGGGAAGTGGACAGGTTGAGCCAGAGCCTGATCCAGCTGGGCTCTATGGGAAGCCTGGGATCTTTCCAGTGTCTCCTTGGTCTCCTCCTCCTGTTTTCGGAGCGCTTCCTCCATCTTGCTCAGTTTATCCTGCAGCTCCTGAGCTTGAGCCCTCTCCATCTCCAGACAGCTCTCCAACTCTAACTCCATGTTGGTCTTACCTACCTTGAGCATCTGTCTCTCCTTACATAGCTCCATCTTCTGATTCTCCACTTCCTTTTTCAGGGCCTCCTTCTCTCCCTTCACCTGCTCCAATTCAACCTTCAGGTCTTCGGAAATAAAGAACTGAAGGTCCAGATCTTTTAGGGCTTTTCGCAGCCTGTTGTTGATTTTTCCCATCTGGGATTTCAGATGCTGTGTTTCCCTAGGTGGGGAGTGGACACGTTGAGCCAGAGCCTGATCCAGCTGGGCTCTATGGGAAGCCTGGGATCTTTCCAGTTTCTCCTTTGCCTCCTCCTCCTGTTTTTGGAGAGCTTCCTCCATCTTGCTCAGTTTATTCTGCAGCTCTTGAGCTTGAGCCCTCTCCATCTCCAGACAGCTCTCCAACTTTAACTCCATGTTGGTCTTACTTACCTCAAGCTTCTGTCTCTCCTTACAAACCTCCATCTTTTGAGTCTCCACTTCCTTTTTCAGGGCCTCCTTCTCTCCCTTCATCTCCTCCATTTCCACCTTCAGGTCTTGAGTACCGAAGATCTGCCAGTCCAGTTCACACATCTCCTTCTGCATCAGCTCTGTGTTATGGCCCCAACTGCTGACCTCCCTCTGTTGTTGGAGCTGATCGAGGAGATTGGCCAGCAGGTCCTCTCGGATGATCAGGTGAACTCTCCCCTCAGATTCACACTGGGTGAGCGTAGCCTCGCTGTCCTTCAGCTCCAACCGTACTTGTTCTTCAAGGTAACTGAGGTAGAAATTAATTCGTGGTTCAGTCTCTCCGGAGTTGAATTCCATGTTTTCCAGTGTACTTTCTCCTGTTGCAATGTGCACCTTTAGATTGTCAGTCAACCTGTCTCTCATACAAACTGCTGTCTGAGTGAATTAGTGTCAGAACTCAAGGTCCCAGTATTCAGTGTGTCGTTATGACTAAAACAACATGTATTCTTATGTTTTCAATCCAAATGGTTATTGATTCTATTCCATTCTTGCTGTGATTCTATTGTTGCTATGGGACACCAGTTTGTTTATGTTTGAATATACAATATGAATGTAATGATTTCTGCTGATTCCTAAAATATGGCAAAGAAACAACACTTTATAAAATATGGAAGGGAAAAAGATGGATGTCTTTGCACAAGAGCGGTACACACAAGTGTGCGCCAGGTGGGACGCCATTTTCTCTAACTCCAATAACCATGTGTGCTCAGCAGCTAGCTATTATTTAAGATGTGCATTTACCACAATAAATATAAAAGACATGGTGTGCCCCGCCCACCTTCTGGCAGGTGCAGGACAAAAATGCAACACTGCTTTATGTTCCCATGATTTAATACAAAAGGCAATATTTTGACCTTGCTGGGTCTTCTTCCAGGATTTAAACAGAATTTTAAATCCCCCCATTTTCCCTCATTTGAATGCTTGTGCATGAGCAGTGAGATACCCCCTCTAGCTGTGATTGGTGCATCTGAACAGGAAGACCTGCTTCATGTAGTTCTACTGGAACATAGTCAGTTTTAGCAAATATGACAGAAAGTTAATTCTATAAGTCTTACCTACTGCACCTTTAGTAACAAATGCATGGACTAGTTTTTCCATTCTTTAATATACCAGAGGACCTTTATATTAACTTTAGTCCCTCCCAAATTGATACATTTGTAGCTGGTGCTACGACCTGCCTACAGACCACTTCAGACTCTGTTGCTCCCCGCGCTCCGTCGCCAAATGTTAAACATATGACACAGAACTGACCGCTGCAACACATATATTTATTCACCTCTATTCACACACAATGAGGCATATTTTCATATGGCACTTCACATCTACAACAGGTCTACAAAATGAATTTTACAAGAAATTCTTGGTACAACTACATTGGTGCGTCTGCCCCGTTTCTGATACCGTGGCGGCAGAGGTTTTGCCATGGGGGGTCGCCAACACAAAATCACCATAGAGGATACACTGATTCCACTGAAAGAAATAATTTCAGCATCCAAAATATTAGTTTGATCATTTCATGAAACAGAGAGAAGCATCCTAATCAGACATTTTTAAACCCCCTATTGTGTTTGATGAATGATGAATGATTAATGCTCGTTAGATGAAGAGTCGTGACGTCAGTATGCGCTGTACTGGATTAAATCCAATGTCACTTTTCCAGTGAACGTGTTCATCTTTTTTGTAAACTTTGCCGCTCACCTTTCTCACTTTGTTGTGTTCATCTCAAAATTCAAGATCCTGTCAGATGGGGAAAAGCACAACAGCGACGTCCCAGAGTGGAGCTTAAAGGAGGTGGAGGGAAATGACCAACGAACGGAGAACAAGACACAAAAGGCCCACAAGGAACTGCTGGAGAAGACGAAGAGGAAGGAGAGGACGGCAGAGAAGGGAAGGTAGAAGCCTTTTTGGATGAGGACAGAGACCTGGACATCACACATCGATAGGGAAACACTGTGGTTCAGTTACAGTTAAACATGCGAGGGGGTGTGCATGCTAGTGTTGTTTATGGCGGCCTATTTTCATTTTAGTTTTAGTCAGTCTTTGTGTCAAGCTGTCATTTTAGTTTTTATTAGTTTTAGTCATACTCTTTTTAGTCTAGTCAAGTTTCAGTCGATTAAAAGTCAGCACAGCTGCCAGACCCTCAGCCTCCCCAGCCACGTCTCCCACACACACAATATGGCATTCATGTTTGTTTAAAGGACAATTCCGGTTTCATGCTAATTGAATGTGACCAGTTTAAAGTGCCCATATTATGAAAAGAAATCACTTTTTCTGGGATTTGGGGTGTTATTTTGTGTCTCTGGTGCTTCCACACGCATACACACTTGGAAAAAAACCATCGATGCTGTTTTGAGTGAGCTCAAGTTTTCCGACGACTAGCTTTAGCGGTTTTGGTCCCATTCGATTAGCATGAAAACATATCCCAGAGAACAGTCAACTCGGTACCAATGTGTTATTAACCCCTAGGTTTGTTTTGTGCCGGAATTGGCCTTTAATGTGTCAGTTTGAGGAAGGTTATAGTCTCTTCATCGCTCCACGTGGATCCAATTTTTGTCATTTGTCTGTTGCCATTTAGTCTTTTTATTGGAGCGGAAGCACCACTTGGTGAAGTATATTGTTAGATTTCTCTGGTGACGCATATTGTTAGATTTCTCTGGTGACGAGTATTGTTATATTTCTCTGGTGACGTGTATTGTTATATTTCTCTGGTGACGTGTATTGTTATATTTCTCTGGTGACGTGTATTTTTATATTTCTCTGGTGACGTGTATTGTTATATATCTCTGGTGACGCATATTGTTCCAGACGTAGTTCACTAAGCGATCTCAAACAACACCTTATGTTATTCAACTTCTTTATGTCAAATGAATCTCTTGACATGTAAAATTATCTTTTGAATTTACACACATCATTTGTGAAATGCATGGCACAATTCTAATCGGACCAAAAAATCATTCTCTCATTGACTCCCGTTCATATTTTTACGGAAAAAAATTGGTCCCATGGACTGGAAGGGCGGGACTTCAGCTCTCTGTTGCTCTGACTTAAAGTGGCTGAAGAGAACTCTTTAAGCAGATCTCCCATCAGCTTTTAAAACTCCAATTCAGATAGTAAAAACACTCTGGGTGGTAAATGTAATACTGACATTTTACGCATTTTATTGTGTATTCTGAACTCCATTCATTTGTAGCTACCATTAGACACATACTGTACGTTAGGGTATTAATAATGTTACGTCCCATAGCTAGGAGTATTGGAACATAAACATAAAACCAGATCTAATTGGTATTCGAAAGGATATTTATTGTGAACAGGGCAAAACAAAAAGAACTTACAATGAAGAATATGGGCCGATGGGTGCTGTGGAAATCAAAAACGTAATATAACAAAAAGAGATCCTCAAAAAAGGAAGACTGTTACAAGTATAAGGAAAAAGGATAAGCAAAAATTCTCTAACATAATTACTTAAGACAATTCTCACAGCACCCCAGCACCTAATGCCTCTATACAAGTCAAACTTGTTAGATGGTCAAAACATATCAGTTGTTATATCTCAACCCTGGTCGCTTCATCACTCTCATACACTGAAGCAAACAAATCTGGTCTGGCAGCTGCCCTCAGTCAGGCTCTTTATACTGGTGGCAGACTTCAGTGGCACTCCTTGATTGGCCCTTCAGTTGTGCATGCTGCACCAATCGGCATGCACAAGCAGGAACACACACAGGAACTTCCAGTTTCCAAGTGATCTGGGATGGCACAGCCTGTTTTGCGTCTCACCTGTAGAGCGCACGCGCACACACACACACGTTTACTTTGACATTGGAGCTGTCGATTTGTTCACTCTTTATGCAACTAAACTAAAACTTCTATAAATATAAGATATGGTTTCAATATACACTCACCTAAAGGATTATTAGGAACACCTGTTCAATTTCTCATTAATGCAATTATCTAATCAACCAATCACATGGCAGTTGCTTCAATGCATTTAGGGGTGTGGTCCTGGTCAAGACAATCTCCTGAACTCCAAACGGAATGTCAGAATGGGAAAGAAAGGTGATTTAAGCAATTTGGAGCGTGGCATGGTTGTTGGTGCCAGATGGGCCGGTCTGAGTATTTCACAATCTGCTCAGTTACTGGGATTTTCACGCACAACCATTTCTAGGGTTTACAAAGAATGGTGTGAAAAGGGGAAAAACATCCAGTATGCGGCAGTCCTGTGGGCCAAAATGCCTTGTTGATGCTAGAGGTAAGAGGAGAATGGGCCAACTGATTCAAGCTGATAGAAGAGCAACTTTAATAATAATAATAATAATAACTTTGACTTTTATAGCGCCTTTCACAAACCCAAGGACGCTTAACAAACAAGGGGGGGGGGGGGGTTAAGAGGTGAGGGTGTGTGGCCAGGAGAGATTAAACTCCATACGCCTCAGTGAAGAGGTAAGTTTTTAGCTGGGTTTTAAAGGTAATAATAGAGGAGGCAGAGCGAATAACAAGAGGAAGCTTGTTCCAGAGTGATGGTGCACTGACACAGAAGGCTCTGTCACCAAATGTCCGGAGCCTGGTTTTAGGGACAGAAAGCAGGTCCTTGTCAGAGGACCGCAGGGACCGTGAGTGTATGGGTGGAGCAGATCTGTTGGAGAGTCCATGGAGAGATTTGTATGTCAGTAGGAGAATTTTATATTTGATCCGGGACTTAATTGGTAGCCAGTGGAGTTTCTTCAGGATGGGAGTGATGTGAAGTCCAAGTTTTGTGTGGGTGAGCATCCTAGCCGCAGAGTTCTGGACATACTGAAGTCTGTTAGTAGACTTGCTAGGCAGACCAAAAAGGATACCGTTGCAGTAGTCAAGTCGGGAGGTGATGAAGGAGTGGATGAGGGTCTCAGCTACAGAATTGGAAAGCCACTGTCAAAGTCTGGAAATGTTCTTGAGATGGTAGAAGGCCGTTTTAGTATTGTTTTTGATGTGCTGTTGGAAGGAAAGAGTGGACTTTGACTGAAATAATCACTCGTTACAACCGAGGTATGCAGCAAAGCATTTGTGAAGCCACAACACGCACAACCTTGAGGCGGATGGGCTACAACAGCAGAAGACCCCACCAGGTACCACTCATCTCCACTACAAATAGGAAAAAGAATCTACAATTTGCAAGACCTCACCAGAATTGGACAGTTGAAAACTGGAGAAATGTTGCCTGGTCTGATGAGTCTCGATATCTGTTGAGACATTCAGATGGTAGAGTCAGAATTCTGCGTAAACAGAATGAGAACATGGATCCATCATGCCTTGTTACCACTGTGCAGGCTGGTGGTGGTGGTGTAATGGTTTGTTGGATGTTTTCTTGGCACACTTTAGGCCCCTTAGTGCCAATTGGGCATCGTTTAAATGCCACGGCCTACCTGAGCATTGTTTCTGACCATGTCCATCCCTTTATGGCCAACATGTACCCATCCTCTGATGGCTACTTCCAGCAGGATAATGCACCATGTCACAAAGTTCCAATCATTTCAAATTGGTTTCTTGAACATGACAATGAGTTCACTGTACTAAAATTGCCCCCACAGTCACCAGATCTCAACCCAATAGAGCATCTTTGGGATGTGGTGGAACGGGAGCTTCGTGCCCTGGATGCATCCCACAAATCTCCATCAACTTCAAGATGCTATCCTATCAATATGGGCCAACATTTCTAAAGAATGCTTTCAGCACCTTGTTGAATCAATGCCACGTAGAGTTAAGGCAGTTCTGAAGGCGAAAGTGGGTCAAACACAGTATTAGTATGTGTTATAATAATTCTATAGGTGAGTGTAATGTACAGATTTTTTATGGCTGGACTCCATTAGGTTGTACAGGTGTTCCTAATAAAGTGGAATTTAAAAGCGTTCGCCTCACTCTGAATGTGTCCGTCTTGGTTCCGTCGTGATTGTAGTCGGCAAGCGGCGCGGCGCTGTCCTCTTGGATCCGCTGGTCCAGCTGCTGGATGATGACGCTGCCCTCCGCACACACTTCCAAAGGGCCGCGCCCTTCATCTGCCTGAGACAGACAGATAGATACACACAAACACACATTATCATAATCATTTTGATGATTAATAAATCTCTTAAGTAGTTTATCAATCAAAAATATCAAACCTCTGGTTCTAAAAGGATTTGTGAGGATTTTCTCTGTAAATTTGGGTTTTGGACTGTTTGTCCAACAACAAAGATGGATGTAGTGGAGTAAAAAGTACAAGTACGTAGAGTAGTTAGTTACATTACAGCACTGATCTCTAAAGGAGAATCAGAGGAATGTACTCCACGTCCCAGCATGCCTCTTCAACAACCACGACTTCAGTTGTCAGTTAGCCGACATGTACGGTGAAAATAACAACAAATATGTAGTTTCATATCTGCTGTGTGACACACGGTCTCCAGGTCCGTTACCTGTACGAGTGTGGACGAGGCCAGAGTGGGAGACGGCGCCATGACGAACCTCAGCTGGTTGGGCTTCTCTGGGTCGATGTCCACCATCACCTCCCTCCAGCCTAGCGTCTGCTACACAAGACAAACACACATTATTGAGCTTATTATTTCGCACATTCAGGGTTTAGGTGCAGCATCTAAGCCGTTTGGGCAGCAATGAATGAATGAGACTTAAAGACTTTTCTCACATTTATGACTGTAGGTTGAAGTAATTAGCAAGTTTTGTCTTTACGCTTTTTGAGTGTGATTTATGTATCATCTTCTCTATCTTTTCAAACATTTTACATAGATATGAAGATAATATGAAGAAAAGAAAATGACCAAAAAGAGACACAACATGACTACAAAGAGACGCAAAATCACACAAAGAGACAGAATGTATGGGGGAAATGCTTTTTTTTTTTTTAATCCCCCGAGCACTTAAGTCTTCCTCTACGGAAGAGGATTAGGGCCGCTGGTGAAAAATCATTAGGCTGATATGAACCTGGACCAAAAGAAATATGTTAGCAACAGTAGTTTATTACAGTTATTTAATATTGTGCCTATCCATGTACACATCACCAGCCACGTTTAATGACACATTGTTTGGTTCAATACAGTTGGTAATTTAGGGTTGTTACTGTTAGCGCTATATTATATAATTAAATTAATATTTAATGTGGTTTCCACGTAATGGACCAAACTGTTCCCCCTTTCTACAAGCAGATGGCAGTATTAAATGACTGACTGTATTGTGCCTTTGGTAACTGTTTTAAATCAAGATTACTTATACAGATGTATTTATTGTTGTTCATTTCATTTGGTTTTTGATTTTATTTGCAACCTAGTTATTATCATCATCATCATTCACCCCGAGCCCAGAGTTAAACCTGCATGCCCTTCTGTTTTAACCTGACTCTAACACTGCTATCAGCTTCTTAGCAGCTCAGACAACAAACTCACATCAGAAATGTCCTAATGTAGGCCATCTGGCCAAAAGAATGATTTACCAGTGTGCTATATACTGTGTGAAACTTTCTTTGCTATACACATTCCAGTGTGTATAACATACAACACTCCCATTGTGTAATGCAAGTGAAGAGAATCCATACATGCTACATAATACAACATTTATTTAACATATTTAGCACTCATGCATTCAAAGGCATTGCATGTACACTCTATGTCTGCAGAACATTTAGTGTGAATCCCTAAGTAGGAACATTTTACAATGTCCTCAAAAGAAAGTCCAAAAACATAATTACATTATGAAAAACAGGCTGTCAAAGCTGAGTACATCAGCAATAACTGCAACAAAACGTTTCCAGGAACTTTTGGACAGTCCTGCTTATTGACTTGGATTGATCTTTGCCCATTCCTCTGTTCAGAACAGCTTCAACTCTTGGATGTTGGTGGGTTTCTTCACATGAGCTGCTTGATTCCTCATCCTTCCACAACATTTCAATCATTTTAAGGTCAGAACTTTTGACTTTGCCTTTCCAAAACATTCATTTTATTCTTCTTAAAGGTAGGTGGGTAGATTTATTTTGTCACAATATAACAGGTTATATAGTATGAAGTATAAATTGAGTTTGTAACTCCCTTCTCTCATGGCAGAAAATATACGTTAATATACTGTAGAAGCAATTATAAAAATGGTAAACAGAAATAAACTATAATCAGTGGAGCAGTGAGGATGAATTAGAGTTTAAGAGTCTTATAGCTTTGGGGGAAAAGCTGCTCTGCAGTCTGGTGGTGCGGCAGCAGAAACTTCTATATCTCTTCCCAGAAGGCAGCAGGGTGAACAGGCTGTGGCTGGGTGGGTACTGTCCTTTAGTATCCTTTGGGCTCTGCGTATGCACCTCACCTCACCGATATCACTGATGCTCGGGAGATGGGTACCAATGATCCTCTGAGCAGTTTTAATCTCCCACTGCAGAGCCCTCAGGTCCTGGGCCGTGCACATCCCATGCCAGTTTGGGATGTTTCCAGTCAGGATGCTTTCTATTGCTCCTCTGTAAAAGCTGACAAGAACTTGGCGTGGGAATTTGGCCTTCTTATACTGCCTCAAGAAATGCAGTCATTCTTGAGTTTTCTTCACCAGCGTAGAGATGTGAGACAAGAGACAACCATGTCAGGTTCTCTGTGATGCAGATTCCCAGAAACTTGAAACAATTCACCTGTTCCTCCTCAGCACCACTGATGTAGTCAGGGGTGTGTGTCGTTTTTATTTTAGGAGGGTTGTTGTTGGGGGGCCTGTTAAATTGAGTTATGTTCATCTGTTGCTGACTATCGTGGTGATGTTATTTTGGGCAAATAAATTATTAAATTGTTCAATTTTTTTCCATTATGTTCACTTGCAGAATAGTTAATTTTAGTGGAAAGCTCCCTTTGTTGTTAATCTGTTGTTATTTTATGCAAATAATAAATTAATCAATTTATTTTATTAAAATGTTTAGATTATGTTCACTTGCTTGTTGTCTATTACACACACCAGAGCCACACACCCCACTGGACTGTAGGCCTATATGTGAGACATGTTTTTCAATTTGTGAATGTTACAGTCAACTCCTAAAACAGTTCACGCAGTATAATAGCACAATCAGCCAATCAAACATTATGAGGAGAAAGAGCTCATTTTGGTGAGTAGGCTAATGTCTTAAGCAACAGGGCTAAGAAACGGGATTTGTGAAAGCCCACTTATAATAAAAAAAAAGGAAAGTGTTTAGCTTTCCATAATTACAGAACATAAAACTTAATTTCAAAATTATCTCCATATGACAGTAGCTCGCACACAGCAGGCATGGTGCGACACCTACTGCTCTGTTTTTGTAATGTTTTGAACTGCCCTTGATGGTCCATTACGGTGGAAACCACATTAAATATTAATTTAATTATATAATATAGCGTTAACAGTAACAACCCTATATTACCAACTGTATTGAACCAAGCAATGCGCTCATTAAACGTGGCTGGTGATGTGTGCGTGGATAGGCACGATATTAAATAGGCTAACTGTAATAAACTACTGTTGCTAACATATTTCTTTCGGTCCAGGTTCATATCAGCCTATTTATTGATTGTTTTTTTTCTTCTGACGTTACTCTGGTATAACGTTAGCGTTGCATATTATGCCCGTTCTAAAAGCTTGGCTTTATAGGCCTAGGCTATATTTACTATTACTTCCGGGTCACTTGGGCCCACCTGTCTTTCTTCTAATGTAGATCTTCAAACGGAGAAATGAGAAATAGGAATTTCAAAAAAACAAAAACGGACCGTTATTTAATCTGGTTTAGTCGTTTTTCGTTTTTTGAATTCAGAAACCAAAACGGGAGAACGGCTCTTTTTTTACCGTTTCTTTGTTTTTGATTTAAAACGACAAACGAAAAAAGGTGGTTTTCTCGTTATTTCGTTTTGTGGTTCAAACGAAAAAACAAACTATCAACACGTACACGGACCCATAGATAAATGTAGAAAGAGGGGCAGGGAAAAGACTTGCCTGCGCGCCAAAGGAAGTTGTATTGACACCACGTGACTTCCGTGGTATAGTGTACTCTCTGATTATTGGAGGAGGCTCGTGTCCACTCCCACAACACTCGTGTGTCTTTCCCGCGAATTGGATGTTCTCGTGCCGTGACATAGCTGGTTGCAAGGTGATGCATAGAGGTGCTGGGTAACGTTGCTGTTAGGATTACCTGAACAATACAGTGAAAATAGCATTGAAACTCGAACACATGGCGAAGCAAAGCTCCCTTTTCAATTTCTTCAAAAAGTCTCCACCGCCGGTCTCCAAGCCGAAGCCGAGTCTCTCCCCGGCCGAGGCAGACCTGCCTTCCTCCGTCGAGAAGTCCTCTTCTCCGAAAGAGCAAGCTAAACAGACACCGCAACAACTAACCAAAACCAGCAAAGTTAAGCCGAAAAGTATCAAGTCTTCGAAAGGGGGATTCAACAAATTGTTTGGCGACAAGGCCCCAACAACCAAACCAAGGTGAGTAAACGTTAGCCGTGACTGTGTTTGTAGTGGTGTAGCTAATTGATGGAGACACGTTTTCCACTGTTTATGTCTGCAAGGCCCCGCAAACGTGGTTGGTTGCTCGAAGCAAGCAGCTTTTCGAGTTCCTCGACGCGTGAAAACCTACAGCTTCTTTTGCTACAACTTCTTGCGTTTTCATTTAGCTAACAGGTGAAGTTGTTAGTGTTTTCGATCATGTTTATAACTTCTACTTTACTTCTAGTCACAGAAGACTTGTCCTAACGTTATGCTTTCACCTAGTTTTATCTTGGTCAGCTGCCATGCTAATGCCTCTAGTTTAACTACGTACGTTACAGAGATTTAATGTACCGATTAGACCAATGACTGCCAGTTAGCATATTTTAGAGTAGACATTGTGGACTGAAGTAGAGCTGAACGTAAGCTGATGCTGAGGTAATTATTGTGATGGTGAACTTACTGCAGGTCAACGATGTCTATCCCTCTCCTCTGCTGATAATGGACTGCGTGTAGTTTTCAAATAATCAAGTCCAGGACATGATTTCATTATGGTCCTTAATGCAAACATGACAATGATACAGGAGTCCCAAGTGGCTAGACACCACTCTTCTAACACACCAACACAATCAATATCTGCATTAGTGTCCATAAAATAACTCGAAGTCAAACATCCCACCAAAAAACGAATGCATTATCATAAAAAAACATAAAGATTACAACTTTAAAACATTTCCACAAGCCATCCTTTTACCTTTTTTTTAATGTGGTAGTAACTTTTAAAGTTAAAAGTTGAGCATGAATATGCTAAGAAAATGTTTAAGACAAAATATGCAACGGGATGTGAAAGAAATAGAATTTATGCCTGTTACAATTCCCTTGCATAAATTTTCCTTATTTGAAATTCTATTCTAGTCAAAATGTTCACAGGACAGTAGTTGGTTAACCTTTACTTGTAGATGTGAAGATGTGTTTTCAAGTTTCAAAGGCAGTTAATACTCAAAATGTTGAATTGCATTACTTTTTGTAGAGCTGCAGTCTTGTCCAATCTTGGATGTAAATAACTAGCAGCTGCAGTTTTAAGGATTATTTAGAGGAATACCAGTAATTAATAAGATACAGTTAAACAATTCTACACATGGCTTTACACTCTTACTTGGGTGAATATGAGATTCCCATATTGGTCTGGGTCAGTGTACTTTATAACTGACTAAAATTTGCTTTTGGTGTTCCCTTTCTCCAGCAACACATGCACATTCAGTGCTGGTGTCCTTGTATGGGCTAAACTGGAGGGACACCCCTGGTGGCCATGCATGGTGGTACCCCAACCTCTGACTGGACAACAGATGAGGGGCCGGGGCCGGGACCAACGCATACATGTCCATTTCTTTGATGAACCCCCCACTAGAGGATGGGTCAGCACCAAATATATCCGAGAGTATCAAGGTTGGCTAAATCCCTTAATTGATGATGCTAATAATCTTAAACCTTTTTTTTTGTTTTTGTGCTATCCTCCCAGTAAGCTACATGACAGTGTTTTCTATAGTTGAATGATGAGTTGTCTCATTTATTCTGTTTTACAGGCTCTGACAGCAGTGACGCTAAAACAGGAGGGGTGTTCTTCAGCGGCAAACCTGTAATCCGTCATGCAATGGAGCTCGCTGATGGAGTTATGTTTGACAGCCCTGAAAAAAGATTAAAGATGCCTATCTGTATGGATCCATCCGATGAGGAGGAAGAGGATGATGAAGAAATGGAGGTGACATTGTGATCATAATTGATTTCAATGTTGATAATATAACATAAAAGGAGATTTAAAAAAAAAAAAAGTCTTTTTCACTATAATGTTATTCAATTGCCTCTTTTTCATCGGTAGTAATACATAGTATGTTTGTTATATCTAATCAGGTCAGTAATGCAGGTTATATATTTTTACCTGTCCTCTGTTGTACTCTCTTCTTCAGGTTGACAAATCAACAGTGAGTGATGAAGAGGTTAGTGATGAGGAAGAAGAGGAAAATGAGGAAGGAAAATTGTCCAAGGTCAGTCGACGTTCATCCCGTGCATCAACCGAGAAGGGAAATAAGGCCAAGCGCCGGCGCATAGTTGTAGCCTCAGACAGTGATGGATCAGATGAGGAATTCAAACCAGAACAGGCTGCATCCAGCAGTGAGGATGAGGTGGAAGAAGAAGCAACGGTCAGCAGTGAAGAGGAGAGCACACATGAGTCGGAAGCAGAAAGCCCCATCAAGCCTGTAAAGCGCAAACGTCCTGCAGAAAAGCCTGCTTCTACAAAAGCCAAGATACCTACTACTCCGTCTAACGCACCAAAACGTGCTCCAGCAGCTGTTGCAGTCGACACAAAGTCTCGTCTGTCTGCCTTCTCTGCCCCTGACAACTTTGAGAGCCAAGCAAATGGATCAGGCACCACTGGAAGCGCCACCGTGTGGGACCATGAGAAGCTGGAGTGGTGCCAGGATGGCAAGAGGAAAGACAGTCGAAGGCGGCGACAGACCGAGGATGACTATGATCCCACCACACTGTATGTACCAGAAGACTTTCTAAACCGAAACAGTCCTGGTATGCGTCGCTGGTGGCAGCTCAAATCTGAGATGTTTGATACAGTCATTTTCTACAAAGTGGGGAAGTTTTATGAGCTCTACCACATGGATGCCGTGATCGGAGTCAACGAGATGGGACTAACATTCATGAAGGGGACCTGGGCACACTCAGGCTTCCCAGAGATTGGCTTTGGGCGTTTCTCAGATGTGCTGGTCCAGAAAGGCTACAAGGTGGCTCGTGTGGAGCAGACGGAGACCCCAGAGATGATGGAAGCACGCTGTAAGAACATGGCTAAGCCCACAAAGTTTGACCGTGTGGTGAGAAGAGAAGTGTGCCGTATTATCACACGTGGTACCCAGACCTACAGCGTGTTAGACGGTGCTCCTTCTGAGAGCCAGAGCAAGTTCCTGCTAAGTGTAAAGGAAAAGGCTGAAGAGGAAATCTCAGGTCGTTGCCGTACATACGGAGTCTGCTTTGTAGATACCTCTGTGGGTTATTTCCATGTCGGTCAGTTCCCAGACGATCGTCACTGCTCACGTCTGCGTACCCTAATAGCACACTTTGCCCCTGCTGAAGTGCTCTTTGAAAGAGGAAACCCATCCGTTGAAACACGCAAAATACTCAAGGCCTCTCTGTCCTCTGCTCTGCAGGAAGGACTCAATGCAGGCACCCAGTTCTGGGATGCTCAAAAGACTCTGAAAACCCTTTCAGAAGAAGATTACTTTAGAGAGGCTGCTGACAAGGAACAAGGGACAGGGAACAACTTTCTTCCTGCTCCTCTAAAAAAAGATGACCTCTGAGAGTGATTCCCTGTGCCTTACTCCCAAAGAGGGCTATGAGCTGGGACTGTCGGCACTGGGTGGATGCATTTTCTATCTGAAGAAATGTCTGGTAGATCAAGAACTACTCTCTTTGGCCAACTTTGAAGAATATGTCCCTGTTGACGTTGAGCTGGAGAAAGCTGCCGGACCTGCCAGTTTCTTTGCCCAGACTCGTCAGCGGGTGGTCCTTGATGGAGTGACTCTGGCAAACTTAGAAATCTTTCAGAATGGGTCAGGAGGAACAGAAGGGACGCTGCTGGAGCGTTTGGACACCTGCTCTACCCCTTTTGGTAAGAGGCTGCTGAAGCAGTGGCTCTGTGCTCCTCTGTGTAACCCCACATCCATCAAGGACCGACTGGATGCAGTGGAAGATCTGATGGCAGCTCAGGCTACTGAGGTTTCAGACCTGCTGAAGAAGCTCCCAGATTTGGAGCGTCTTCTGAGCAAAATTCACAGCATTGGCACTCCTCTAAAGGGCCAGGATCACCCTGACAGCAGAGCAGTACTTTATGAGGAGGTCACCTACAGCAAGCGCAAGATAGCAGACTTCCTTTCAGCACTGGAAGGTTTCAAAACCATGCAGGAGATCATTACTGTCCTCACTCCAGTTACAGCTGAATCTCGATCTGCATTGCTCTGTCAAGTGGCCAGTCTGACAAGTGAAAAGGATGGCCTCTTTCCCGACCTTTCTGCTGAACTCAAGCGCTGGGAGACAGCCTTCGACCACCAGAAAGCCCGCACTACTGGTGTCATAACCCCTAAAGCTGGCTTTGACCCCGAGTACGACCAGGCTCTGGCGTCAATCAAGAACTGTGAGCGAGAGCTGCAGGATTACCTGGACAGACAGAAGAAGAGGATTGGCTGTAAAAGCATGTCCTATTGGGGAACCGGGCGAAACCGCTACCAGATGGAGGTGCCTGACAGTGTCTCAGAGAGGAATATTCCTGAGGAGTACGAAGTGAAGTCTACAAAGAAAGGCTGGAAGCGTTACGTGACAAAGGAGACCGAACGGCTGTTCTCAGAGCTGCAAGGATTTGAAGAGAAGAGAGATGCTGCCCTGAAAGACTGCATGAGGAGGCTTTTCTACAACTTTGACAAGAACTACAGAGACTGGAAGACTGGTGTGGAGTGCATGGCAGTGATTGGTGATTACATTCTTTTTAATCAGCATTATTTGTTATTGCACGCATCCAATAACGTGTCAAATGATATATTGAAATCACTGCAGTACAAAACTTCACCTTGTTCACCTTGTCCTTATAAGGCATTTTGCTGTTATGTGCGGGGAAAACAAGTTTGCATTGCAGGTGCCTGCTCTGAATACATTTCCTGCAGATGTGACACACATACCTCCATAATGTGTACTGTATACAAGATGATAATGTTGCATCATCATCATCCTGCGTTTGAGTGCTTGTTAGAAGTCTTGCTGTTAGTGAGTCATTTTTTTAAAATTATTCCACTTGGCCAAGTTGACACTAATTAGTGTGATGAACAGTGGCAATAATAGTCACAATAAAGATAATGGAACTATAAACGTCCACCATTCTCCTTTTACATGATTATTATCGTCCGACCCTTCCCCTTTAAGACCGGTAGCCATGTGGGCAACGTGTGTATGTGATGTTAGTCTGACAGGATTTATTGGTTTGGGAAGTGAGGCTCTCCGTGTGTAGAAAAGTATCGTAGGCAGCAGCTGCCGCTGACACAGTGATGCGCATAGTTTTCGATGGGTAGTCAGTGAAGCTACAGCAGTCAGTGTTTTATGTTTGCTGCAAATACGAACTAAATCACCTGATTAATGCAACATAATCCCAACATCTCCCGGCCATTTACCCCCGCAGAAAGCTGCTACCAGCCAGGCTAAAGCTAATATAGTTAGCCTAAAGAAACAAGCAGAAAGCTGCTACCAGTGAGGCTAAAGCTAATGTAGTTAGCCTAAAGAAACAAGCAGAAAGCTGCTACCAGCGAAGCTAAAGCTAATATAGTTAGCTTAAAGAAACAAGGGGTCCGTCCGTCTCAACTAACGTTACGGTTCGGAGCCGCAACGCAGGAAACGGAACAGACTACAACAGAAGTCTGATCTAACGTCATTTACACAGATTTAATTGTTCTTGAATACACAGCATGTGTATCTAGTGCGTGTGACATGCATGTCTGATCAATTTATCAAACAAACGAGCTGGCCCCGCTAGTCGACCACAACCTGAAATTTAGAGGAAGCAACATGCCGTCACTGTCATTCACGTCAGCCTGGATTGATAAGATTATATGAATACACTGGTGTCATGCTAGTCAACCAGCGTATTTCTACCTAATTTCCTTCTCCAAAATCACTCCAGAAGACTAACGTTAGTCACAGCGCTTACTTTCTTTGGTGTCTGTAAAGCATTAAAGTTCAACAAAGAATGGTTCACATTAGAAAAGATCCTTTTTTCATTTTCTATGTAGATGCACTCCCCTACAAAATTACTGCAGTAGTTGAGAATGATTTATTTCCAAATAGAGCTAGTTATGTCATCTTTAAAAAATAACTTTTCATATCACAATATATATTGCAGGGGAAAAAATATCGCAATGTCAGTTTTTTCCAATGTTGTGCAAGCCTAGTTGTAGTAGTCGATGGCGTAGCGTCACAGGGTTCTGTGCTCGAATCCTCCTTTACTTTAATGACTAATAGACTGTCAATTGTTTTCAGATGTGCTGCTGTCCTTGTCCCGCTACAGCCAGGGCGGAGACGGACCGATGACAAGGCCACAGGTGGTGCTCCCTGAGGGGGATGACCATGTAGCGGCCTTCCTTGACCTCACTGGCTCCCGCCATCCCTGTGTCACAAAGACCTTTTTTGGCGACGACTTCATCCCTAATGACATCTACATTGGCTGCCCTGGTAGCGGTGAAACTGATGAGAAAAAAGAGCGTGCCTCTTGTGTCCTCGTCACGGGGCCAAACATGGGTGGAAAGTCTACTCTCATGAGACAGGTGGGCAATTTATAGATATATGTTGATCCAACATATCTTATTGTTTACTCCATGTGCACAAAACTACAGTGAAAGAAAACTGATACACTAGAAATAATCAGAATTTCCCATTCACGTGGACAGTAGGGTTGGGTACCAAAACGCAGTGCCAATAGGGCACCGGTTCCAACGTAAACGGTAGTAACGAGACCGAATAAGAACATAAGTTTGTTTTTATTTTTATTTTTTTTCAGAAGCATAGCTACATGGGACGCTACGTAACCGTTAGCTAGTAGCTGCATTAAACACAATGGTTAAAATTCTGACAGCTTACGTAAAGCGGTGTAAATTCTGACCGTAGTCTGCCGTTGTGGGAAAAACATACAGTGCATTTAATTGAAACTCACCAGCCTTGTGTGCGTTGAAAGTTATTGTCAAATACCCATTTCCCATCTGGTGCTTGTTTGTGTCTTATACCAGCAATTTACTGGTGAAATAAGTCATTGTTATTACATTATTAATCCTTTCATTTTGACCATATTGCCTTAGCAATAAGCAAGCTGTTCTTTAATGTCGCCAACTGTCGTTATGTGCTCCTTTTTTATATTTCATATTATAAAGTATATTATACACATTCTAAATAGATTATATATATTTTGGTTCAGGCATTGTTTTAACAGTTTCGTTTTAGCACTGGTATTTGAAAAAAAAAAACAGACAATACCCAAACCTAATGGACAGTGCCTGTCTATTTGAAGTGTCCGTTGGCCTATATTGAGGTACTGTGCTGCTCCTTTTGTACAGTGTGGACTCGTGATCATCCTTGCTCAGCTGGGTTGCTATGTTCCTGCTGAGAGTCTGCGCTTCACACCGGTTGACCGAGTCTTCACTCGGCTGGGAGCCTCGGATCGAATCATGGCTGGTAACATCATAAACTCCTGTAATGTCACACATATGGGGCAATGTCTCAAGCTTTCACCTCATGGGTAAAGCTTGTATTATCTAATACGCCTTCTTTAGGAGAGAGTACCTTCTTTGTGGAGCTAAGTGAGACTGCCAGCATCTTGCACCACGCCACTAAACACTCGCTTGTGCTCGTGGATGAATTAGGTACGTCTTTGTTGCTTATTTATAGTAACCCTGAACAATATAGGCAGTCACCACAGCACTGCTTTGTGCGTGTGGTGTTACCAAAGTGTACCCATATAGCCATGAACTGTTTGCAGGAAGGGGCACAGCCACATATGATGGCACAGCGATCGCCAGTGCTGTTGTGAAGGAGCTTGCTGAGAAGGTCTGCTGTCGCACCCTCTTCTCCACACACTATCACTCCCTCGTGGAGGACTACGCCAACAACCCTGCTGTGCGGTTGGGCCACATGGTGAGAACAGCAATGTTCAATACTGCACAGGCAAACAGTAGCAGGCCACTTTAAAATGTAAACAAGTTTTATTATGACAAATATCTATTTAATTTTCCATCCTGTCTGTTTCATCCTATATATATATATATATATATATATATATATATATATATAGTGGAGCCAGTGAAATTGGTGTGTGCAGAAAACTTTCTGTCCCTCATTGCGGTTCAGTCTATTTACTGAAGCTAAAACGTCTAGGACAGGAGATTTACTTCTGGAGACATTTCTTGGTTTATTACAAGCCTGGGAGGTATTGGTTATATCATACCAAGAAGTTATTAGTTCCCTCACAGTAAAAATTGTCTAAACTGTGAAATCATGACTTTTAAATCAAAACAGAGCCCACATCTTACTTAGTGTAGTCTCATAGATCGCGCAATGATGTATTTAACAGAAGGAAAAAAACAACATACCAATCCATCAAAATGATTCAGTCATGTGCCCTGATATAAAGTATAATGTCCCGGTTTTGTCCCTCTCAGGCGTGCATGGTGGAGAATGAATGTGAGGATCCAAGTCAAGAGACCATCACATTCCTCTACAAGTTCATCACTGGTGCTTGTCCAAAGAGTTATGGCTTCAATGCAGCTCGACTCGCCAGCCTGCCAGAGGTGGTCATCCAATCAGGACACAGGAAGGCCAGAGAGTTTGAGAAGAGCACCATCAGCCTCAGACTCTTCAAGTATGTATTAGTATTGGGGTTAAAATATTCCGTAGCAACTGCAGTACCCTCCAAAGCAAGGATTTAAATTAGATTAGAAATTCCAAAGCTTAGTTGTGACTTTCTCCCTCTGTTCTCTGCTCTTGCAGGAAGCTCTGCCAGTTTGCTGAAGATCCTACACTGAGCAACACACACTTTGCTTCACTTGTTCAGATGCTCAGCACCATATAGTTTAGAAACATGCTTTGTTCTTGCTGAATTGTTATTTCAGTACTTGAAAAAAACACTACTGTTATGATCTAATAAAGTTTATTTTTAAAAAATGACATTTCATCTAGGAAATTAAACCCTTTTAATTCACGCTAACGCCTACATAACGGTTATTGAATACTTCACAATATATTAAGTCTAGATGTTGTGATACATGCATACATTTTAGTCTGTATGAGGACCCACAATCACCGGTACACATGAAATGGGGAGGGGTGGAAGGGGCGCAATGAAACCATATAGCGCTGTGTATAGATACTTGTCTCAGCTTCAGTAGAGTAAAGCCTTTTAACTTCTCCAGCAACATTGGCAAACGCATCCAAATTAGCTTTCATGAGGCTTGTTTTCCATGGACCTAATCCAAGTGTCGGCTAATCAGAAATTGTTTTAACAGGCCAAAGAAGCAGCACGTGTGTCTGTTTTTGAAAAGAATGTATCACAAAAGGTACAACCATCCAAGTGTCTTTACATCGTTTCCTAACCGAGTCATAATGCCCTGAACCCAACCTGCAATGTCTTTTATTTGGTAAGTAAAGAGGCTGTATCTTAATTAGAATATCATGGGGTTATCTGCCTAAAAAAAACAAAAGTACACCCCTAAATTGTTATACATCTGCAGCCTTGTGTAAAAATGCTTGATTATGCCCCATATTTTTCTTCCTATAAGTTGGGTCTTATGTAACAGGCCTATACACACAGAAAATATGCATAGATCAAGTAAAACAAAAAATATCAAGCTGAAATATCACAACTGTTCAGCTCCCTTTAGAAAGAAAAAAACATTTATGTTGCTACTCCAAACTGAAAAAGCTATACAAGTCTGGTGAAAGCACATTTCAGCATCTATTGTTCGGCTTTGCAAATGTTAAATGAGTCAACATTGCTGGAGAAAATGTTTTAGTGTTTTCCTCTTTTCTCTGATCTCTTTCACAGAAAGAAGTTAGATACTGCGACATGTATAATTACAGCAATTCTAGGGTATAATAACAAAAAAAAACACATTTAATAAAATAAAGACATTCAAGTACAGTAAGATTTTTGCATGGAAATACAAAACTACACAAAAAGCATTAAAATCAAATCTCATCAGTTTTCTTGAGGGAAAAAAAAGCTGAAGTGCTAATAATTTTTCCCGTACATATCATACGAGCACGTCTGTTGCCCAGTGATGGAAGCATTGTTGTATTTGGGGCTTTTTGCCTCAGGAGAAACCTGACGGAGCGTCTGTCCACGGCGGGCCTGTACGTGACTGCAGTATTTCGTTCTTCCGGGTGAGCCTCTGTGGCTTTTTGTCCATCTCTCACCAGCTTCACTTTCTTGACCATACCAACACACCCACAAACCCTGAGTCAGCTGCTCTCCCACGGATGTCATCTTTTTTTTATGTCAAATAACTGAAGAAAAAGCGAGGTATCCATCAATCAGACTTTTCTTTTCTAAATGTCTCCTTTTAGAGTCTCCAAGTTTGTTTTTTTTCCTTTCCAAGTCACTGTATATTCTGTTTTTTTTTAGTTTGGATCTCCTCCTACACTGCACAACTTGAAGTGTCTTATGTCCATTACTTATGTCCATTACAGCTGAAGCGCAGGAGACCCTTTGGTCTCGAGCTCAGTTGTGCTGCAGTGTATTGGACTCTATAGGAGGAGCTGAGTCATACAGTGTGTCTGTGTCATGAGTTGGCTCTCCAGCTAACGTGCAAGGATTTGACAGCGTCCCCGCACCACAGTCACAGAAGAATCTGGAAGAGGAGAAATAATTAACTTAGATATTTTTTTGAGAAGAAAGGACAATATATTTAAAAGTTCCTCTTTCATACTCATTTATGTAGTGAGGCACATCCAAGTGTAAAGGGAAGGCCAGGGTGGACATTAGTCACGGTTTACAGCTAAACTGCAAAATTTGTTCTCAGTAATATGGGGCAATAAGACTCACCTATCGTGTCTGATGAACTCCACATCATGTCCTTGGTGACACTTCTTGATGCAGTTCACACAGATGGCGTTGCGGTCTGTTGTGTTACAGGTGTGACACCTGTGGGAACCCAAATCGTACTCATTAACGATCATGAAACAGTTTACCGCGAGTCGGCTTGCTTGCGAGTATAAACAGAAATTACCTGTAAAAATCGTGCATTGGGTAGCTGGTGTAACTTGAAATCTTGTACAGGCACTGACCTCTGCTCACAGCCTTTTCAATGGCATCTTGATTGTTCATTATTTTATTATCTGGAGGAAAGGAAGCAGAAATTGGTCTCTTACATTTTGGTCTATTAACGGGCAATTTGTGGTTTGTCAAGAAAGTGTGTCATGATCTTTGTGACCAAGAGAGTACCTTTCATTGTAACATTGACACCAGATGCAAGAAACAATCCCCCAAACCGATTGTTGAAGATCTGATTGCCCTCTAGGGTCGCTGTGGCATGATTGGTGATCTCTATACCTAGTAGTAAATGAAAACAGTTTATACAACAGAGCTCCTAGTTCCCATAAGAACTATTTGCTTACACATGTTTGTAAGGATGTTGAAATAATGACAGATTATAGCCTGCGTGCAGGTGTTGCCCACCTGCTGCGAAGCCATCAAATATCCTGTTTTTCCGCAGTACGGGGTGGCTGTTGGTGCTAATGAGAACTCCTGCTTGGGCATTTCTGAAAATGTCATTTTCCTCTAACAACCCTGAAGACAGAAAACAAACCTCAAATTGAGAACTGTACAAATGTACAAATGTGCGTAACTGAAGAATTTGTAAAGATGTCAATCAATTGACCAATTCAAGGCTAGACTATAAACAGACTCTCTAGCCAACTAGCTGTAGCTTTAAGGTTTCCCGTTGAGCGCTAGTTTAATCTAATCTAGCTCTAGATTAGTTACCTCTTCCTCCGTTGAATATACAGATCCCACCGTCTCTCCCATCATGAATCTTATTTCGCCGCAGAGTGGGGTTGCTGTCCGTCTTGATCCACACTCCTGCCATAGCATTGTCGAAGATCTCATTGTCCTCAATGAAGCCTAAGCCTGGAAAACACATTCATGTTTCTTTTCTATGGCAGCAGGGAAGAACTGTTGTCACAGTCATCAAACTGTATATTACCAATGGCCACTGACTCCGTCAGGGTGGCAACAAGTAGATTGAGAACACAACCTCGTGTTAAGGCCTGTTCACACCGGGACGAATTTCGCGCGCGATATTCGCCGACGTTTAACGCGTCGTGACTAAACAAAGGGCGTCAATGAGAGTGTGCACACCGACGATCGAAAATCGCCACGCAGCGTAAAAGCGTCATTTTTAAAAAAAACGCCTCGGGTTCGTTTTTTTTGGTTTGGTTTGCGCCGCGTCAAAAACTATCCGACCAATGAAATCGGCCCTTTTGCTCACGTGTCTTGTGCTTCTGAAGTTACACTAAAATACAACTTGGCGGCGCTCAAGCACAAAACGGTCTTACCGAGCACACCAACGAAGAAGACATATATACGCCACCGTCATCACTGCCACAAGACGAGGAAGAGGCAAAGCACGATGTCCAAAATAAATGTTGAGCTGCTGGTCTCGTTGGTTTCGGAACATAAAGAGCTATATCTGATTTAGAAGAAATGTTCTAAATACTTGCTCTCTTCTTCTCTGCTCTTCTTCTGAGTTGCAAGCAAAGAGTATCAGAAGCCATCTAGTGACAAATAATGAATTTGCATGCAGCGCCACCCTATGTATCGCTTGGGGGGTATTTCTGTTTTACATTAAGCGCCATCTAGTGACAGATAATGAATTTGCATGTTCATTCGGCTCATCGTCAGCTATCCGACCAAAATCGTGTCTTGGGTGTGAACACTAAAAAAACGCGGGCTCGTCAAAAACGGCTTGACGAAGAAGACATATACGCCACCGTCATCACTGCCAAGGCGAGGAAGAGGGCGATGTCCAAAATAAATGTTCGTCCGTTGGTTTCGGAACATAAAGAGCTATATCTGATTTAGAAGAAATGTTCTAAATACTTGCTCTCTTCTTCTCTGGCCTTTAGACTACAACTTTCAAACAGAAAATAAGTCTGTGTCTCACCTGAGTTGTAAACCAAAATGCCTCCATTCTGGCCTCCCCAGATCTTGTTCCGCCTGATCTTGGGATTGCTGCCAGTCCTGTCACACATGCAAAAGACAGTTGATCCACTGCTTCATTAATGCTAAACGCATTTCCTCCTCCACTTAAACATCTTAACCCTCAGGACAACTGGCTCAAGTCTGACCTTATTGGGACATGTGTCTACCATTCATTAAATTTGTTCATTACACAATAAAATCAAGAAAACAGTAACACGAGAATAACATTTATGAATTATTATTCATTCAAACTTTGACAAAACATTGGGTTGACTATTTCCACAAACCTAATTTGAACTCCAGAGTACATGTGATTGTAGATATCATTGTCTTCCAGCACACCATGGCCATTGTCATAGAAGTAGACCCCAACCTGTTCAAATTACAGTGAAAATGTTTATTAGCTCATTTATTCCTGGTATTAAAATGCATTTTATGATACTGTTTCAATATGATAGAGCTACCTTCATAAATGTATTAAATGTATTTTAGTAAGCCAGTCTGTCTGACATGAATATGCCAGTGTAACTACTTCAGATAACAGTATACACCTTATGAAGGTATGGGAGTTTGCCACTGTACATTTATTTCTCATGACTAGCCTGTGATCTTACCTGCTTCCCGCTGTGTATCCTGTTCCTCCTCAGTACTGGTGTACTTCCCGTGGTCACCCACACTCCTGCCAGCGTGTTGCTGTACACCTCGTTCTCCTCGATGACGCCTTGTCCTTTTTCATGCTACGATACAAAACCACCATGCCATACATACATCAATGCTATGTTTCAGATTCATTGAAGAAGGGAAAACCGTTCAAGATGTAAGACTATTATGGAGAAGAAGAAAAAAATGTTGATGCAACTTCCTGGGTTTATATTTACCACATATATGCCGCCGTGTTGGCCATCATGGATCTTGTTGTGTCTGACAATAGGGCAGCTGTTGGTCCTGATCTGGATTCCGGCCAAGGCGTTACCGTAGATGTCGTTTCCTTCAATGAGGCCTCGGCCATCACCGAAAATATAAACGCCACCTTGGTTGCCATTAAAAATGGCATTGCCCCTGTATTTTGACCAAACAAACACATTTTAGGACATGACAACCATGACTGGACTAGTGCCTACTGTGCCCGTTGACACCACACTGACCTTATCGTGGGGTCACTGTTAGAGGTGATCCACACCCCCGCAAAGTTATTTGCATAGATCTTGTTTTCAATGAACTGGCCCCGACCCTTTTCGTGCACGTAGATGCCCCCCGTCTGACCATGATGGATCTCACAACGAACCACAGTCGGATTGGCGTACGCTTTTACCTCAAAGCCGGCTATACGGTTCCTATGGATGTTGCAGCTCTCAAAGTAACCCTGGAAATGGACAGAGAAATCCCAGATTACTGTATGTCCTATCAAAGTACTTTTCAGTCCATGGGCAGCAACTAAAAGAACAAATAAGAACCACAGTAGGACCACTTACCATGCCGTGGTCGAATGTGAAAACGCCGACGTCTCTGCCATGGTGGATGTGATTCCGTCTGATGATTGGGTTGCCATGGTTTTTCACCCAAATCCCAGCCAGAGCGTTGTTTGAGATCTCATTGTCTTCGTATATTCCCTAAACAATGGACAATGTTGAATAAGTTTAATGTTCAAGACTTTGAACATTTTCATGTCCATGTCCACTTTAATCATACTATTATTTTAACCTCCCACATAAAACCCTATTTTCTTAGGACTGGGACTTATTTACTGTTCATGAAACCAGCCAGAGTGTGAAAATGAAGAAAGATGGGCTTTGCTGCTGTTTATCAATTAGCTCTTGTGAAGTTAAGAGATCTACTGTACAATAACCCAGACGCTTTTCTTTGAAACTTTACGTAATACTTTGCAACATGGGTGAAATGTGTGCATTACCTGTGCATGGTCAGTGATGTAAAGACCAACATTTTCACAGTCACTAATGTTGCAGTGCCTGATTGTGGGACAAGCACCCTGGCCACTGACACAGACCGCTGACCCCACTAAAACAAGCAGGATGGAGATGTATTAGTGCACCAGTATCCAGGTCAAAATATACAACCAAATCAATCTCTGCTCCATCAATGAGTGGTCGGAACATGGTCTAGGTCTAGGTCTACCAACATAAAGTAGAGCAGTGCTTCCCAACCTTCTTGCCGTGTGGTCCCTAACAATGAAGGTGTGTCTACTTGCAACCCCTTGTGACAAGTTTCATAAGTTGCATAAATGTATGTAGCACAACTTTGTTGTCTTCTTATCCATACCGCTAATCATCTCACTTCTCACATGTATCTTGTGCATCTTGAGCAGCTGACTTACCTGTGCATGTGCTGCGTATGATGCAGTGGTCGATGATGGGGCTGCAGTTGACTGTGATCTCCAGGCAGTGGTGTGCATTGTGGTGCTGGGCGGATTTATCATCAGGATTGAACTGCAGCAGAGACAAAAACACTTTCTCAACAACTGTGACAATACTGAATAAAAACTAACAATTGCTTTCAGCCTTACTGAGTGAGTGTGCATACTGTCCACGTGGCCTATAGAAACCCACAAAAAGAGAGAAACAGTAATCTCACCCGAATGGTCATGTATCCAACATAAGCATCCTCCGAGCCTTCCATAAATACAAATGTAGAGTCCCTGGTATTCTCAATGATGACTTTCTCTGCCACTTTTCCAGGAGCTGCAAAATAATCAGAAAGGTGACATTACAGACAAAACTAAACACATGCACAATCAATGTGTGACCACGCCTTCACATGAACATACCAGCTCCTATCATTGTGATAGGCGACTCGATGTAGATCCATTCATCTGTGTAAATACCAGAGTGGACGAATATCAGGCCGTCAAAGTGAGGCTCCTGACCCCCTCCGAGAGCATCCTCAATGGTGTCATAGTACTGGAGAAAACATCACAAGTGAGGTGAATGATGGAAGCATCAAAGTGGGAAAAGAATGTTGGAAACCGTTGACTTACAAACATGTTGTCTCTCCCTTTGTATCTGGCAGGATTACTGTAGAAGTGTTCTGCAAAGCCCGGCTTCACATGTGCTCCTTTATACTGTAAAGAACATTTTCACATGATCAATCACACACTGAAGAACAGAATAATTCATAATGAACAATTTGAGACAACAAAGACAAAGCATTGACACTGCATTCTGAACAAGATGGGGAAATCAACACTAGAAAAATGCCTGAGACATTTTTATCCACAGAAAACAATCCTTGAAGGTCAATCTATCACAAAGGAATACAATTTTAAAACATAGTTCTCTTCAATCCCCTGCATACCAAATGTCACCATTTTGGCCTGTGGTGTTGCCCTTTCACATGACATTAGCCATCTGTACACAGGAGAATTTAAAGTCGCACTAAAGCAACTTTTGGGAAACAAAAATATCGTAAATAAGTAGAGGAGAAGAGAAGGTAATGCCTCCTCAACATTACCTTTTAAAGATAATTCCTTTTTATTATCATCATTTGCTGTATGTAGAAGCAATTTATGCTTAATCCACCCCACATACCTCATCTTTCCAAGGTAAGTAGCAAAGCAAAAAGGTATTTTCTAGTTTAATTTATTTTCAAACTATGATATTGTTTTTATGAAATCCTTTCTTCAGGGCCGAAGCTCTGCCAACTGCATTTGCCTCTTTTAGTGTGAAGGCAACGTTACCAATAACCATGAAGAGTAGTGTGGTGCCAGTGTTCCATACCAGCTGCTGAAAACTTTCCTTCCATGGGTTTGGCTGCTCATACTCTTCTGGGTTTATCTGGTAGAACTTCCCTGCCTCAGGGTGCATCATGGGGCGCGTGTATTCAAACACTTCCATGTACAGCCTCTTCCTGAAACATGAAGGTAAAACGACAATTAACACTTTCTGCCTCTCGTTTCAAAATTTCTTAGTCTACTAATACAGAAGCTCGTAGACTCAGTACAACACCATTTCTTGGGAGGTTTAGTACAGACTTAATTATTGACTTAAAATGACACCTAAACAAGTCAAAAGTCACAAGGGGCCCTGGCCCACCAAGCTGTCAGTCAACAATTTGCACCATGCTTGAGACATTTGACAGTTCAAGCATGTTCACAGTGAAATTACTTTGTTTTGACTGTCTGTAATGTTTTTTGGATTGTAAATACACACTACTGACTGATTATATTTCTTTAAATTCTGCTTTTTACAACAAGACGTTCTGCACACAGTTCTTAAATTCTCTTCTGCTCTATTAATACAGATGTTTAGAAATTAAATGCATTTATTTAGTGTGATGATAATTTCCCACAATAGCCTGCATTGGCAGTGAGGATTACCAAAACAATACAACCATATATATTAAGAAGTAACAAATAATTCATTCAAAGCTGAATTGAAGTGCCATACTGAAAATTTGACAATAATTTTTGCTTTTTTGATTTGACATGCTGTCAAATAGCCAGCTTTTTTTTTTTTTTATAATGGCAAACAAAAAGCATACTTCATTCTTGATTCAGCATTCAAATGTGTGCAACTATTTCAAATCAGATGCACAACACAATCAAAGGGAAGTTAAAGCCACTGTCAAATCAAAATAAATTGCAGCTATGGGGCTGTAAATAGTACTTGCCCTCAGAACATGTGAGCTAAGTATTGATTAAAATATTTATAAGATACAAAAGTTAACGCTGCTGTTTATTGAACCCACACAAAAGAGCATGACAAACAACCCGGGGTAATGGGTAAGAGGAAACCCAACACCAACAAGTCTCACCAGAGGATGGGGTCATTGGCCAGCTCACTGAAGCGCTTGCACACACATGCTGCACGGCACAAGTCCTGCTCCAACAGGTACGAGAAAATCTTTAGCACCACCTCGTCTGGAAGCTTCTCCTGCAAATACTGCTCTGCTGGAGCTGCTGGGAGGACGACCGTGGAATTACAATAAAATACATTCAAAAGGACAGAGTTTTGGGTGGGGTTGGACAACTGCAGCCATACGGGCATTTTTATAGCAAGATCACGTCAGGAACCAAAACTCTCTTGAGTCACAAATGCAACAAATTTCTGCATAAAGTATTTAGACTAATTACCCCAGCATTGTCCTATTACATTGTGGTAAAAACAAATTTGGGTTCAAAACGTAACATTGTGGTTACACGTCCAACAGTGTTTATACAATATTGATGTGAACGCCCTCAAAGCTGGGAGTCAAAACCTTACTCTCACCCACAGTTATGTTAGTATGTTTATGAGTGAGCGTTGCTTTAACAGCTCAGCTACCTAAAAGTGAATCAATTAATGTTTTACTCCTGCATCCTAGTAAAGTTTGGAGTCTGTTACTAAACACTGAATACTATATTCCATGATAAGATCAATTTTTATCAGTTGAGCTTTTAAATGTTCTTTTTTATTTAAACTTGATCCAATTAAAAATATATATTAATTACATTATTACTTTAATTATATCAGTTACATTTCTTTTTTAGGGGTATTCTGCTGATTTTAATTCATTGAAAAAATATACTACTTCCTCTCAAATATGCGCAGGCTGTGCCGACTGGATGGAGGCGGTTACTCGTGAAGTCCACCAGAACTAGTACTTTTCTGTTAGACCAGCGAATCCAATCACATTTCAGTTACAAGATATCAGAGCTCAATGCTATGTAGTTTCATCAATCTTCACAATGTACAACTTAGGTTAACCTTGTTTAATGACATCATGGTTACTGCTTTAGCATGCCAGCTCTGTCTGAATTGTGGAATTATAAATATGTTATGTGATGGACCAATTTGTTTATCATACATTACTGAAACAAAAAGTTCCTATTTGTGTGGATGTATGCATCTAACTTGAAAAAAAGACAACATAAAACAAAAATATGTATTGTTTAGATAAACGTCAGATTTGCAATTTGGAAGCCATTTTGGTTTTCAAACAGATCATGTGGAGCTACTGTGAGCAAAACATGAGGCAATGTGACCATTCACTAGGACACCACAAAGCCATGAATGATGAGTGAAAGCCAGAGCCAAATGCCATCAAGGGCAGGCAAACATCTATTTCCGATGCTTTGGCAAGAGCTGCACTGTATGAGAATGTCTCCAAACCCCACAAATAACAGACTCTATAATTTTGGCTCTGTAAAACTTATAGTTCTACTCCACGTTTTTACAAACAAGGCTTTTAAAAAGATGATCTAAACTCTTGAGAGGTTGAGACTATCTATTTTTCCTCGGCTGCCATCCCAGAAGTTGACATTAAGCGAAGTCTGAGCCTGGACAAAAGTATGAATACAGAATAGAAGGGCCATGTTGCTGATGCATGATGCAAACAACTGTGTGTTACACACTGTATGAACGTACATGTAACTCACATTACGTAAATAGAGTTCATGTAATACACAGACCTCTCATTATGAAAACGAAAGTGAAACATAAAATTTCACAAATTGCTAAATAAACATGTATTCAGCTATGAAATATTATGTATGATGCATAACTGTACATTTTGCCCAGATTCCCTATTTGATAAGCAAGACACTCTCGTTGTACATAAGGAAAAGTAATTCATCCTTAAGCCTACCCCTCACAACCTGCGGGAAACAACAATGAATGCTCCTTTGGGGGAGAGACATCTGGTTACCTCTCAATGTGTGTCAACATTTTCCTAATTACCTGGTAAATCTTGACACTTTCCTGAAACTCTGGGGCGCTTAGGTCGGTGTCCAAAGTTTTCTATGGTTGAAGTTGAAGCACCCTGGAAATTGAAAAAAGTCAGTGGAGACATTAAAACATTAATTATTGTGTTTTATTAAGGTAAAAAATCTTTATCATGTAAGCATTTATACTATCTTTGAAGGATTCCTGTATACGTACCTCCATGTTTGTCTTTGTCGGGCACACTGTTCTCTTGGGTAGAGACTTTCTTCTAAGTTGGTAGGGACTATTTTGAGCTCCTGGACCGGATTCTTCTGCGACCATATCTGCAGGAACGTCCTCATCTGCAAATGGTGGAGAAGATTTTTTTTTTTTAATTTCTTGCAATGCTATTAGTTAAAAAGGAAGGAAATACAAAAAAGATGTGTTGTCAACAACATATACATGATGTAGCATTTCAAATATGCTTAAAAGGTCCCATGGCATTTTACTTTATGAGGCTTTTCAACATTATTTGAGTTCCCCCACTCTGCCTATGGTCCCACAGTGGCTAGAAAAGACATAGTATCCTGCTTTGCCTTTGAGAAAGCTCAGATGGGCCAATGTGGAATCTTGCTCATTATGAGGTCATAAGGGGCAAGGTTACCTCCCCTTTCTCTGCTTTGCCCGCCCATAGAATTTGGCCCACCCTTGAGAGAGAGAGACATCATGGATTTCAAACAAGCAAAGTGGCAGTTGATCAAGGCCCCACTCCCAGCCTCCATCTTGCCCCCTCCCCCCTCCTCAAAAGCTACAGACTCAGAAATGGGACGTCCTAAAGAAAGCTCATTGTGGGACTGTCTCTAGTGACTGTAATTCTGGACTAAAAGACTTCAGATATGGTATTAGGGGACCATTAAGGTCTATATAAAAAAAGTGAATTTGCAACTGGATATTCATGAGCTATCACTAGTAAGCTATGTCTAAACACACAGGGAGTACTTGTTGCCCTGTGTGGTATAATCCCTGCTGTGCAGCCCAGGAAGCATAGCTTATTTTGCAATAATGGACGTTTACTTGTGTGTATGTTTGAGATCTTTAGGTGGACCAAACCAATGTACATATTTACAATGTACATATACATACAATGTATATATTTATAGCATATTGTTTACCATAGATTATTATATTGTGAGCCTTCAAACACAACGTTCAGTCAGTAATAAGCAATAACTATTTGTAACAACAATACTAAAGGCAATATCTTAAATGGTATTTGTGAACATGTCACAGGACAAAACCTAGGAAAAACAAAAGCAGGTTTCTTCATTACCTGCTCTACAAATTGATTACAGATCCTATCAAGAATGGATTAAATCAACAGAGCAACAAAACAACCATATCGCCAATCCTGAGCTAAACCACACATCTATTTACAAAGCTCTATTCACCATGGCACGATGAGTTGATAGCTACCAAAGATGGGAGATGCAAACTCTGTCTTCTTGTTGCTCTGGTTGCAAGGATGACTCCCCGGCTACTAGGCAAGTAACCACTACAAACACTGGCTGTGTAACAAACTGGACCAGATAAACCAATTTCTATGTAGTTGTCAACTGAAATAATGTCTAGGTTCTCCTGACTTGTTTGACTTAAACAAACATTTAAGACCAAAGGTGTATATCAATGTCACATCAAAAATACTGTATGATGGGAAATGTGAAATAGGTAAAGATACTGTTGTTGATCTGTTACCAATCACACTTATTTATTAATTTAACGTCACCTTAAAATGACAGTAAAACACACAAATAAAAAAGTTACAAAACATTGTTTAAATGTTTACAATCCCTTTTGTCAGAAACAAGAGTTACTCATCTGCTGCTGAGTGCCATTCAATTGATGCTGTGAGATCCAACATGTCACTAATGTTACTCCACCTAATAACATTGAATCCGATTCAGCAATCAACCAGTAATGTTACTGATCAGTGGCCCCGAGATTGACTGAAAGCCATGACAACTATCTTTACAGAACATCCATAGCTAATGTTTACTTAAAAACGTCATTCAATACTTGCTTAGCTAGCTAGCTACGTTACACGTCTGCTGTCACGCAACGAAGAAATCAAATTGTAACAGTTGCGGTGTTCCATTAATAACAAGTATATTATCTACGCATTGACATTTTAAAGTTGCAAAGGCTATGAAGGCTGGTGCTTTTTTTAAGTCTCCAGGACTCAAATAACTAGCCAAACATGCTAATAATAACAGCTATGATAGCATACGCTAGGTCAAGTTAGCATGCTACGCCAACTGGCAAAACCACTTTGTGTAGCTACCCTTCCTTGTATTTGTCACCCATGAATCAAGCTAACCACTGTCTACCGCTAGTCATTTTCACCAATATTTAGTCAACGTTAGGTGCCAAAAAACAAAATTCAGCAGAGATATGAGGTCTGACAAGCAAAGAAAGGCCGACTAGGGGCAAAAATCAAGCAAAACAAAGCGCGGCCTGAAAGCTACGTACAAACACAAAAGCCTTGGTGTTTCCTGACTGCACAGAGACCCGTTGCTGTTTGCTCCCGTGTTTTATTACAACAAGCAACGTTGACCAATGCACGTAGTTACGACACACGGACATGAACACCATACCCCCGCGCAAGCATATGACACAATTCAACCGTAAAGCTAGCTGCTTGACAAGTCGTTCTGTAATGCTAACGCTAGCTTAACGTAGCTAATATTATTACCTCTTTCCTGGTGGTTCCTCTCCGGCTGCACCGGGCGCGGCCTCGAGACTCGCCTAGGTCTTCTGCTAACGTTACTTGCTCTGACGGAGTTCATTTGGGGTGTTGTTAATCTTGAAGAAATGTCGAAGCCTTCACAGCAGAAGAGGCGACTCTAAGCACACCATCTATGTATTTTTATTCAGCATTGCACGATCTGCCATCTTTAGCCGTGTCACCTGAAAAAAACGTTTCGCTGTGTGTTATTCCCGTTCCTCTGCACTGGTGTTACGTCTAGCCCCGTTCTACTGTAGCAGGAGGAGCCATAACAGACAGGCACAGTCACATCACATGGGAGGACCTCTTGCCACACGTCACATTCCCCTTTCACGCGGCGGTCTATTCAACAATTGATTGCATTTACTTTTGGAGCGCAAACATGCATCCGTTATGAGAGTATCTGCTGTATGTATCAGCAGCAGTCTACCTCACATTGGAGCTGAGTATAATTCTTAATATGATCTTTAAAGCTGCAGGTAAGGGGTCTTGCTCAAGGGCACATTTGACAATCTCCAACTTGTCCTAGCTTGTCAGACTGATGATACAGATTGCCATCACATTACTATTACTGTCTGTGACACCAAAACACATATTTGGTCATTCTATGATAGAGCTGGCCACTTTTATGTAACATATGTAGACCTTAGTAAACAATGGATGTGTAGTGTAATCATGGACCTAAATTAGTTTGATTCACTTTTATTATTATAAATTGAAAATAAAATAAAGCATTGATCTGTTAGAACAGATTGGTCCCTCAGTGATTCAGTGAGTCAGTGTTTTGAGGACACCTTAGTATGAACCACTGTTCATTCACATTCAGATGAGTCTGTTGAAGGGATATGGCACCTGCTGAATGCTCGGAGCTGCTCTGTGTACAACTGTTTGACTGGCTGACTGACTGGGAGGACCCCCCCACTACCCCCCACCCCCGGCCAGACCAGTCCTACATTTTAGCGGCTCTGCTTGCCCTTATGTCACTCTGACCGGGACAAGCAAGTATACATTTGATGGAAAGTGGATAATTGACCATTTTAACGTCAAAAAGATCAGTCAAAAGGTAGTTCTGCTGCAGGAAACATTCACCCACAGCAGGTAGCCTATGCTTTCATGTTTTTCTCCAGACATTCAGATCTTGCAGTCCACCAAGTCTTAATGTTGTATAATTTGTAAATGTATATGGACTGTCTAGTCTTAACGACTGCTCAAAGCACTTTTACATTCACATGTTTGCATACACTGTGGCTGAGGCTGCCATACAAGGTGCCACCTGCACATCAGATAAACATTCACACACATTTACACATCAATGACACAGCATCTTCATTGTTTTGCTCAAGGACACTTTGGCATGGAACTGCAGGGCCAGGGATTGAACCACCAGCCTTCCAATTGGCAGGTGACCACGCTACCACTGAGCCCATATTTTATGTCACAAATATTATGGCAAGGTGGAATCCATTAGTATACCTAAAAGGGATGTAACTGACTGAACACCAGATTACATAGCCACTTATTATGTCCTTGAGCAATTTTGAAGGCCTTTCAATAAAAATAATGAAAGTTAATCATGTAAAGCAACACAGTGTAACGATAATGTGAACTCTTCAGTGTGTTCCACGCTTAACAAAGAAGAAGACTAAACCCTCATGTCCTCGGGTCAAATTTGACCCGTTTTCAGTTTTTTATCACAAAAAATGGGCTTTCGAAATAAGCTGAAAATGTCACCATTAAAAATATCAAATAACTTTGGAAAAAACATCTAAAAAAGCACCCACAACAATGGAAAAGTGCCAAAAATGTCGGAAAAAGCGATAATAGTATTTCATGGTTGACGGGAAGACAATAAGTGATGATCACTTTTCAGTGGAATTAACTGCTGGATGCTGATAAGTTCATCTTATGATGGGGGTATTGAGTAAATTGTCATTTACTTTCTCTTTAAAAAAAAGATGTGGGTATTTTTTGGTAATGTTTTGCCATAAATTTGGGTTTATTGTTGCTCTCCACAGTCTTCATAAGATAAACAGACTCTTGCACAGTAGCCTGGTTGTCCACTAGATGTCTCCTCATCTCTACCTCAGACTATAGACTACATGCTGTGTGTAAGTAAAGCATCACATAGTTTACCTCTGTGGTCTTTCGTCTCTATTATATAAATGATGCTTCACCTTTCTCTTGTTTTTACGGTAAAATATGGTTGTTTTTTTCCGAAGCAGTCACTTCTTGGAGACACTGTAAACTCTTTTCTTTCCAGACCCCTTCCCCAGGATGCTGCCATGACAACAACATTGTTAGTCATACTGACAACTTTGTGATTATGTACATATTTGCTCATAGGATATCAATATGTGGGGCTATCTCTAGCTCACCCAGTAAGAGTTTGCGCCCCATGTGCGCCAGGGGTTTGAGTCTGACCTGCGCCCTTTGCTGCGTGTCATCCCCCATCTCTCCCACCTTTCCTGTCTATCTACTGTCACTATTATGGAGGACCATGTCTTTCATATTTAAAAATAAATACAGAAATAAATAAATGCTCAATAAATAAATAAGCACACAATTAATTGCCCCAAAAAATACAATGAAGAAATAAATGTAGGTAGAAATTAAATTATACAGTGAGACATAAATGTATATATCTCTTTTAATTAGCTTCTTTATTTATTCACCTTTGTAATAATTACCTTATTTATTTATTGTCCGTTATAATCTTCAACTTTATTTATTCCTTACTTATTTTTTAAATGTATTTATTTCTGTGTGTGTTTATTTTTTTTGTCTGTTTTATTCTTCCGTTGCATTTTCTACCCTATTTATTTTCACCCCTGGTATTTATTTCTGCCTGTCACTTTTACATTTCTGCCTGTCACTTTTACATTTCTACATGCATTTCTGCCTCATTATGCAAATGAGGAGGGGCGGGTCTTAAGGGGTTAACTTCTGCCCATTGGTTGGTTAACATTTTACTCCCTCGGTCAATCTACATGCCACCGGCCACAGACACAACACAGATGGCTAGCTACGGTGAAGTTGTCAGTGAGCTGAGGCATTTAGCAACTGTTTTTGAAAACAATGCTAACGTTATAAGTATTGACTTTATAATTTTTCGTTTAGACGCTCTGACAGAACGTGTGTTTCAGTCAGTGGTGTCGTGCCAATGTACTCATGTATCCCCTGGCCGCGGGAGCGCGCATGCACACAGAGCGGAGCTTCTGCTGCCCTTCGAATTGTTTAACTGCTGCACTTTGAATTAAACGGAACAAACAGCGACGTGGAAGACTCGGCAGGGTTTCCATAGTAACATGGGTCTCAGTTAACTACATAAATACGTGTATTTGTCTGTTACATTAAGGCGACGTGTCAAATGTTTATAGCGTGGTTTAATATCGAGTGATAGGCGTATCCTCCCTGTCCCTGTCTACCATATGAGTTACATAGGAGGTACTCAAATATCAGGCCGTTTTTCACCTGATATTTGGGTATCCCCCTATGTAACTTTTGATAAACAACAGCAAACCTCTCCAAATTGTGTCAGGTTGTTTATTGTGACCTATTAAACACACAAAATAACACCCATGATGACAGGACAGACCCTTTGCATGTTAGGGATGGGATACATAAAATATCAGGTGAAAAAGGATATTGATATTGATATTGATGATAGTCCTTCATGCAGTGCCATCACATAGGTTACACACACACACACACACACACACCGCCGTGAGAAATACTAATCAACCTGTTCGCCGTTAGAAGCGGCGCACAACTTAGGACTTCTCCATCCTGAGACGTCTCCGTTGGATTTATTCTAAACATCCACCTGCTAAATTTCATCGGGTTTTTGTAGTGCAACCTTCTTTAAACGAACTGCGGCTGTTATCATTCTGTCTCTTCTGATGTGCGACAGGAAGCCAGAGAGTGGAGTGGATTTGGAGACAGACAACCCACTCCCGGGCCGCTTCTAGCAAGGGAAACCCCCCACGCGTTGCGCGCCTGGATCGCCAGTAGAAATTTGCGTCGCGGAGTGCGTGTGCATGCGTCAGGCACTAAATGTGTGTTGTTGCGTGCACGGCAAAGCCCCGGGCTCCGTCCTCAACAGTTGCTACCGGAGCGACGGAGAGGAGAGGTGGAGAGCGAGAGAGATAAGAGACTGAGGACAGACGGACGCGGAGCCCCACATGCAAAGGGTCTGTCCTGTCATCATGGGTGTTATTTTGTGTGTTTAATAGGTCACAATAAACAACCTGACACAATTTGGAGAGGTTTGCTGTTGTTTATCAAAAGTTACATAGGGGATACCCAAATATCAGGTGAAAAAACGGCCTGATATTTGAGTACCTCCTATGTAACTCATATGGTAGACAGGGACAAGGAGGATACGCCCATCACTCGATATTAAACCACGCTATAAACATTTGACACGTCGCCTTAATGTAACAGACAAATACACGTATTTATGTAGTTAACTGAGACCCCTGTTACTATGGAAACCCTGCCGAGTCTTCCACGTCGCTGTTTGTTCCGTTTAATTCAAAGTGCAGCAGTTAAACAATTCGAAGGGCAGCAGAAGCTCCGCTCTGTGTGCATGCGCGCTCCCGCGGCCAGGGGATACACGAGTACATTGGCACGACACCGCTGACTGAAACACACGTTCTGTCAGAGCGTCTAAAAAAAAAATTATAAAGTCAATACTTATAACGTTAGCATTGTTTTCAAAAACAGTTGCTAAATGCCTGAGCTCACTGACAACTTCACCGTAGGTAGCCATCTTTGTTGTGTCTGTGGCCGGTGGCATGTAGATTGACCGAGGGAGTAAAATGCTAACCAACCAATGGGCAGAAGTTAACCCCTTAAGACCCGCCCCTCCTCATTTGCATAATGAGGCATAAATGCATGTAGAAATGTAAAAGTGACAGGCAGAAATGTAAAAGTGACAGGCAGAAATAAATACCAGGGGTGAAAATAAATAGGGTAGAAAATGCAACGGAAGAATAAAACAGACAAAAAAATAAACACACACAGAAATAAATACATTTAAAAAATAAGTAAGGAATAAATAAAGTTGAAGATTATAACGGACAATAAATAAATAAGGTAATTATTACAAAGGTGAATAAATAAAGAAGCTAATTAAAAGAGATATATACATTTATGTCTCACTGTATAATTTAATTTCTACCTACATTTATTTCTTCATTGTATTTTTTGGGGCAATTAATTGTGTGCTTATTTATTTATTGAGCATTTATTTATTTCTGTATTTATTTTTAAATATGAAAGACATGGTCCTCCATACACTATCAAATAAAGGGAAAAGCCCCATTTATAATCTAAATAAGAAAAATAATATCAATAAGTGCCGGTGGTGACAATATGGTTATTAATGATCATGGTTTTTGGCTGGTCTAAATGAATACTGATTCACTGACTAATGAACTAACTACAGTAAATATAAAACTACCCTGTAACTGCCTATAGGTGGCAGCAACCTCACAACTGATGCATACTTCTTTATACACATTCACAGTATTTTTATTCTTCTGTTTGCATCTGTTTGCTCTCATATTGGTTTATTTTATGCCGGCAATTAAGTAGGCTTGTCAGCAGGACCATCTGTGATGTGTTGCTCTGTGGTCAACGACCCAGCTGTGTCTGTCTGCCTGATAAGGTTAATGGTGATTGACCTCATAAAAGGATTCAACTGAGAGTCTTGTGTCAGACATTGAATTGTACAAAACCTATCATACCCCTAGCCAACGTTAGTAACAGTAATGGCTTGAACTGAAAGAGTTCTTGGGGTGGCCGCTAGCTCACCCAGTAAGAGTGTGCGCCTCATGTAGGCTGAGTTCTTTGTAGTGGCCTGGGGTTCAATTCTTCCCTGAGGCCCTTTGCTGTGTGTCATCCCCCATCTCTCTCCCACCTTTCCTGCCTATCCACTGTCACTATCTAATAAAGGCAAAAAATGCCTTTATTAATAATCTCATAAAAAAGAAAGAGTTATTGTTGTAGTTTTTGTCTTGTGTATTTTATTGTTAATGCTGCAGTTATGTGGCTAGTTATGAAAGATGTAATCAAGTTGATCACTTTTTCTGAATGGACTTGTTTTGTCAGCGGTAAATGTGAATGACAAACCAATTGCATTTGTGTTCATCAGCTGTTGTCCTCTGATGATGAAATGGTTGGACTCAGTGTTGCCATGGCCAGAAAGAACAATTTCTGACGTAATGTAACATTCAGTTGGGTATGTCTTTTTACTTCTATTTTTCATACTGAATCACCAGTCCTCTTAGAAAAATATAGTGAAGAATTTATATAACCTAACCTGGAGGAAGGGGAGCTTAACTATCAAGATATCTGTTGTTTTCGACACTAATCTGTTGGAGATATGACAGTGAGGCACATGTGTTGGCTTGGTAACCAATCTAGTATCCAGTGGCAACAGAGGTCTATTGAATGCTGGGTGGCTCTGTGTTTGCTGGTGTGCCCACCACTCTCCTGTGTCACCAAGTCACAGAGGCACATCCATACAGCACCTCTGAATAATAGTAGGGTTGTGTAATATTCATCTTAGCAGTCAATATTGCGTGTGTGTGTGTGCATGTGACTGGGGAGGGGTCATCCAAGCACTGATATTACAAATGCTCTCTGTGTTCAACAACTTAATGTACTGACCTGCAGGTGGTAGCACTCTCGGTCTGACACTCTGTTTCTATCAGATGCACACAAATACAAACACACACACACATACACACACAGGTCATGTTTAAGTCCTTATTTCAAATAACATCCCTTCTTTGCATTGCATTCTCTAACTAAAACACAAGTTCCAGGATTGTCTCGGTTCTTCGTCATCATTGAGTCCCATCCACATCTGAAGGCATCCACTGGGGCAGAGGCAGACACAACAGGATAAGTGTCTTTGTCTCAGACTCCTGTCTGTCAGAAACACCCCCTCCCAGCCTCTCCTCTATTTGGGCGGCTGTTACAGAGAGGGCAGATGGCTCATTACCATAAATAGGACAGGGAGAGAGAGAGTGAGTGAGGGGGCCATGCACATCGACCAACAGGACCATGCCGCCCAAAACCAAGGAAATGGGAGGCCGTTGCTAGGAGAGAGGAAAGACAGCTTTATGGCAACACAAAGCTGATTCCCCCATCCGACCTCATCTCGCTCCCGCCCCCTCGTTCCCTGCTCTGGGGACCGAGCCTTGAATCTGCTGGTTGGGGACAGATGGTCGATGGGCCCCAACGTCTCTACAGTTGGACACAGGCTACACTGACACAGTCAGACCTGGAAAGACTGAATCACACCTTATCTTGTCCAACCTATGAGGAGCGGGAGCAGAAAGTACTGAAGCCCAGGCCATTAGCTAAGAATAGATCCACACTTGTTGCCCACGGGAAGTGTGTGGTTGCACAATAGATGATAATATGTTAAGTTGAGTTTGTTTTTTAAGTAGTGTAATGCACTTTCTAGAATGAAAATCATTCACTGAGGACAATGACAGGTTGTTTTTGCTTCTCTATTGCTGCTATTTAGTTCCTACACAATGAATGGCAATGATTTGGTCAATCCTTGTATAGGGAAGTTCTAAAATGATACAGCCACCCACACATAAAATCCCAACATGACTCTGACGTGAATAGAGTGGGTTTTTTCAGCCACACCTCTGCTATTTTTAACTTCTCTTGTGTTTGCCAACCTGAACATTCCCATTCGCGTCATTGCCCTTGTTTTTAATGATGTTTGTTAAATGTATCCATCCACATGCAAATATAAAAAGAACACCAAAATAGGGGAGAGTGGGGTGAGGAACTTAAAAAGTACATCAGCCAAGATACCACCACCTCTGAAATAATAGCACATCTGCTCTCACTAGACCTCTGGTTGAAAGGGCAAGAGCAGCCAACTGTCTCAGACAGGAAGGAGGAGAAACCAATTGAGAAAGTAAGAAAGTCTAAAATAAAATCAAGTAAGTAAAATATGAATACATCAGTGTGGTAATTAATGAATGGCTGTTCTGTCAAAGTTTGATTTGAGATTACACACAAAAATCTCATTTCTTGTAATTTGCCATGATAATTAATGTTAGTTGATTAGGTTTGGGACATTTTGCATATTGTCCTTGGGGAATAGGGGCGAGATGTTTGATGGCATCACATGTATATGTGGGAGGGAAGAGGGATGGGGAAAGAGGTAAAAAGGACAACTAACCAACATGCAAAAGAAAGTGTGGCAGCAGAATGACAAGTAAGCAGAATAGAGGCGGCCCTGCATCACCTAGCCATCCGCCTTGGTTGCATAGGAACACGAGGGCCATGCATACCCTGCAGACACACTCCTTTCCTCTCTCCTCTGCCACGCTTCATTACCCAGTACTCAGCCAGGCACAGAGAGGCACTGCACCACTTTCTCCACACAACAGCAGTGTGCCCGCTCACAGCATCGCATCCAGGCTCCCCGTAGACCCGGGCAGGGTATACGCTGCCCCACAGGCATCAGGTCACACTCACTTTATATGCATAGTGCAGAGACAACATTGGGAGGTTTGCACTGGTATCATACTAAGCAGTGGTTCCCAACCTTTTTGTCAGACGTACCACTACAGTGACCCGTTAGATGAACTCATGTACCATTTCATTAGCACCACATGTCATGGTCCAAATGTGTTAAACTGCACATAACTAATAATGATGTAAAAGTGGACATAACAATGATGTTATAGTATTTTTTTATACAACTGAACTGTCAAGGTTTAGGTCAGTTTGGTTACATTTGCATTTGTACTTCTACCAGGACTAGAAGAAGCTACATTTCATTTTATCCCTTACTTTTAGCTAACTATTTTAACTGTTTATCCATTAATTCTAGCCTTTTGTTTCAAACAATTATCCTTTAATTTAAGCTATTTTTTCAACCATTTATCCATTACTTGTACCAGCCAACTGTTAGCTTTTAAATAACTTAACTGCTTGCTTGCTAAATGCTCTAAGCATATTGTTTTCCACACACCCTGATCGCAACATTGTTCAGGTTGTGTTTCAACTGTTTTAATAGAGGATTTATTTTCTTATCTGTTTTAATCAAATTGTAAATTGTATTTAACAATTAACAGAATCCACAATCTGCAGTCATAGTGTCTTGGGTAGGCTATATGTACCCCTGTTTGGTAATCAGTGATACTTTGAGTGCCCCTTCACCAAAATAATGTGGTTTCATAGAAGTTCACAGCTGTACTTGTCAGATTATGAATTTATAATTGCACATTTATCATCTGGGTATGGTCATTTTAAACTGTATGTTAAAACTCAAGTAAATGTTTATCTGTGTATAATATTACAAAGCAGACGGATTATTGTAGTGTATATAGGCTCAATGAGAAAACACAACACACTTATTCATACTGCTTGAAGAACATTAGCAATTAGCAGCTACGGAGCTGGTAGTGCCAGACAACACTGTTGGGCACAAGACCACTATTGTCCCATAAGATAAAGTGTGTTTGTGTGCAAGGCAAGACGGGGAGGACCAGATTCTGTGAAAAGATAAAGGGTGTCAAAGAACAAAGCTTTTGGTGTTGTGTTGTTGTTTACAGTTAAGTCATCAGTCGAATGTTACTACAGACGTCAGGACTCCAGGTCGCAGATTTTAAACTCCAGGTGCATGTCTGAGTGGGTTTTCTTTCCTGTATCCTCCTCCTGCTTCTACAAGTGTTAATTTGCCTGCAAGGAGCAGTCATTAAGGTTGAATAACAAATTTTCTCTTGGCAATAGAACAACCAGGGATCAATGGGTTAATTAAATTGCCTCAGCATGTGGTGTATTGTATAGCAGGGCCATTTGAAGGGAACCATGCAGTTTTAGTGTGCTTAAAAGTGCAAAGAGATAGCATGGATATTGGTCAATAAAGAGAGAAAAGCACTGAAGGCAACAACATAAAAAAGACCAAAGTTCAGTGCTCTGTGTTTTGTCTACAACTAAACAGTCAGACAGTTTCAGAAAGTGCTGTCACTGTATAGCCTTCTGTGTAATGACTTCCAAATTAGTAATTGTTTAAAATGTATAATCGGTACTGATGGGTAACTCAAACCAAATAATGTAATATGTTTATTTGAGACAGACATTTTTAAACTACAGACTTAACTGACAATATTACAGTATTTTGTTGCAACCAACTCTCCAGAATCTTAAAAAGAAGTTGTTACATCCAAATCAGATTCATAATGAGTCTTCATATTATATGGGGTGTTTTGGGCTTTATCTGACATTTTTAGAGATGCCATATAACCATCATTCTTAGATTGCTGCAGCTACATTGTAGGTAATCTATTACTCCCCGGCCCATTTATAATGTATGTTCAGCAAGTTTTGCGGGTGTGGTCTATGGAGGGTTTCAGCAAGAGTGACCATCTGAAATAGAGAGGTGACATAGAAATGTGTTGCACTAATTATGCAAATAAATTGGAGGGGGCCAGTTTCACAACTTGCTAGAGAGGCAAGCAATTCTAGCTACACCTCTGTGTAGCTAGAACACATATACTGTATGTGTTGCTTTGTGAATGGGAGGCCTGTTTTCATTACAAGTACATACTTTACCTCTTTGTTTACTGAGCACTGATTACTAAAATGAACAAGTAAAAACTGGTATTTAATCCCTATACTAAACAGCTAGTTCTGTCTCATTAAGCCCCATTAATAAGTAACTTACTGTCCTCAGTTCATGCTGGCATGCTTAATCCTCCACTGGAACAAATTGACACTTGGGCCTGTTTATACAAGCGTTTGCCCAGTCTAACCTGAACAAATATAAGGAATCAATACAGAATGACAGTATATTTGTTTGACTGTTGAATGGATCATTCGTCTGCCCTACATGTTGAGCATTTTATTGCGTGAGCATTAAAGGAGGCACTTATCAGCTGACAGATAACAGACAATCACCACGCTGCTGACACAATTCATGAGACCCGGTTAGCAGAAAGGATTGTCAAACAAAGGCTTCTGTAGGCAAACACACTCTTCAGTTGAGGTATTGCAGGCAAAAGCTGAGAGAACCTCCAGGGAAAAACAAACCTGCAGAACAAAGAAAGTGTTGCATTTGAAACAAGTTGACCACGCCTGGTTGCTCTGCTGACAGTTAGAGGGCGCGTACAAGTAACATTTACACTATTTCAACTGAAAGACATGAATGTAGCCTTTAGGAATACTTCAAGATAAAAATAAGATGTTGCTTGTGCTCTCTCCCCAAACCACCGTGGTTTGCTCCTTCCAGAGTAATAAAGTCTAATTTGCAATGACTTCTTAGGGCATGTCCTTACATAGCAAGTGGCCTCTGGCAGCTTCACACACAGTTGAAGAATGCAAATACTACCTGTTTAACCAATAGCCCCACTGACCATACCCCCTTATCTAGGAAAATGAAGTGTCTGTCTGCACATGCGTCTGCGTGTGTTTCTGAATGCATGTACAATATGTGCATATGTGTATGTGCGTTAGAACTCTTTGATATACGTCACAATTATCTCAATGATTCTTCCACTTCGCATTTCAAAGGAAGTTCAAACTAATTAGCTTAGGGTGCAGGTTGCCTGTTGGTCTCAGTCCCATAATAACGGCAGGTGATTGTTCCAGCATGTAAATCCTCTAAAAGGACCAGAACAGTGACTTTAAATAGTACACTTTATAATGTCTTCACCTGTCAGAGGTACATAAAGTGGAAATAACCAGAGAAAACAATGGATAAAGCCTGGAAAATTGTGCCTAGTGGTAAATATTGGGGTAACATCATTGTCCCAGAATGTGTTTTTCTTGTCATTACACAACGGCATCTATTGTTCTAAATGTGTGAGTGAGAGCAAGTTGTAGACAGAAAGAGGTAAAGATACAATAAAAGGACATGTGTCTAACAAATACGTAAAATGTATTTAATGTATAACATTGTATTTTGAATCTACAGTAATGAGATTTATCTTTTCTAGTTTTCACCTCTTTACTGGCTGTGTACCAAAGTGTCAACGTCTGTGTTCCCACTCCAGAAACCAAAGCGAGGTGTAATGAGAAAAAAAGAAAACGGAGCGAGAACAACAAAGGCAGGAGGACAGATTGAATGAAGAGCAGCATACAAACAGGGGTTGTCACTAATAGAGAGTTTTATGAGCTCCAGACCTGCTGAAATGGAGTGCCTGTGCGCGTGCAGCAGCTCTTATCAGCTCGCTGGCAGTAAAGGGAGGGTGAGAGCTTCCACACTTGCGCTCCGTAAAAATGGTCTGATTCATTTTCCGCATGAGAGGGTCTCACTGGGGCGGCATCAAACCAGCCAGTCCACACAGATTTATGGACCATTAAAGCAGCAGGCCTCCTGACCGCTATGCCACCATAGGCTGGCTACTAAGACACACTGCACCCTCATTCATGCTCGGCCACCACTTTCCATCACAGGCTAGCTTCCTCATTGTTCATCCCTCCATCAGTACCATTTTACTGCCTTACATGAACTACTCTCATAGTCTGTAATCCTACTATTCTTCACCACACTCCCTTTGATACAAAGCTGTTTACTGTAATTATTCTCCCCCATTGTTAAGTTAACACAGTTCTCACAAAGACTATTTGTTATTCTTTCATCTCACAAAAAGGATCATTCCTAAAGTCCCAAATAAGCTCCCTGGGTAGACAGCATTTTATATGGTCCAGGAAATACTTCAATACAGCTATGAAAATCTCTGATGGTGGTCAGTGGGGCATGTTGTTTTAGCCTAACAGCTTTTACAATCAGATTAGCACCACTGCAGGCACACAGAAATCTTTTCAAGGCATCCTCAATCAACTGTTTCCCTGTGTGATAAATGCATCTTGCTCTCCTCTTTCTCATTTGCTAGCTTTGCAACTTCATCATCCCTAGGAGTGATACTGAAAGGAAAAATGGGGCAGTCTATGCAGCAAAGGCCCTAAGAATAGCTCTGTGTGCAAGAAAATTATGCCACAGCAACCTGAGCAATGGCTCAAAAACATGAATGAATATATATATATATATATATATATATATATATATATATATATATATATATAAAATGGTATCCACCACTGATAAATCTCTTCCCACCTTCTTTGTTGGATAAATGAATATTACCACATTTAATAAAATTTTTAGGCATACAATATACACAAGTGTTCCTATTGAAAACTTACCTGAACAAACTGAAACAAAATAGGACTCATTGAAGCATCCTGTTAATGAAATACTAAACCACAGATCAACCAAAAATATTTTCCAGAGAATCACTCAGGTATTTACTCTGACACAGAGACACCATTGCACCACTGGAAAGCCTGTTTGTCCAGTTGGGTGAAGGAGAAAAACAAGGGTGTGCATCAACGCTAGTGCAGAAGTATTTACAGCACTGCTGCATGGCCGCTGCTATTGGGGTTTAGACACAGTAAAGGCAAACAGAGAGGCTATTAGATCAGTCCACAGAGAGATACTCATGTACGCTTATGAAATGGAGTGGCTGAGATGAGTAAGGTATCACCACCATTATGTGAAAGTTACAGTTTGGTGTGAAGTCAGTTGGCCAGTAAAACTGCACTCAACATATAGCCTGAAAAAGACAAAACCGACCTGCTGGTTTTCCTGTAGCACAGTTTGGGCTCTAAAAGCACACTGTAGGCTACCATGTGCAATTTAGAATTTTTCACACATGCACAGAGCATTAGCTTCATCTGCAACTAATGACAGTACAAAATTGTGCTTTTCTTTTTCTTCCCATTTCTTTTCTTTTCTTTTTCTACATGCTTAGGCATCACCCAGCATGTGTCTGTTCAGTATAGGTCACGTTAGCTCATGGTATCATCGTTTACTCTGGGAGGGGCCCGGTTGAGGGTCCACTATCGTCATGAGTCTGGGTGTGGTGACACATCGTTTCTCTCCGCCCCGAGGTGTTTGTGTAGCCTAAATAACGCGGGAGTGTTTGTGTGGGACCCGTCCGGCTTGATCACTCGCACACTTTATTCAATTAATTTTAATACCATCACTACATCAGTATATACCTTATCACTCCTCAAATGTGTTTAAAACACTATAAACATATTTACCTCCTCTATGTTGCGTTACAAGCAGCTGCCGATAAAAGTGAAAGCACATTTCACGATGCAAAATAGGATGGCGTGCGCGTTCGCGGAGCTCCTGCGCTGCGGCAGTTGCCAGGGGAGATAGGAGGGGAGGGGTTTTTATTGGCTGAAGTGGGTCTGTTGCCATGACGACGGCAAGGGGTTTGGTAGCGTTGCCGTGCGCTGTGTGATCTGCGCGCTGCGTGTATGGAGGAAGCAGCTGCTGATCTGATCTCTGACATTGTGTGAGACAGACATCTGAATAAACTGCGCACAGACGTGTCTTTAACCATACCGCACCGAGGCACGCCTTGCATGATTGTAAGTATTTGATCCTTTTTTTCATTTTTGTGTAATTATATAGTGTTTGGGTGGATACGGATTGTGTTTAGAACAAGCGAAAAGTAAATGTGGTCAAGTGACTTTGCTTAGAGCAGCCAGCATGGCAGAACAAGCGACAGCATGTGGCCAGCTAGCTAATGGTAACGTTACTTCTCTCTGCTCTCCAGGCTCATATTCATAGCACCCAATAGTGGTCATAGTTTGATATATTAATATAGAATTCCTATACTATTCTAGATAGTTGAAATGTTATGCTAACGCGAGCAGTAGATTTACCTTCTCTGACCCACCGAGCTACTGCTAAAGCTACTTTACCTAACGGTGAGTGAGCTAACGTTGATAACGTTACAGCTATCAAACATCCTCTTATAGCTGAACACATGTAACTAACCGGAGATAAGTTAGCTAAGTTATTTTGTAACGAGTCCTGTGTTTCGGTAAGTGTTGTGCAATAGCCCACGTCATTATGTGTAACTTTGTATTCTCATTGTGTTAACGTTACTGGTTGTGAGTGTAGTCTTGGGTTTGTGGTGAATGCCACCGCCTGCCTAGCATTAGCTACAAAGCATATTAGTTTTCTTTGCTAACAGCACTTTCAGTTTACGTTTTCCACTGGGTTCGACTTTGTGTGTCACTAAATGGCTTTGGTTATCGCGTAGTTTTCCAAGTTTTAAGTTAGTAACATTAGACAGCGATATTAAATCATTTTCTGTTAGTTTTAATTTAAGACGCATATATCTCCCTCAAATCTATAAATAGTTAAATATTTCATGGTATATATCGACGGTACCAGAGGTTAGGAGGCTACTGGCTAGCTAACGTTAAGCACATGATGTAATGGATTATCACAAGATTGTCCCAGATACAGAGTGCTCTACAAACAATGTCACAGTGTAGGAAAATATCTCTGTTTAATCCAGTTGGATATACTTTATATGTTGTTGTTGTTAAGTAGGTCTTCATATACTTTGTTATTCCACGTGTCTGGTGTTGGCTGTCTGCCATTGTAGTCTCTCTACCTGCAGCCTGTCTCTGTTTTATTTACTGGATGGGACAAACTACATCTAAAATTCATTGTGTGCTGAGGTTTCTGGGTGTAGGCTATTTTTTTTTATAAAAAAGTGATAGGAAAATGTGGTTTTCTTTGAGAAGTTATGACATTAATATAGACTGACAATCTGTTCTTCTTGATTGACAGTTGTTAAAGCCCTACTGATAAATAGAAGACAAAGGCAACAGGAGCTTAAGGGACAAAAAAGAAACAGATGTTGTCAATCTGCCATTATTTTATCGCCAGAATCTCCATGGTCATGTTGTAGGTCAAACCATCTGTTGTCTTTGCTGTAGTTTGTAGCTCTAGCATGTATCCACTCCTGTATGTGTTGTTTTATGTACAGAAGCGTCTGAAGGGTAAGGACTTTTGCCTCCCAGAATAGACGAGTCTGCTAACTTTACTGACATTCGTTACTATAAATAAGACTTGTCGTAACCCAGAGATGTGGTTATTGCTGACGTGAAAAAGGCTTTAATAACTACAGGGATCTAAAGTACTGAGTTAAATTATATTTAGTTATGCACCATCATAGGGGTATTTGAATTGCTGGAATCAGCCTTTAATACATTGTATTTACCAGCATTACTCCATGGTTTGAGGTCCTTTTCCTACTCATTAAGAGGTGAAATACAGGTGAAATAGGAGGCAGACTGCCCAGTATTTGTGGCTATCATAATCTTTTGGTATGAGTCTGCTGCTTACAGTGCGCAGTGTTTCAAAATCTGGCAGACTTGCGAATCAGATGCTTTTACTGTTAATAGTTTGAAACTTATTTAAACAACTAGTTCTTGCTATCTTTTTTGTCATAATTGTATTGTAAACCCTGGATATTGGAGTAATGCCCTGATCGTCACAAACTTCAATGTATTGCTCCATGTCCGTGTTTTGACTATACCATAACCGTAGTAGACGCCGTAGAATCAAATATATCTAAAGCTCCTTATGAACTCCCATGAATGCCACACTTCATTATTACTCCTTGGTAAATCCATTCGTGTCACCTTTCTGAATAGTTGCTCCATTGTACTGATGATGACAGAACAGGAAGATGTTCCTCAGAGGATGTATGATAACAATGTGACAACAGAGACCATCACAGCACAACAGTTTTATTAATCAAATTTCCTGTGTGTGAAAAAAAAGAAGGAATTTTTAGATCCAATGGTCTTCTGTTGTTTTGTTCAATCTTCAGATTATACTGAATATAATGTACAAAACTTCTTAATAAGGAAACCGTGTGGTAGTAGATTGTAGCTTGTAGTGGTAATCCTGTCTTTACAAGAGTGGGAGAAGAATCTTCACTTCAAAATGGTGGTGTGCCATGTAATCAGTCTTATCACAGAGTTGTGTACTCTGACCCAGGCTAAATGAAAGGTTGCGTCCTCTAAAGTCCACCATGTTCTTTGTAGGTATATGAGTGACTGTGGTTTTAAATCCATTACGAAAGCTGACCCATGTTGCAAAAACTTTTGGTATTGCTTAACACAGTCTGAACCTGGTTCCTAATGGAATGGCTAAACAGAAAAGCCCAAAGCTTTATAACCCACTGTTCTCTGAACACCCTGTAATTACCAAGTCATTTGTGATTTTGATTTTGCCGTCCTTATTTTTACTTTCGTTTTTAAATTGTCGTAATGGAAGAGGTTAAATAGTGGGATGATTGGCAGAAAAGGGAAGTTGAAGATCTTTGTTCACTTGAAGTACTGTTTTCCCATAATTATATTGTTGTGTGCATAATATTGCAGTGTTTTACAAATTCAAAGTGGAAAATAATTTTAGCATAACATAGCATGTGTTGTTAAGGCGGTTAAAGTAGACCATTGTTGCTACTTTAGGGTAAGTAGTTTATTTTATTTTTTTAATATGAGCTAAAGAAAGTCTTAATAGGCAGTTATATTTTACTTTTTATAAAGAATGTGTGGATCTCCTTTTACATTCCATCATGATGGCCTTGTTTAATTGAACAACCACATATCTGAGATCAGTCACCAGTTAGGGAGCTCCAACTCTAACTGCCCACATTGGCCTGTCTGGCTTGTGGGGTTTCCTGCTTTATGCAGTGTTGTGGTGGTTGGCTTGAATAATTAAAACTGCACATGTGTGTTTCATCACCTGCTCTCCCCCTGTGTGTTTTTGAAGGAGGGATATCCCCAGGAGTTTGTAGTCTTGGGTCTGACATTTTGCTAATCAAACATAGGTGGTGGCTCTGAATTTTAGATACAAATGTAAACGCCTGTAGAAGTGTGCGATGCGGTTGTCTCCCTTCTTTTGTTTTCCTGTCCTGTTCTGACTACTTACTTCCGATAACTTGTCTTTTTGTGATGTTTCCCATCATGTAGAGATCAGGGTACATCTCAATGGCATCTATTTGTATCCCCTATGCTTCTCACTTGACAGGTAATGTCAGTGCATCAACAAAAAGGCAGAGCCAGTTGAGATCTGGTTCTGCATTCCTAAAAATACATAATTTGAATGTAAATATTTTGAGTTTCTACCTCAGTTTTTCCTTCATACGCCTGCCTCTGCGTGTGTGTATTTCCAGAAGTTGCATATGGGCAACGTGTGTATTCCTGTTGTGGCGCCCCTCTGTCTACTCCAGTTATTGTTTTACATCTCTTGATTGGTCACAGTGGTTATGCACTCTAATAGTGCGCAGCTCCCCCCCCGCTTCCTTTTCTTCTTTGCCCCTCTCTAACCCCCTGACTGTCCCTGTGCTTGTCTCATTTCTGACGATGCGGACGCAGGACGCGGCCAGCCTTATTGGAAGAAACACTGATGTGACCATTTCCTTGATTGAGGAAAAAGTAGAGGAAAGCAAGGCTGTGTCCCGTTTCGCAAAGGGAATTAAAAGGATTCATTTATTTATTGACTCTGGCTGACCATCTTGTGTGCAAATTATCAGGATCTTCTAGGATGTGTGGAGCTGAATGGGGATTGTATTGTCCGTTTAGCAAAACTGTGTTACCAGTGCCAACCAAGAATGGTGCCACAGAACTGTAAACAACTTAGTGTTCAGTTGTAATACCTTCACTCGTAATGCACTGATGCACTTTTCTCGCCTATTTTGCACTGGTCCTTTCATTAGTTAATTTTGTTATTAATTGTTAGTTGTTTTTTTTTTCTCTGGTAAGCTATGTTGCCTACTGTTTATAATTTGTATTTTGTAAAAAAAAAACTTTAGTAAAGCTCTATTTAATAAAAAAAAGTAAAGGGTAAACATGTAAACTGATGCACCATGTCAATGAGAGTTTAACACTGGGCTCTGTACTTGAAACGGCTCAACCATGAATAAGCACGCAGCTCAGTTTACTAGAGCATACTAGAGCTTTGCTATTTTTAAAAGTCCTTCTTTATCATCAGCTCACCATGGTTATTTGTTGCAAAAAAGTTAGTTGGAACTTTAAAAGTAAACTTCATTGGAGCAGGAGATGTAACCGATGCGAGACAGCTTTCTCATCGTCTCGTCCTCATTCTGTTGGTATTCAAATGACAATCTTCTGGAGGAGATACTCAAAAAAGGATACGCGCTCTCTGGCACCTAAGGGCCCAGCTGAGAGGTCATGGCTGTGAAGATGGACTACGGTGAATGCACTTGTGTGGCAACAAAACATGTGTATGCATTCTTTATAGCAAGTCAAATAAAAACTTGTTTGATGTTTTACCCTGAAATTGTTCTAGGATTACTGCAACTAATTTGCTCTTCTTTGTGTTGGGAAAGTCCGGATGCCATAACATTTCATTTTGTTTGCACTGCATATTTAACACTTTTCTCGTACTGAGATTTGTTACAATAGGGTTATGAGAAATGTTGTTATGGGTTTATTTGTTTCGAGACATTCAAAATTATTTAGTTATGTTGGGGGGAAAAGCACTGAAAAAAGGTGATATTTTGGCACTGAAACTCAGGTATGGTATTAGCGTTAACTAAGAAAGTTATAAATTGTAGTTCCTTTTGTTATACTTTATTACCAAAAAATGTGAATATTTTAGAAGCTGCTGATGTTGAACCAACAGAAGTAAGTGTAAGACAAATAGAAGAGGCTGTGATGTAAGAGATGGCAAACCTTTCAGAGCTGCCAAAATAAGTAAACTTATTGCCTTTCTTCATACCGTTAATCACTGCATGTCGATATTTAGCTGTAAATTCACTTCAGTTGATAACGCCAGAAGCTTCAGTAAATATTTCTGTTCTTTAAAAGCAAGGTAATTCCGGCTAGCCTAGCTCCGCCCCCGCTACGTACTTATGCTCAATTTTCATTTCTCTTCAGTACTGTGTCTGGGTTCGCAGTATAGTTTTGGGATTTCGCCAGCCAAATTCATGGCGGTCTAACCAGCGAACAGAGAGTGGCTGAGAACATTGACATTGAGATGCGAGCAAAGCCATTCGGTCTGTTGTAGCAACGCTGCCTAATATCCAGAAGTTAAATTAAAGCCGGAGCAAGAACAGTCTTTGCTGAGTTTTGTTGGTGGCCATGATGTTGTGGCCCTCCTCCCTACGGGGTTCGGCAAAAGTTTGATTTTCCAGCTCGCTCCGTTAGTTGTGAAGGAGTTGGTGGAGGCTAATGCTAAATATAAGCCTTGTTGGTCTCCCCTCTTGTTGCGCATGGCATACGTCACGGACCAAACGTTAGCGATGGGTTATGGCAGATCCAGAGTGGCTCTGGGCAGATCCAGTCGTTTGAAACTTCAACAGAGTACCCACCTTCAAGGAAGTTAACACTTGTTAATAGAGCGTGATCAACTCTCTGTACAAATAAAATGTACGAGAGTCTGGTAGGACCAGGCTAACTTCCAGCTGTCTTCATGCTGTTTTCTGTGGCTAGGTGTTGCCACTGTATTTGACGTGGATACCTACGTAGGACGTCATTAGTTTGCTGTGATTCAGGATTGAAGGCCTTTGTCACTTTGTTTTCCTGCAGGGCCTTACTGGGGCTCTCTGTTTTCGCTTGTACACAAAACTTCATTTGCAAATACAGGAGTAGACCTGTTTACATGGGAAGTAATCTCACACAACACATTACTGGAAGGGCTTATGTTGAGTATTCAACTGAACTGTTGAATTCATTGTGCCTTCAAGAATATAGAAACTTAAACAATTTAAAGATCTTATTAGAAGGATTCGGACCCTAATGTAAAAGCAAATAGGCAATTAGTGCTTCATTTTTAAAAGAGTATGAGATTGTTGCGTATTTTGGGTTGAGTGTTTGTACACTGAACTCAGCCACATGACCCAAGAGATAAGGTTTCAGTAGGGGGGGCACTGGCATGTACTTTTTGAAGGCCTCACCTCTGTTGACAGTCAAAGTGCAGTGCTGTGTCTTCGTGTTTTAAAATCACTGTGCGAAGTTAATGTATCTGATGAACATTACAATATCCATTGTTTTGTTTGCTTGTTTTCCCTTGACTGTGATTGCATTAGAAAATACATTAGGTTTCGACTTCTTTGTCAGCAGTCCATAAGTTTAGTGCTGGTGGAATTCATAGATTGCCATAGTAAATAGCCTGACTGTCTCTGGGTGAAGTCTGAATTTGTTTTCTGAAAATGAACTTCCTCAACAGGCACGAGGTGTTTCCTTTCCTCCCGGTCCTCTGTTTAAAACTGTGAGGTGAATACTGAGCACTTCTGAAACATGACTAGAGCAAAAACAACTGCTCCTTTGTGTGAGCCGAGTGTGGGGCCAATTGTGATGCTTTGTGCAAGCTTTTTAATTTACTTTCACCTCGGACACTGAGTAGATCGTTTTAATCCATTGAGTAGTTTGATTTGAAAATGTATAATTTAGACATGCTTTAACAGTAGCCTGATTAGCCTTCACATTAATGGATGCTTTATTTGTTATGACATAATTTGACCGTCCCATTTTGGGAAAAAAAAAAAAAAAAAAAGACTGCCACTTGGCGCTTTGGAACAGTCTCTCTCTCTCTCTCTCTCTCTCTCTCTCTCTCTCTCTCTCTCTCTCTCTCTCTCTCTCTCTCTCTCTCTCTCTCTCTCTCTCTCTCTCTCTCTCTCTCTCTCTCTCTCTCTCTCTCTCTCTCTCTCTCTCTCTCTCTCTCTCTCTCTCTCTCCCTCTCTCTCTCTCTCTCTCTCTCTCTCTCTCTCTCTCAGCCCCCCATTGTCTCATTCTCATTTTTAGCGCCCCCATTGTCTCAGCCAGACTGGGTAGTCCCCTAAATATCAGTTAGGGTTTCAAATAACAGCCCTCGCCATGGGGCTTTGGAACACACCTTTGTGTATCTCTGACAGAGGTGTAACTGGTTTGTGTCAACTGGTTTATTTTGTTTGAGGAGGGTGTGCAGGAATACAGCATTGACTCACAGTAGTTACATACATGATCTAGACCGTTTTTGTTCTGAAATCTGTTACTCACAAAAAAATGATTAGTTGTATGTATTTCTTTACTGAACAAACATCTTTTTGGCGCATAGAATTGGTATTATAAAGTATGCCATGGCATCCAGGTTGGCTGTGGCCTATGCCACTACTCTTTGTCAGACAGGTTTGTGGAGAACAGCAGCAGACTGCTGGCCTCAGCATATTCCGCCTGTATTGATCTCCCCACATTAGCTCTCTCTTCATGCACAGACATGAGCACAATTGCTTCCCTTACAACATTGGCTGCCGTGGCAACTGAGTCCTGATCGTGAGATCTGTTCCAGAAAACATCTCAAACCTGTACCTCCTCATTTTGATGCTGCTATCATCTTCTTTGCATACCCCCGTACATATTTGACTCATCAACGGCTTGATTTGCCACTTAAAGCGATCTCCATATGTCTTTGTGTATTTTTGAAGGAGATAAGTGCTTAACAGGATAAAAGAGCAGTTTGAAATGGGGGGGGGGGTTCCTTGGCACCTGCTGTTAGTGCCTGCCTGTTTCCACATTAATATGATGAGGCTGGCGGTGCGCAGGGCTATTTTAACTTGCAGATGAGCCACCAGGTCAGCACCATTGTAGCTTTGGTTTTAAGGATGCTGTAGGCTTATTAGCTTCCTCTCCGCTCTCCACACTAGCATCCCATTATTCATTGCAATCTCAGCAGCCTCTCTTTGATGCCTTTTCATAAGAACAGTGATAACTGCGATCATTGCAACAGCAGTGTAATTGACCAGCTGCAGTCACTTCCACAGGAAGTGTTGGGCTGGATGCGAGGCAGCTTTCTCATTTTTAAAAGTCCTTCTTTATCATCAGCTCACCATGGTTATTTGTTGCAAAAAAAGTTAGTTGGAACTTTAAAAGTAAACTTCATTGGAGCAGGAGATGTAACCGATGCGAGGCAGCTTTCTCATCGTCTCATCCTCATTCTGTTGGTATTCAAATGACAATCTTCTGGAGGAGATACTCAAAAAAGGATACGCGCTCTCTGGCACCTAAGGGCCCAGCTGAGAGGTCATGGCTGTGAAGATGGACTACGGTGAAGCTCTCTTGTGCTTTAAGGTCAATCAGTCATCTGACACTTCCTCTAGGCTGTGACATCTTCTCATTTGTGTGCCTCAGGTTTACAGGCTGTCTCACTTGTAGCCTTTTGAAGAAGAAAGGACAACCACATGGAGTGTTTACAGTTGACTCTGGCTCCAGAAAACACTTTAACTAGGCTACACCTTTTAATCAAACGAAAGAACCAATGACATCGAGGCCTGTTTTGCAACACCTGGGTTGGCTTGTTCAACAGCAACCTTTTATGTTTGTCATCGGCATGTATTGTAACACAGTCATGGATCTAGACTTGACTTAAACACACACAGCAACAAGCTAGAGAAAAGCCTCATAGGACAGCCTGGGATCCTTGTCAAATGGCATCCTCGCTCATCCTTTCTTTCTCTCTCTTTCTTGCATCAACACACATAAACAATACAAATCTGCTCTTAATTGTGCCTAAAAACAATTTATTTTCAAAAGCATTTGATATTTGGCTTGTGGACACGACTAGCCTAATTCAGAAAATATTTTTGGAAGGATGAATTATATTTTCCTTGTCTGTCTGCACAGTCCCCTTTCTGTTTGTAAATTCATTCAAAATATGTGGAATGTGAAGAGATACGTTTTGGAGCGGAGGTTTTCTTTTAACTCAAATGGACAGTTCTTTCACTGCCTGACATATCTGATTGCTCTACTTTGCTGAGAGCTGTGATTCATCCTAGACTCAGGATAACTTACATAGCCTACCTCACTACCACTCTGTCTCAGCTGGCTCACTCTCCATTTTCCTCTGTCTCTTTAACCTCGTTTCTACCAAATAGTCTGGTTTATATAGTTTTGTCTCACATTAGAACAATTATTTTTTGCCTTTCCATTGTCAAAATGTGTTTGTGCAAATAGAAGCACTTGATTCCATCCTGTTTTTTTCATTACACCTCTTTTGAGTTACCTAGCACACCGATCTGAGCAAATAAAGGTTGGAGCTAGATACACTGCAGTCTGTGAATTTTTTTTTTAAAAACATGTCCGTATGGTTTACCTACGGTTCTAAAGGTGTGCACAGCGCGTGTACACTGTTTGTTACACACACATAGGGAAGCGCAACAGCACACAAACATGTAAAAGATTAGAAATTTAAAATTTTACAGTGCAAAGCCGCCATCATAATAACAATGCGCCAAGGTGCAAACGCGCCTGGCTTTTAAAGGGAATGGAAGATGACACATTGGTTTATAGCATGTTAAGCCCAAAACACACCTATGAATTAATGAAGACACAAAGTACAACCCTTTTGAACCATGTACCCGGCGCACGGACCCTTTTTTCCCGCCGTCAAATTTGGACACACCTTAAACACACCTGCGCCATGCGCTTCATGTCCTGCGCTTAGATTGTTAAAATAGGGTCCTCTGTACTTCTGTAAAAGGTTCTCCCTATTGCTTTGTCCTTTCTTATGTTTACTTTGCCAGTCCTTTTGCCTTTGGCCTGGACAGCTCTTGGACTTCCTTTTGGTTGGTGAACAAATTGCAGAAGTATATGCGGTTCACAAGGAAATTTCAATGGTACTGCCGACAAAAAACAGAGACTATGGAGGATTGACACGCAGGATGCAGGACAAAATGTAGCTGACAAGTCACATACAGAGTAGACATGATGCCCTATTAAACAAATAAAGAATGAATTACGCCCCTAGATTTAGAAGTCATTCTAACCCAAAATAAGATTAGTCTGCTATATGTTTATCCTCTCATTGAGAGTTGAGTGGTTATTTTGTAAATGGCCTAATGCCTCCTCCTTCGCCCTTATGTCCTCGCTGTGTGTGTGTGTGTGTGTGTGTGTGTGTGTGTGTGTGTGTGTGTGTGTGTGTGTGTGTGTGTGTGTGTGTGTGTGTGTGTGTGTGTGTGTGTGTGTGTGTGTGTGTGTGTGTGTGTGTGTGTGTGTGTGTGTGTGTGTTCCCTCTTCTGTCTCACCCACTGTGCAAACACTCTGTAGTGTGACCCACTTCTTATCTTGTCACAGAAATGAAAACATATGCCTATCCACCACCGCTCTCTGTGCGCCTTTTCTTCTCCAACCTTCGAGCTGTACTCCCATCCTGGTCCGTATCCAGGACATCCTGGACCACCCCTGGTGTCCACCCGTCCCTGATGCAGTAGCTGCATTTCGTCACAGGGTGATCGTCTGTGGAAGAGCTGGCCAGCATAGGTTATTAGTTTTCTCATGTATCCATGCATCTTGTTTGTGGGATTTTTGCTCTGAATTAAATTGCCGGCATGGTTGTCATGGTGACACCCAGGACATAATGCTTATTGTGAGCTGAGCCAAAGAGTGATCTCTTTGTACTCTTGGCCTTCCCAACCAGTTTGCAAGACCATAGCTTGTATTTTATGGTTTTACAGAGTTATTCAGGTTCATTGGACACAATTCTATTTTTAAATCAGTACTTTTTCACGTATTTTAGCGTGCTGAGACTTCGAACTGTTTTCTATGTAATTAAAATCGTAGCTCAATATTGGGTTCAATTAAAACACGTTGACAAGGTCATTGATGATGACATGCCAGGCAATTCTTCCTCTGAGTCCATGTAAAATAGTATCAGTAAGTGTACTTGGGTGGAATTGGTTAATCATACAGAGCTTCTGGCAATATTGAATTTCCTAGTGCTGTTAAAGGACTGACCACTCCTGGGCTTGTAGCCTCTTTACACTGCTTAATCTGGCATGTGACAAATTGAGACTTGATCCTGGCTGAATGCAGATCAGTCTATAAGAGCCATCCGCTCTGTAAGATGGAGGCCTTCCACTCATTCCTGCAGTCGTTTGATGGTTGATGCTCATTTACACATAACAAGCAGCTGGTTCTCATCTGAAACGAGGTGGGCGTCAAGGAGTGGCGCCTTAAGTCGGTTCAGTTGCTTGAGAGGACCTCCTTGAAAGTCCTCGGCTGGAGTCAAGAGGAGGGAGAGCTGAGAGCCTCTCTGTCCTTGCCAGACATGGAGGAAAGGGGCAGTGAGAGGGGCCAGGAAGTGCAGTAGAGGCAGACAGGCACAGCCACAGGGGGGTGCGCCCCCAGGGAAGACTTACGAAAGCAAGGCCAACGCCCGTGAGAGCACATCATTCTATTATGTCGCATCCAGTTCTTTCATACTGCCAACTTTGTTTTGAAATCACTTCACCAAAACAAAAACTGTGATTTGTTCTCCATGCTGTTTAACATTAACAACCTCATCTCTCTTCTCTCTCCAGACCTCTTCGAATTAATGGGTCCAATCATTGGGATGTCACCAGATAAGAAAACGGAAATTCCGGGTATGCAAGAGGAGCGGACAGGGCTCAAAGGTGTTTGTGGTGTGGGGACACTGCCTGAGGCAGAGTGTGCGTCCAGTCCGCTGGCGACCAGTGTGGATCGTACTGGAGGTACTGAGGACGAGGAGCTCACCAACCTCAACTGGCTCCATGAGAACCTGCTTCAGAACTTCACTTTGGGAGGTCCGGAAGCTCAGCCCAGTGGCAGTCCCCTCTTTGACATAGAGGGAGACTACGGGTCCAACCAGGGCCCGTCGTCCTCGTCCTCGTCTTCGCCACACAGCCGAGGCAGGGAGCGGGACTCGTTGAAGTCCAAGCCCCCTTTCTCGTTTTCTCTCCTCATCTATATGGCCATCGAGCAGTCTCCCAGCAAATCTTTGCCTGTTAAAGAAATCTATGGCTGGATTCTCGAGCACTTCCCTTATTTCTCCAATGCTCCCACTGGCTGGAAGAACTCCGTTCGTCACAACTTGTCCCTGAACAAATGCTTTCGCAAGGTCGAGAGAAGTTTGGGAAAGGTAGGTTATTAAGATGTCTCCTAACTTTCATACACTAAGATTTATTATTAGAATTTTTTTTTTAAGAATTTCTTTTGGGCATTTTAGGCCTTTCATTGACAGGACAGCTGAAGACATTAAAGGGGAGAGAGAGGGGGGAATGACATGCAACAAAGGGCCGCAGGTCGGAGTCGAACCTGGGTCCGCTGTGTCGAGGAGTAAACCACTATATATGGGCGCCCATGCACTAAGATTTAAAATTAGAAAACTGCACTGTTTAGATCGTGCTTCTCAAAAAAAGTTAAAATTGCCATAGGCCAAAATGTCTCTGCGTTGTTGAGCAAAATGCTGTTGGTGAACCGTGCGCTGCAGTGTGGCAGTGTCCGGGATTGTAACACTGCCGCAGGGACTGCTGACTCTGCTGCGATAAGGCTGGAATACAGTCAAGGTCACATATACTCCTTTTGAGGAAACGCAAACACAGCACACTAAGATAGGACGTTATCTCCCGAAGCACTACACAGTGGTGAAGTAACTGTGTTGTCTAACTGTTTCAACCAGGGAGAAAAGCATCCAATAGTTGGAAACGTCCAAATGTTAAAAGGAAGCAAATTTGACCTGCAGTGCAGAGATGAGTTATCTTTGTCAGCCTGGTCTTGGCAGTGTGACTCCTGCTTATTTGTGTTTGTTAAAAAAATAAAAGAGAAAAGTTGTCCTCATATGCGCATGCTTGTGATAAAAGGATAGACCCATTCTGCATATCCAGCATAAACCTTTGTGTGAACTGAAAGGGAGATGAGTAAAACCTTAGCTGTGAAATTGTGCATTTACTTCCTAATGGTTGCGATTTCCATTTAGCTTTCCATTGAAAATGGGGTTTGCAACAGAAAAGGTACAGAAATGAAGTAGCTCTTGTTTGAAAGCATTACTGACTTTAAGGCCCCAGAAAACATGGTTTCAAATCATATGTGTTTTTGTATAACATTAAATATTTGTGACTAAATAAGCAACACTCAGTTCAGGAGTTCAACACGCATTAAGTCAGTTTATCTGGGAATGTGGCTTGATCAGATTTGATTGACAGTGGCTTGGTAACATAAGCAAACAACCCAAAGCTATCATCAGATTTTCATTCAATTGTTGCTAAATCTGGATAGTAATACACTTTGACCTTCTTAGTTGGTCTCCAAAGTGTACATGTGTTGTGCAAGTTTTAGAGAGTAGCAGGAAGGAGTACAGTCAGATCTGTGTCAGACGCAACCTTATTTGCATGTTACTATACTGCTCCAGGGAGCGTCACGACGGCAGACATACTGCGCTCCAGTATGAGTTCAGACTTGTGATCGGTAGAGCCCGTGGTGCCAAGTCTGTGCCTGGCTAAGACCTCATATTTTCCCACCGTGGGAGGGGATGGCAGTTAGCACCCAGCTCGTACTGTCGCAGCATACAGGTGCACAGCATGACCCCTTCGTCTGCTGAGACACCAGCACCAGTTTCACATGACACTGGCTGGTGGTTTCCGTTGCCATGGAAACATTTCCTCCTTCCTGCATCAGGGCTGGTTGGTAATCTGAGTCAAGGTTATTCTTCTCCTTCCCTCCCTCCCTCCCTCCCTCTCACTCTACTCTCCTCCCCGACTGGGCAATACGCCGCCATCAGATAAAGTGACAGTTAACACACTCCCGCACACATCACCAACAGACAAATTCATTCCTCACGCAGTGCTGGGGAGCAGCTATTTCCTCCTTTTGTTGAGGCAGTTTAGGAATTCTTAGTTATGCATTTGCTTTTTTCCACTGCGTTGTTTATAATTTGCTGCCATTTGGGCAAAACAAGACTGAAACTTGACACATCACTATGCTGCTTTCAATCAATCTACTGTATGCAGTGCTCACATCCATTCACAAATAATTCTGTGGAATAAAAAAGTAAAATGAAATTTTTTTTTTTTTTTTTTATATACAGATATATATTATATATATATATATATATATATATATATATATATATATATATATATATATATATGTGTTTTTGAAGAAGACGTTTTTGGCAAGTTACTTACTCTATAACCTGGGTTAGAAGTTTGACTGCCACTGCTCTTTCCTACAGGCCAATGGAAAAGGTTCTCTTTGGTGTGTTGACCCTGAGTACCGCCCCAACCTGATCCAAGCCCTTAAGAAGCAGCACTTCCCTGCCGCACATGCCTTCTGCACACCACCCGCCTCCCCACCCAGGTAAACTGTCATCAGTCAGTCACTCTCTGGATGTTGTGAATTATGAGTTTGTAATGTGTATTGCAGGACATTGTTGTCAGCTGGCACACCAGCTTAGCCAAATCAGAATTACATATTTCAGTTACTCATTGGACTTGGCATAGTTAATGAAGCTTATCAAAAGAGGTTTCTCTTTTGTTTTAGTGGTCTGTATTTCTATTTGTTTGACATGCAATCGTTTGGCTCCTTAATGGCTGTTGTTTTTGGTTGTATTTGAATGTCCTTTAGTGGTGAGTTTCTTTTGCAGTTTGTCTCAAAGCTTTTGGTGTTTTATGCAAAGCACTTTGAATTGCTTTGTTGTAAATAAACTTGCTTTGCCTTTAAATAACAAAGTACTGAAGAGTCACATGACTTTTCTTTACCTCTCCTTTGCAAACTCCAAATCTGACCCTTCATGTGTTTTTGTTTCTGCAGTGCCTCCTCACCCCCTCGCCATCTCTTTCTACAAGGCTGCTCATTCAAAGGTGAGACCACAAAGAGAGCAAACATATCTCAGTTTTTCAGTTTGGATATGTACACATTAAAAGCAGATGTCTACAAATTCAAATCAGTGCAGTTTTTTAAGCTTGTGTTTGTGCAGTATTTTGATTATTTTGCCTGTTCACATTTCAGTCCCAGAACATTCAGCATCACTGTGCTTGTATCCTCAACTCTTGGTTTGATTTGTTGCTTTCGAGTCATTGATGCCTCATGTAGACCATAATGTTAAGAGCTCCAAGTCAATGTATCAGCCTCCTCTTTCCCCCATCTGCCTCTTGGAGTTGTAACCTTGACGACAGGCAGAGGTTCTGCTGGTGCTGAGTGTCAAGCACTCAGTCTCACTGGAATCATTAATAATTTAGAGCCCCAGAAGTAAGCTATGAGGCTTTTAGACACTTGCTCAGGTCTGAAAAGATCGGATGCAGTATCAGTGGCTTCCATTCATCCTCTGGTTCGTTTCAATAAGCCTTCTGCATATGCAATCCATTAAGTAAGCATCGATTGGAACACTATGTCTCTAGTTTAAATTATTGAAGTAACCCAGTCCTCCTAGTCCTAGCAGAGATGCCATGCTACCATGCTGTCACACCTTAGGACTGACCATCATGCATGTTCTCTCCTCTTCCAGAGTCTGACATTGATGCTGCCACTGCCATGATGCTCTTAAACTCTGCCCCCGGGCACCACGTTGACCCATGTAAGAGAATCCACAAGCAGCCATACTGTCACCCATTCTTCCAACTCCTTGTCTCCTACCTGTGACATACCGCCCTGCCATTGCTTACGTCTTCTTTTATTTTATGTGCTTTAATTTGTGTTGTGTACCTGTTCTTAACACAAAATGTTGGTTAAAAGGTTGAAAGAACATTACTTGTACCGGATTGGCTACAATATTTTCCTGCAGACATTCTTTTAAAGACACATTAAAGGAATAATTCAACATTTAGAAAACACTAAGCCAACAGCCGGTAAGCTTCCCTTAGTACAAAGACTGGAAATGTTAACAGGCCCTCGAACGCTCCCTAATAAAAAAACTAAAAACTAATGAGCATATTTCCCAAAATGTTGAACTATATCTTAACACATGATTTATTCTAAAAGGTTTTTGGAGAATATTATGCCAACATGGGTCAGTTTGAGAAAGTGTTTTAGTGCAGGATCTTTCTAAGGTAAACTACTAATTTCATGTGCATGCATGGAGCAAAATATTGTTGAATGAGGTTTTCCCTCTTGGGCTGAGACAAGTCTCAGTTCTGCTTTATACTTAACAAGTATAACAAAGTGAACTAAAACAACAGTAAACAACAGTTTTAAAGTGTCTGACTTTTTCTTTTTCAGAAACCCCTCCCCCCCAAAAACAATAGCTGGTTTACTGTAAAGTTAAATGAGGATGTACTTAGTATCAGTCACAACCTATTTAAAGCCAACTGAAGCAATACTCTCAGTCTGTAAATATTAGTTTTTGGTGATATGCAATGTTATGCTGAATATGTAAAATATGTGTAAAATATATTTTTGCATTTAAACGTATCCTTATCATTTTTTTCATCGTCTGCTCTCCTCAGGCAATTCTGACAGCCCGCTGGACCTCTCCCGACCCGACTCTGTCCTGGTGAGCAGTGATCCAAAGCAGGACCACAACTACAGCAGTGTAGCCCTGCAGCGCTGCTCCTCCCGCTCCTCCTCTTCATCTCTTTCCTCCCTGGACGAAGGAGGCTGTGACCGCAGGCAGTCCCACCGCGCCGGCAGCGAGGGTTTCCACAGCGATGAGGACTCTGACCTCTGGGACGAGAGGGGCGTCCACCAGACTTCTCGACGTCCGCCCGCCATTAAGTGGCCCGCCGTTAAGAGGGCACGACGTGAGGTCAAGCCAGAGCTGGATGAGGAGCTAAAGGAAGCCGCTGGCTCCTTGCTGCACCTTGCTGGTATACGCAGCTGCACAGAGGGCTCCAAACGCACTGTCAAGAGCACAAAACTTAACAGGAAATGAAGATTATTTTTGCCCCCACCACCACCACCACCACCGCCACCAGACTCCGGACCCTGTGAACCCTAACCTATGACCCCTGATCGTGTGTCCCAGTGTGCCTCCTTCTCCTTATCTGATCGTTCATTGGCCATTTTGAGCCTTTTTTTGTTTGGGATTATCCCTGTCCAACAAAACAAATGGCAATAGTATCGTTCACACAGGAGAACAAAGCCATATAGAGACTTTTGTAACTCGGGGGGTGACTGCTGGGGCTGGGTTTGGGCTATGGAGAATCATCAAGAAACCTATCCAAAATGACCTGCCTGCTTCTATGGGATTAGAAGATTGTGATTCAAGAATTTTATTCTGAAAGACAAAACAGGAAAAGCTGAAGGTTTTATAACTCAAAGCGTTGCATGCTTCCTCCTCAAACCTGTATCCTCTTCCAAGTGAAGCTATTTATGAAGCGAATGACTGCATGTTTGTAACAGACAAAACCTAACCTCCTGGTGTTATCGGTTTATCCTTTTAGTGCTAAAAAAACAAAACAAATAGCCACTGTTTTGAATGGAATTCTTGCTCCATGAATCCTCTTGTAAGAGAGATGCAATAATTAATCCACAACCTTAACTTTTTTTTAAACTTTATTTCATGGTGGCATTTTTCAGAGTTGAGTATGCTAGTTAAACTTTACAATTAAGAGAATGAATGGAGTAGTACCATGATCTTGTTATGCGATAAACTTCTTACACATGAGCTCTGGCTCTATTTCAGGATTAGCAAGATGTGGAAATAGTATTACTCTCCCACTGCCAAATTTAGTTGCAAAGTTAACTATACTACTTTGCTTAGTCTTGTGCGGCCATTACAGTGCTATACAAATGAAAGCTGTTTTCATCTTCTTCTTTTTTTTTTTTTTACAAATCCACTGCTCATTCTGTCAATCCCTTTCATTCATGTGTGTTTTTGACAATTATTGTGCAGACATACAATATATTCACATTTGGTGACAGCCTATGCAAAGTGAACATCTGCCACCCACTGCCAGATGTTCACTGTGTGTTCATAGGTTATCCCCCATAGATTTTATTTTTTATTTTGTGTGTGTGTGTATCATAGTGTGTATCATGTCGATTTCAGCCTAAAGCTGAGATGACTGAAAAGAGTTTGACGTGCTCAAACATTTTTCTTCTTCTGACAAAGTAGTCCTACTGCTCCAATGAATGGGATTGGTGTAATGACGGATCTCCTTGCTACAGCTGTATTGTAGGGCTGCTTGGTACTCTGGTTGCTTCTGGTCCTTTTCAACACAGCTGGTCAATAGTGAGAAACAGGAGCAGACTATAAATTACCACTGCTTCTCACTACATTATTTGGATTTTCAGTTTGATTACACCACCGTCTGTTCTCCTTGTCTTGGTTTTTTTTAACCATGTACTTTAGAAAAATACAAAATTATACAGCATATTTTCTGTTTGCTGATCCTGTGGCAAAGCTCATTCTCAACTTGAAGGAGGGTGTGTCTGTTCTGGTTTGAATAACTGAAAGGTGCAGATCATAATGCATTTTCAGGTATAAAGCTCAAGAAGGGAACATTATAGTCCTGGCCAGATAGAACTGGACTTTGTATGTGCAGTCACTCGCAGGCGAGATGTTGAAGACCTGTGCTGCTCTCAAGTTGTGCCTTCAGTTCTGGCTGGCCCACAAGTGTTTTGTCCTTGCTCTTCCTCTTAGAACAAAATAAGGAAGTGCACACTCTCTTCTCAAGCTGTGAAATGGAGTGTTTATTGTCAGTTGATTGCATGCAGTTCGCTTAGGGGGAAGTTGCTTGTGTAAAAGGCCACAATTGTCATTTGAGCTTTTAAAAAGGCTGCAAACACGCAGTGTACAATACAAGGTAGCATGGAAGCCCACAAGGGTAACACACTGAAAATTCAAATTTTTCTTCCCACAGTACCAGATCACGTTGTCACACTGATTGTTAGTATAGTATGCATGGTCAGTGCCAAACATGTTCTTGTGCCACTGATGTGTAACTGCAAAGCACCATGGTCACTATATTCCCCTGCTGCCACAATGCAGTTATGATTAAAAAGTAACAATGCCCTAGTTTTCTGAATCATCCGAACAGGAAATGGGAGAGGCCTTTGGTCAGTACAGTGACTTAACCAACCGTTTGGTGTATTTTTGTCACTTTAGAGTGGGAACTGCTCTAAGCAGAGTAAACTGCAGTTCTCATAAGTAATACTTGCATACACTGGTCTTGTTTAGCTGTGAAAAAAGAACAAACTATTGTTCATTAATCATCACCTTATTTATGACATTAATTTATGGGCTTATTGAATGCATAATCTATCAAACACTGGTCATTTGAAACAAGTGACTAGGCACATTTATTTTCTCCCTCTGTGAGCTCCTCTTAAGTATTTTGTTTATCTTCTCATTCTATTTTTTCTGCAATACACCTTTTTTTCTTTCACTATCTTATAGTGATTAAGTATTTTGCCAATGTCTATTGTCTTTAGAGCGGGTTTTTTCTTTCTTTCTTCAATTTAACCATGACTGCCAGGTTTTGTTGATGTTCTTGTTTTGCTTTTTTGGCTGGGTAGCTTAGCATTGATCCTGAAACCTTTTGTTGCCAAAATTGATGTACAGCTGGGGTAAAACATTTAAGATGGACACAATCCCCATGTACTGTAGAAGTTCTTTAAAGATGATTGAATTGTCTGTTTTTTGTTTTTTTTTACATTTGTCTCATGTTTATGTTTAGATGTTATGAATAAGTAGTCACAAATTGAAAATGAGCTCTCAATCTTATCGCAGATTAGAATCTTAAAAAAATTACTGCCACTCATAACTCATGCTTCCAGGTATTTTTATGGGATGTGGAAATGTTTAGAATATCAAAAACTGGATCAGACTCACTAAGTTCCCTGCTGCTGTGTAGTTTCAGACCTGCATTTAAGTATAGAGACACAACTGCAGAGCAATTAATGGAGAGACTTCTAGAAGGAAAGCTCACTCACTCTTTTTGTAGCACTTCCAAAAGAAGTTGGTCTCAAAGTGACAGAGTCCGATCTGTGGATGAGCTACCTAAACATTTTGGGATCCAACTCAAAACCTAGTTGCTCAACAGCTGTTATTGAATATTGATTATGTGATTCTCAAAATTCTGTTGCAGTTCCTAAGGGTATGATGAACATTTTGTTGCATTTGACAAAGCTGCCAACCCAGTATCAGTTTGTGTCAGTTGTTTGCCATGTCTATTGGACCGACACACCTTTTGGTTTTGTATGCTAACCTCTGTTGATAAAATGTTTATAAGATTTATTTTCGCCAAAGATATGCAATTGCATTATATATGGTATTACAAAATATTAATAAAAACCTGTTCTTGTTATCACCGTGAGCATCTTTTTATTCCAGTCTGAGCAGGAGCTCGTCTTCAGCATTTTATCACTGCAAATAAGACTTGACACATTTTCTTTTGCCCTCCAAACTCTCCTCCACCACACAAGGATGCCATTATTTTACATGAGTAGTCTACACTAGCTACATTTTTGGTCAACATTGCCACCTGCTGTGAAGGCCACAAGATCAAAATTCTAGCTAATAATAGTCTATTCCTTAGAATTCTTTAGAATAGCTTTCCATGTGGATGTTTTTTCAGTTTTCACATAACCATATTACAGCTGGCAAATATTTCCCACTAAGACCAGCAGTTCAGAGTTGTTTTGACTGCACAAGCTGTGCTCAGCACAACGTGTGATGGCTCCACCACGCTTTTTCTTTTTCTTCTGCATGTCTTTTGAATGCACCAACATGGCAGGCTGCCAGAACTGCACCTCACTTTAATGTAAATTCCAGGGCTGTGCCAGTGATAGATGCATCATCAGATGTCCTAACGACACTCTTCGGTGTAAGTTAATTAGTCATGGAGGACTGTGGGATGAACACAGTGTGACCCTGAACAAGGGCTTGTCTGACTAGCCTCAGGCCCATTGGCACAGCTCTATTGTTCAATAGAGTCCTGTGTGTGTCGACTGGAAGAGGGGGGCTTCTCCCTACTGACTGCCTCAATTCAGCTGGAAATCAGAGCAGCATCACCTCCCCCCCTCCCACACGGCCCTAGCAACCACGCCACGCCGACAGTTGCCAAGCAACCAGACAATGCTGGAGCCACTGGCTGTGGTGTGCGTGTCAGAGAGTTTGTGTTTTGCCTGTATGCATTTAAGATTAGGAATAGTGAAACAGCAGCCGGGGAAATGTCTTTCTTGGGTAGAAACATTTTGCATGTTACAAATTTAACAGCTGATAAAATGAGAACTCCGCTGTTATTATTTTCTTTAAAGAAATAGTAATAGTATGTGGTTAAAATATGAAGAGATTATTATGGATTAGGTGAAATTAATCTTGTAGGATTTGAGCAGTGATGGCTGCATTACCAACATGTCATTTCACTTCTAGTCTAAATGAGGTCATGTGCGCTTTAAAGGGAAATCACAGTGATAAAACCTGCCTGTGATTTCTGACCTTGTTTTTGTTAATGCAACTCATACCACACTCAAACTCAGCAGTAAATCATTTAGCAGTGACATCACAGGACTTAATTGTAAATGGCATTAGGTCTAGCTAAAAGGAGAAGAAATGCTATTATATATAATATTATATATATATATATATATATATATATATATATATATATATATATATATATATATAATTTCTATCATTATATTTAGAATTTTATAACCACCTGTACATACAAATGTACAAATGGGTACACTATTTTAGTGTATAGTATACTACTAGGTACACCCTTTCTGTTGTTTTTTCTTTAAATGTGATTTGCTCACATTAACTTGTGATAGTTTTGATCCAAGAATCTATTTATCTATATCTACAGTGTTAAAATACTTAATTGCAAGTAACAATTACAAGTCAAAGTACATAAGTTATAAGTATAAAAAATATAAATGTACTAATTATGCAGAACTGTCCCTTTCAAAGTGTCATATTATTTTATATAATTATGTTATTGTAATATAATTGGTTTATTAACTACTTTAATAATACTTTTTCTATCTATCTATCTATCTATCTATCTATCTATCTATCTATCTATCTATCTATCTATCTATCTATCTATCTATCTGTCAGTCTGTCTGTCTGTCTGTCTGTCCATCTCTTTCCAACTATCTATCACCTTCCAACGTTAGCCGCTAGACGGCGCTCTGCTTACATCAGCTCACCACCTTTCTGTCCCGAACTCTGACCTCTGTGCTTGTGTCTGGTCGGATCTCATTCGAGGAAAATGAAAGTATTCTTTCCAGATTAATGGATTGTCACGGCTGTTTGACTAGCTTAGCAGCAGCGACGCACACTTTGTGACACGATTTGCAGACGCAGCGGGTTGTACAGCTGCTGTCACATAGAATATCACCCAGCTACATGTGTTACTCTGTGTCGGGATTTGTTTTGCTAGCTACATAGCTAGCTAGTTAGCTGTTGGCTAGTCCGCTAGCTAGCAAGCTCTGTCGCCGCTAGTGCTAACGTTAATTTAAAACAGCGTTGCTGTCAAGTTGCACTAATATCCGGCTTTAGAAATAAACGTAACCGTAAATCAGATGACAGCCAACCTCTTCGTACTTTGGACCTCATGACCGTCCCTTTGTCACAATGTTTTCTAGGTTAGTGTTACTAAGTAACGGAACAAGCCACCCTGAAGTAACGTTACTTAGTAATAACAGTGAAGTAACTAACCTGAGCTAGCCAGGTTTGCTGTGCACTTCGTCAGAATTACAGGCAGGCAAGCTAACTGTAGCTACACCAAGAAGCTAACTAACGTTAGCCGGGCTATCGAGGGTACCGTTATTTAGCATTAACGTATAAGCGACGGGATAACGTTTCCAGCGGCAATGGCTAACGTTACAGATCTGCAAACAAAATACAGCAAGCTGGCACAGGAGTACTCCAAGGTAAAACACCGCATATGTTCGCACTTTTAATAATGATACAGTTAATGTTAGTTGTCATTGTTATTGACAAGGCTGGAACACAATGTTTTATTCGTGTTAGCCACCTGCTAGCAATGTACATCTGTAATCAATGAGAAATGTTACCTAAACATGTTTACACATAAAGCTACAGTATTGGGGCCTCATTACAGAAACTAATTCATTATGAAATGGACTTTACTAGAGTGGATGCCATAGGTGAAGCTGACCATGCAGACCTGTCAGGGAAGAGAGGCACTTAACTGGGAGTACCAGTAGCTAGGCAATAAATCCTATCTTCATGAATATTATGTTATTTTAAAGAGCTGTTGACTCAACTACATGGACGTTATGGTCGTTTTGGAATATGTAGTTTGTGGTGCAGTTGAATTATATTTCCTAAGACTGACACATGTGTTTTTACAAGAAACACCTCTAGTGTAATACATCTTAGTGTGGATGGAATACAATACAATGGAATTCAACAAACCAACAAACTACACCCTCATAAGGATAACTTTTGAGACATTACAACATTATAACTTTTATGAAGGTAGGGTTTAAAGGTTCCATGACATGGTGCTTTTTTTCAATTTTATATAGGCCATAGTGTTCCTCTAATACCATATCTGAATTCGCTTTCCCAAAATTTAGCCTTTGTGCAGAATTACAGCCAATAGAGCCAGTCCCACAATGAGCTTTCCTTAGTACGTGCCATTCCTGAGTCTGTAGCTATGGGACCTTTCATTGAATGCAGAAGGTACTGGTGTACCTAACAAACATATAGCTTAGACAACTGAGTGTACGCTATTTTGATATTGTTATATAGTACAATACCAGATATTGCATAGGATTGTGGTTATCATGGCTTTTAGCTTGAATGTTGTCAGGTAATTATAATATGTGCCACATTTTAACATGTAGCTAAAATCATGCTCTTTGTAAGTGCTATAAAAATTCTTTGAAGGTTAATTTTTTAACAAGTGACAGTAAAGTCAGTCTGCATGTTCTCTTGTGAGCTGTTTGCGCCCTTTGTTTCTGTGTCAGCTGACAGCACGGGGAGTGTGTGCTGTTTCCTGTACAACTCTGATCTCCCTGTTAGCCAGGCACCATATCCTGCTCAGGAAGTGCTGACTATGTAGTTGTCACACATACTGCTGTTATGTGTGACTGTAAGGCCACTAGCCATACAGCAATAAACACTGAGTTTAAATTATTTAAATTATGTTATGCAGAATAGCATGAAAAAAACAGAAACCACACATACACAAGCATATGACAGATTTTCTATGTAAAGACATGTGTTTTCAGCTTAAGATTCTGCATACACATAGGCAAGGCAAGGCAGCTTTATTTGTATAGCACATTTCAGCAATTCAAAGTGCTTTACACAGAAACAGTGCCTTTGCACCTCAAGCCTGACCACTGATACCATGTTGTATTGCATTAATTTCTCATCCTCTGTATGGTTTTTACAGCTCCGTGCCCAGAACCAGGTGCTAAAGAAGGGAGTGGTGGATGAACAGGCCAACTCTGCCTCATTTAAGGTAAACTGACATATAATGTTTTGGAGATTCCAGATTATATCATGAACTGTAACTGTCTTTCTATAATTAAGTACAGTGCCAGTCTAAAGTTTGGACACACTTTCCCATTCAAGTAAATGAGAAAGCATATCCAAACTTATGACTGGTACTATACATCATCAGGTTGCCACGCTAATCAAAAGGCCTATTGAAGAAGTGTAAACAACTATATTTTCATATTTGTTAAACAAATCCACTTCATCTTACTAGTACGTAATGCAGTGTTGCTATTAGTTATGCTGAAGTTTCGCAGTGTTAACACTGCCATATTTACCAGGGAGCCTTTTTTTGAATCAAAGCAAGCTCTGCAATATCATCTCTTGGAGGTAGTGAGTTGCTTAATGTGCTAGTTGGTATGAAGCCATCTACAGCAAGTTTAGGTGTGACATCTTTGTCATTATCCTCATTAGGAGCAGCTGAAGCAGAGGGACCAGAGCCTGAGGAAGCAGGAGCAGGAGATGGACAGTCTCAGCTTCAGGAACCAACAGCTGGCCAAGAGAGTGGAGCTGCTGCAAGAGGAGCTAGCTGTCAGTGAAGCCAAGGGCAAAAAGGGGAAGGTGATCATGAGGGGAACTAAGGGAGAGGCCACACAGTTGGGTAGAGGGAACAGGAAGCATTCATATAGCCAAAACATTAGTTTTAAGAATGATTATGAAATGTGTCAACTCAACTCATAATGATTATGATTAAACACTAATGTTTGTAAAGCCAAAAGGTCATTATTTATAGCTGCTATTATATCTCCACCCCTATAGAGTAAAGCAGACTCTCCCTCACAGCATGGTCTGGAGACCCAGAGTGTTTTTGATGAGGACCTGCAGAAAAAGATTGAAGAAAATGAGCGACTTCATATCCAAGTAAGCAGCCGCGTTGTGTTTATATTGGGCTGTCATTGTTCTGTATATGCAGTTAATGTATTGGTGAGGCCACACATGTGATGGCTCTGTTTTTTGCTGTATACACATTAGTTCTACGAAGCAGACGAGCAACACAGGAGGCAGGAGGCCGAGCTGATGACACGACTACAGGAGCTGGAAAGAGAATCTGAGCAGCACCAGGCTGTTGTAGACGGACTCACCGCTAAGTACATGGAAACAATTGAGCGGCTGCAGAGTGACAAGGCACGTTTAGAGGTGAGGATGAACCGGAGGAGGATGAAGTACATTATATAATTGTAAGTAAAATAAAGTTCATTAACATGTGTGTATTTTTTCCCCTTTTGATAGGTGAAAGCACAGAGCCTAGAGAGAGAAGCAAAAGAGTGCAGAATGCGAACAGAGGAGTGGTACATCATCCTTTTTATTTATGGTTTGATATTAATTTAATCCGCCAACATGGTGGTAGAAAACCAAAAAGGGTGATTTGCATGTCGGAGGTACTTATCTATACTCCATGTAGTTACAGCATATTCACGTAAATTCCACTGGTGGATACTAGACAGAAAAGTGTTGAAAGGATCTTGGAAAAATATGGTCGCATACTTAATTTTAGAGAACTGGATTGTGATTTAGTTTTTGACATAAACCTTGGAAATGTACACTTCATATTCTACATGTCTATTGTAGTTATTTGTTGTTGCTCTCTGTCTGCAGTCAGCAGCAGCTGAGGCGGTGCCAGTCTGAGCTGAACAGACAGGTGAAACAAAGCAGCAGTGTTATCCAGGAGAAAGTGCCCTTCAATGACACAAGTGAGTATCTGGCACTGAGCCACTTTGACAAAAACGATCTGCTACACAGCAAACATCTCTTTGAGAACATCGATGGCTTTGTCACTGATACCATTACACCGTTCTGCCCAGGAGTAAATAGTGTAATGCTACACCAAACTGTAATATTGCACGCAAGGAGGCAGGAGGGTAAATCATTTAAGCTACGTTTGTCGAGTCAATAAAGTTCAGTGCAGGGACTGAGGATTTGCTCTGGGTTAACTTCTTTTATTTCTCACTCTGCAGAATTTGGTGACTACAACAGCCTAAATGTGCCACCACACAATCGAAGGCACCAGGTGAGTGAGAAAAAAAACACAATATTAAATGGGTTTATCGTGCACATGCATCTCATTGGTCTAAAGAGAATAAGTGTGTCATTTTGCGCAACACCTTATCTACTGTCCAAAATTACGATTATATTTCGTAATACAGACACCCACAAAGTACCCACCTTGTTATTTTACAAAACATGTTCATTTGTTGTTTATTAACTAATAACCAAGGACTCTGACAATAATGCTCAGCTATTATCAAATACTGAATGAAGGCAATTCTGCAGATTCAGTTATAGAGTTGAGAAAGCGGCAACTATTGATTATTTTTGTTTACTAAAGTTTTTGAACGACTCACTGTAGCAGTTGGTTTTTCCACCTGCCGTCATCTCGGCTTTTTAGTAAACTCTGTCAGCACAAACAATGTTATTAATGCTCGAGTTCATGTGTAGAGCCCCTGCTGATCTTTCGAGCAAAGTTTCATGTTGTGTCGAGTCTTCTTTGTGTTTTAAAAAATAGCGATTTTTATGCGATTATAGTAGTGCCCCTAGCACTCTATTCATAAGGACATTTGACTGAAAAACAAAGATGCGGTAAATCTTAAAAGTGGCGATTCTGTCCTAATTATGCTTTTAAACAAAGATTTGACTCAGGTACATTCACAAAAAGACCCTAGGTTGCATTTTGGCAAGAGTTGTGCTTTAAGACAAAGAAATTTGTGCTGTCAAACGATTAACATATTTAATTGCGTTAATTACATAGTTAACTGGCAATTAATCACAATCACACATTTTTATTTATTCTAAATGTCCCTTGATTTCTTTTTGTCCCATTATTTCTTTCTCATTTTAATGCACTTACAGTGCCTTGCGAAAGTATTCGGCCCCCTTGAACTTTTCAACCTTTTGACACATTTCAGGCTTCAAACATAAAGATATACAATTTTCATTTTTTGTGAAGAATCACCAACAAGTGGGACACAATTGTGAAGTGGAACGAAATCTATTGGATATTTTAAACTTTTTAAGCAAATAAAAAACTGAAAAGCGGTGCGTGCAAAATTATTCGGCCCCCTTGCGTTAATACTTTGTAGAGCCACCTTTTGCTGCGATTACAGCTGCAAGTCGCTTGGGGTATGTCACTATCAGTTTTGCACATCGAGAGACTGACATTCTTGCCCATTCGTCCTTGCAAAACAGCTGGAGCTCAGTGAGGTTGGATGGAGAGCGTTTGTGAACAGCAGTTTTCAGCTCTTTCCACAGATTCTCGATTGGATTCAGGTCTGGACTTTGACTTGGCCTTTCTAACACCTGGATACGTTTATTTGTGAACCATTCCTTTGTGGATTTTGCTGTATGTTTGGGATCATTGTCTTGTTGGAAGATAAATCTCCGTCCCAGTTTCAGGTCTTTTGCAGACTCCAACAGGTTTTCATCCAGAATGGTCCTGTATTTGGCTGCATCCATCTTCCCCTCAATTTTAACCATCTTCCCTGTCCCTGCTGAAGAAAAGCAGGCCCAAACCATGATGCTGCCACCACCATGTTTGACAGTGGGGATGGTGTGTTGAGGGTGATGAGCTGTGTTGCTTTTACGCCAAACATATCGTTTTGCATTGTGGCCAAAAAGTTTGATTTTGGTTTCATCTGACCAGAGCACCTTCTTCCACATGTTTGGTGTGTCTCCCACGTGGCTTTTTATGACTTTTTATGGATATCTTTGAGAAATGGCTTTCTTCTTGCCACTCTTCCATAAAGGCCAGATTTGTGCAGTGTACGACTGATTGTTGTCCTATGGACAGACTCTCCCACCTCAGCTGTAGTTCTCTGCAGTTCATCCAGAGTGATCATGGGCCTCTTGGCTGCATCTCTGATCAGTCTTCTCCTTGTCTGAGCTGAAAGTTTAGAGGGACGGCCAGGTCTTGGTAGATTTGCAGTGGTCTGATACTCCTTCCATTTCAAAATGATCGCTTGCACAGTGCTCCTTGGGATGTTTAAAGCTTGGGAAATCTTTTTGTATCCAAATCCGGCTTTAAACTTCTCCACAACAGTATTACGGACCTGCCTGGTGTGTTCCTTGGTCTTCATGATGCTCTCTGCGCTTTCAACAGAACCCTGAGACTATCACAGAGCAGGTGCATTTATACAGAGACTTGATCACACACAGGTGGATTCTATTTATCACCATCAGTCATTTAGGACAACATTGGATCATTCAGAGATCCTCGCTGAACTTCTGGAGTGAGTTTGCTGCACTGAAAGTAAAGGGGCCGAATAATTTTGCACGGACCACTTTTCAGTTTTTTATTTGCTAAAAAAGTTTAAAATATCCAATGGATTTTGTTCCACTTCACAATTGTGTCCCACTTGTTGGTGATTCTTCACAAAAAATAAAATTTTTATATTTTTATGTTTGAAGCCTGAAATGTGTCAAAAGGTTGAAAAGTTCAAGGGGGCCGAATACTCGCAAGGCACTGTAACATGGAAAAGTGGATCAGTTTGCTTTGTGTAAATGTTTATTTATTGAAAACAACATTGGCATATAGTCTACTGTAGTGTTCAATTTCACACGTAACATTCACACTTGGAGCAAATAATCTATTACACAACGTAACACTGTCCATCAATAAAAGGGAAAATAATACTTTGACGACGGGGCGGAGAATTGGCATCAGCTGTGTGCTTTGCCATCAAGTGGTATTTCAGACTGGACTTGCTGCGATGATGGCTCAGTTCACAACGACAAAACACACAAATCACTTTGGTCTTGTCAATGGAACCATTTGGCAACTTTTAAACAGGAAACTTTCCATTCAGAATCTTATTGGCATCCATTTTCTTTTGGCGTCTCGTGCTCGCCATCCAAGGCCAAACCAGTGTGTGTGGTGTGTTGTAGTTTTTCTAACGTTACTAGTTTTTGCAACAGCATGTGGAAAAAAAACTACAAAGTTTGCTAGGCCAAAAAGAATGTCAATCTCGCGAGAAAAAAATTGATGCCGTCAAAATGGGTTTGCGTTAACGCCGTTAATAACGCGTTTAACTGACTGCACTAAAAGAAATATAACAAATCCACACAATGTAGAAGCTGGATCTTGAAAAGTGATATCTTTACTTCAACAAATACTTAAAATATTGCGCTATCACAATAGTTGCTTAATTAGTTTTTTGATTGACTAATCAATTAATCACCCACTTGTTTGGCAGAAATAATGAACATTTGTCACAGGTTAGAGCATACAGCTGAATTGTTTTAGATACAAGATTAAAACATTGAGTGTGTGTGTTGTGTGTCTTTTCTGTGCTTTTAGCTTAAAGCCCGGGACTTGTCAGGTCAGGCCCTGAGCTTTATTCAGGACCTGGTGGCTGCTCTGTTGAACTTCCACTCCTACACGGAACAGAGAGTGCACATCTATCCCTTGGACTCCTCCATTGAGCCCATCTCCCCTCTTAACCAGAAGGTGTGGCACATGTACACAATAAATACAGACTGCCTATCATATTACAGGTGTACAATAACACAAACTACAAAGGGCAGCAGCAGTGGTTTTCAGTTTACAAACTAAAGAAATGATTCCTCTCTCTACCTAGTTTTCTCAATATCTACATGAGAATGCAGCCTATGTGCGCCCCCTGGAGGACAGCTGTCTGCAGTTACACCAAAGTATCACAGAGGACACCGTCACAGTACTGGTAAGTGGTTTTTGGACAGGCACATTGTGGCCGTGTTTGTGAAGCCTGCTTATAGCCATCCATTTATTTTGTCTTTTTTTTCTTGAATTGAAGGAGACTGTGGTCAAGCTGAAAAGCTTCGCTGATAATTTCTCATCATACACCCACTTTCTTCAAAAGATTCTTCCCTACCAGCTAAAAAGGTGCGGGCGTGTCTGTGTCCGTGTGTCCGTGTGTGTGTGTTTGTTTGTGTGTGTAAAAGAGAAATGGAGAAGGCTGTATTGATCTTCTCTTCTCTTTCCAGTCTGGAAGAAGAGTGCAACACACCTCTTTGTACTGCTGCCCTTACTGCAAAAAACCAGGAGCTGCAGAGTGACATGAAGAGAGTAACTTCTGTGTTTGAGAAACTGCAGAGCTACATTTATTTGTTGGCCTTACCCAGTAGGTTAACATAGATCATTTAGTATAGATAGTTAAAATGTGATTAGAAAATGTACCTAATGGAAAGAACAGGTGCTGTGAAGTGATACAATATGCTTGTTTTACAAATGTGTGCAATGTGTCTCAGGTGTTCGGCAGGATGCCATGCCACAGAGCAGCACCTCAGCTGTCTTCACTCAGCTGGCTGCCTGCCTACATAGTCTTCACGATGGCATTAAAGGTAAGCAGCACCGTGAGACATTTCTTATCCGGAGCCTTTTGCAACCAGCGTCACACAGATTCCTTCTTGTAACCACCTAGCTGCTCTTGCCATTCATGAAAGTCAGACACATTTTCTCTTTTTACGACGATACCCAGTAGCCTAGTTTTTGAAGTGTAAATATCCAGAGGCTTCAGTGTAGCATCCATCAAACTGCGATGCCAAATGGAAGTACAATTTAGTGCTCTCTGGCATAGAAGAGTCACTTATGTGTACTGCTGACACATTTAGCTGAGTGGAAATGTGTTTATGGAATGAGTACCTCTGTCTTGGTTCTTGTGGGGACAGCAATTTTGTCAAATATACACTGAAGACATGCAGGTTTCCATTATAAAATAAAATTTGTTACAACACATCAGTAAGAGAGTGTCTCAAAACAGCTGATTTCAAAAGATACAAATGTCATATATAGCTGTTAAAGCTAAAGATAGTACTCAAAGTCAACAGATTCTCTAAATACTTCTTCTACTGTTCTGATCCTTCCCTGTGTGTCCAGAGATGTCAAAGCATTACAACCAGAAAGCAGGCTTAGAGCAGGACCTCCCCACTATCACCCAGAAGCTCTGTACCACCACAGAGTGCCTGCTGGGATCTTTGGGCTCTCTGACCAGCAGCACTGGCAAGGTATGGCCAACAGGGGGCAGGCAGCTGGCAGGTTTATATTCCCTATATGGTATGTTCAAACAGCATGTATTATTTGTTATCTGCAATGCACAAACGCTTACGTTTAAGTAGCAGTGAGATATGGATCACATTGGTAAATTTGCCACCACAGTACGACAGGACTCAGGTGTGCAGCCGTTAAATGTTCAAAGATACAGTCCAACTCGCAGCTTGTACAGCTGTTCCCCTGTCAGAGTAAAGGGATAAATGATTTTTCTTAGTGAATTAAGTGAAGCGTTGGCTGAGATGTGTCTGCTGAATAACACCCTGTGTGGAGTGAGCTGCATTTTGAGAGTGATCATCTCTGCCGGCAAAAGCTTAATTGCTCAGACATTTATCATCCTGGACACTTGGTGGTGTAATCATCTCTGCTGTAAACACTCTGGTAAATTTGAGGCTTAACAGAATGCTGAGTATCTGCATTCAGATATGCATAATTTGTGTGTCTTTAGCTAAGGAGGCTGCAAAAGATATCTTTAATTTTAATATGAGACATTACGTCACTGTTTTGTTGCAGATTGCCACTTTTTTCAGCAACAACTTGGACTTCTTCACATCATCAGGCTACAGTCCAAGAGGCAGCACAGTACCCCTTAACCCCTTGCAAGCAGAAAGTATGCTGGCCAACAAAAAGAAAGCAGCTGCCTATATCCATGCTATCAAAAAGGTTAGTGTATGCCTAAGTCTGCTGGTGAGTTCCAGGTCTTAGCTCATGACAATGTGTGACTGAGCCTTTTGTAGTGAAAGCCCCCAGAGTTGCTTTTTTATCTACTTTTTTAAGTAATGTATTGCCCCTGCACTTTATGACTCATGTTCTTGTTGTTGCTTTGCTTTTATTCTTTCTTTTATTAAAAAATGACCGTCTTCCCACTATACTTTTTGTTTTGTTTCTTTTCATTTCATTCAGGCCAGGCCGCAGTCTGTTCCATACAAAGAAGCCCTGTCAAACCGTCGTATTCTCACCAGCTCCACTGAGAGCAGAGAAGGTCTCACTCAGCAGGTATGACACTCAACTCAAAGACTCTTCTAAAAAATAATAAATAAATAGCATTTCCGTTGATTGTTTGTTTGATTTAAAGATTTTACTAATCATTTTTCAAATAGACACTCAGTGGTATGTGGACAATGTAACCGTGTATAAGTCAGTCAGTGTGCCCTAAAAGGTTGAGATTTATTTATTTAAAATAGCAACAGTGCTGTCGCTACCCGATGTGAGTCGAGTGCAGATGTGAGTTGCGCATGCGTCACTTTGCAATGTTTTGAGCTGAGGTTAGCAATCAAATAATCATAGAATGTTTTTGAAATGATTTCCATCTTCTGTTATTGTTTGTAATGAGAAAGGTTTAGTGTTTTATGAATTTAGCAAATTTCACGCGTTATGCCGTAAACCGTTTAAACCGGAGAATGCCCGACTCACATCTGCACTCAACTCACATTGGGTAGTGACAGTGCACGTTGACGAACATTTATGTAAATATGGTAGATTATAGTTCTTTGGCAGGTTGATGCTAATAATAACAGTCAAGAATGGTTTTACATGCAATTATTGATTACACCAACAATAGTTTCTGGGAAAAAGCTGGTATGTGGAAAAGCTGGTCGTAAAAGTGCAGAACTCTGTTTTAAAATGATACAAAACAGTCTTTCAATATTTCAGACATTTTGCAGACAGCGTCTCTGTAGGGACGGGATGTGAAGAATTGCCTAGTGAGCCTCTGCATGTTTTGTCCCTAGAAAGTTCAAAGAGTTTGTTTTTCTTTATTTTTCTTTTGTAAATGTGCCCTTCAATGTGCCAAATATGCCCAGTTCCATTTCAACCTGCTTCAATTTGTCACTTCCTCACCAAGTTTGCTATTAAGTACAAAGTCAGAAAGATTATTGTATAAAGATAGAGCTTATTGGGCTTTTGTCCACTGGGTTGCCCTCCCCATTGGCCTCCTGCAGGTGCATCAGAGCCAGGAGAAGATTGCTCGGCTGGAGCAGGAGAAGGAGCACTGGCTCCTGGAGGCCCAGCTGGGGAAGGTGCGGTTGGAAAAGGAGAACCAGCGCATTGCCGACCTGGAAACGCAGCTCGCAGCAGCTGTCGGGGGAAGTCAACACTCACAACCAGCTGCAGCCAGCACACTCGCACAAAGCCTTGAGGAAGTGGAGAAAGAGCAGAAGCCTGCTGGGAGAGAGACTACACTCTGCACCAGCCTGGTACAGTTACGCTATTGGGTGTCGTACTTAGTTTTCGCTAGCAGGAGACATTTTCTGCCCATAGCACTGGTGTCTGATGCATGGCTGATTTGCTTCAACAAAGGGAGTATTGCCATTCCTTTTTGTAGCTCCCACGCTAAGCAAGTTTTTTGCTTAAAATAACTTCCAATGTGCTGATGTGGCAGGTTAGAAGATTACTATTGTTTATGCAAGTCAGTGCAGAGTTCGCAGTTCAGTTACAATCCAGAGCAGTTGACTCACTAGTCTCTGTACTTCTTGTGTATTAGCTTGTATGGTTATTAGCAGTGTTGGAGGCTTGTCTGATCTTTAAGTGGATCTATGATGAAGTTCCTTACATGTTTCTCTCTTTTGTTTTTCCACAAGGTTGGCATGTTGTGCACAACACCTACAGTTGAACATGTGAGCTGTCCAACTCTTTACAACTATATTAACAGAGTTCCTAAAATATTTCCTTTAAAAAAAGAATTTAATTTAAATTCATGATACTTTTCAGAAGGAAAGACTGTCTTATCTAGCTGGATGTTGTATCTGTGTTTGCAGATGGGAGATGAGGAGTCCAGGGAACAGCTGATAAAGACTCACTACATGGCCAGAGTGGGCGAGCTCACCACCCAGCTCCAGATTTCAGACAGCAAAGCTGTGCACTTTCACTCTGAGGTAAAGCCCTAACTAAACTGCTCCTACTAGCAAAGAACTGAGCTTTTCGTCACACACAGCCTTGCTAACATTACATGTCATCTGGAAACCGATATGGAAACTCTTATAACCTCCACTAAACGTCCAAATACATTTAATGCACAACAGTCACTTCCTAATGTGTACTATTTTTGTCTGCTTCTTTAATTTGCTTGAGAACAGAGAGCATAAAATCTGCAGAAGTGAACCTGGTTTCTTTGTTCTTTCCTCTTTGGAAATGGTTTTTGAGTGCCATTATTACCAAGTGTTGCTTTTTTTCCAAGAAACTGACAGCTTATATTTTTAGTCTTTCGGTGAGGCTAGATCTGAATGTAGATACTTCTCTAAGTGACATCCAGACCGTTTGTGACTTAACTGGCATGTCATTCATCCACATACGGTATCGTAGCAACAGCGATGACTTCATCTTGAGCCGGTGTCTCAAGTATTAAACTGTCACTGTTTCAAACATTGTGCATTTACCTTTGGCGTTGTCCTCAAATATATACCCATTACTCAAAGAAATATCTCCCTTTATTGCTTATAAGATCTGTAAAGTATGCCGGTCATGCGTTATACCTATTGGGGCAGCAATTGTTTACTTTCTTTTTTTCCCTTTGTAGTGTCGAGCTTTGGCCAAGAGATTAGCCATTGCAGAAAAGTCACGGGAGACTCTGAGCGAAGAGGTCAAACTGGCTAATCAGAACATCACACGCTTGCAGGTAAAAAGCAGTCTCATTACCAGAGCTTCCTGTCTAAGTATAGACAATAGCCTCCTCCCAACTGAGAAGACATTGTAACTGTGATGTTGCCCACACAGGATGAGTTAGCTACGACAAAGAGGAGCTACGAAGACCAGCTCAGCATGATGAGCGACCACCTGTGTAGTATGAATGAGACTTTGAGCAAGCAGAGAGAGGAAATCGACACGCTCAAACTGGGCAGCAAGGTACAACAGCCTTTTTATCCTTTTAAATTCAAGCTCTTGTCAATTTAAGTGTTGCTTAAAATGTAGCTTTGCTCTCAGGTTTGTTTTTAGCTGTCACTTGCCGTCAGTCATATACATTTAAAAGCTCTGTCATTAAAGCAGAACTCTCACCAAAATACAACCAAGGGTCTTTTTGTGAATGTACCCATGTCAAACTTATGTTTTAAAAGCATAATTAGGACGGATGCGCCACTTTTAAGATTTACCATACTATTGTTTTTCGGTCAAATGGCCTTTTGAATGGGAGTGCTAGGGCCACTAGTATGATCACATCAGAATCACTATTTTTAAAACTCAAAGAAGCCTCAACACAACATCACCAGGGGCTCTACACATAAACTCAAGCATTGACAACATTGTTTGTTTTCACAGAGTTTACTAAAATAAAAAGTTTTTTTTCTCGGTAGCCATCCATCTAGCAAGTCAAAAATAATTGAGGGAGGAGAATAAAGATGGAAAGCTCCTAAAGCTTAGTTCCATATAAATGCATGGATAATTTGTTGTTTTGTAGTTAGTTAAAAACTATATTGATATTGTAGTTGAAATGAGAATGACATGACATTTCCTCTTGTGGAGCCCTGCATTTGCATTCAGAGATTGACTCTTTTTGACTGACAAGATGGTGGATAGCATAAACGAGCAAAAGTTCGAGCACAGTTTTGTGTTGTGTCAAGCCTTCTTTGTGTTTTAAAAATAGTGATTTTGAAAAGGCCATTTGACCGAAAAACAAAGATACAGTAAATCTTAAAGGTGGTGCTTCCATCCTAAATTTGTTTTTAAACGAAAGTTTGACTCGGGTACATTCACAAAAAGATCCTTATACAACCTGTATTTTGGCGAGAGTTATGCTTTAAAGAGGAGTAATTAAAAATACTGTGGCTTCAGGGAGTGTGAAGGATCATTTCAGTTTTGGCAGTGAAATGTGACATTGTAAAGTTTCTGTCAGTAATGAGGTGAACTGGGAGGTCAACTGCCAGGCCTGATGGGAAAAGCACCTGCTGGAACCATCTGAAGAAGTCGTTAAGTTAAAGCTGCATAAGTGAGAGAGGCCTGTTTTTTTTAAGCGTGCATGTTCTTGCTTGTGTGCACACAGATGGTTTGTGTGTTGGGAAGTTGCAGGACAGAACATGTTTGAGACCTGAAGGTGGTGATTTTCTTTTGAAGGCCAGAGACCAGCCTCAGCATGTTTTTAGATTTTTAAACCAAATGCAAAACAAATTTGAACTTTTTTAACTTGCTGCACTTAAAATATAATACCTATCCTGAAAATTACTTGATTTACTTATTTTGCAGAACTGAGCTCATGTTTTTTGTTTCCTTTAGGGAAATGCCAAAAAGAACAAAGGTCGCTAGAGCTGCCCTCTAAACTCTGGCTCCATTTTGGCATCACAAAGGGCACCTTGAGAGAAGATCTGGTTGTGGAGCCTCCCGGCAGTCCTGGTCCTGTCCTGGTACAAACACTACCACTGTCACCAAACTACAGGACAACCACATGAGCCTCAGATTCCTCTACTGTCAGGCAGTGGCAATACAAATGTACTTGTATGGAGGCTTGAACATGTTTGACTGAAGAAGCTTCTTTTTTCCCTTTCCCTTTTCACGGCACCGGTTCTAACACAACATGATTTGCTAAAAAATGCTTTCCGAAACTGTACCGGAAGCTTCTGCTTGACCTTTTGGACCAAGCAGGGTGGGACAGAGAAACAGCTTTTCCCCAAAAGGGACAGAGGAAGATAATCAGTGGGAACAGTTAGAAGTTGATAATGCTTACTGAAGTCAAGACTTGAAGACCAAACCCTGTTGACCAGTATGTGTACTTTTCCTGCTTTTAACGTATGTGTGAGAGAAAATGAAACTGCAAGCTTACTGCTTATCTGTGGGTGCAGGCAAACAGAGTAAATGTTGGTGTGGCAGTATGTGTGCAGTGTTGTCTCCTAGTGTGACTGTGGCATCAGGCTTTACAACATGTGAGTATTGTTTTACACTTAGATTTTAGATTAAATTTGAGATTATTTGCGCAAGTGGTTTCAAGGGCCTATATGTGTTCATACAACATAAAACCCCTTACAACACATGCATAGATCACCCACTTCTGTAAAGAAGGGCTTTAAAAAAACTGAACAACCAACAAAGACACACTTTAAGTATTCCTCATTTTGGGAGATTGTCAGTCCTGTGGGAGTGGAGTAAAGACAAGAAAAAAAATGTCTGCCTTGAAGCACTGATTGACCTAGATGAAAAGGGGTAGGATGGACAAGTCAGAGCTTGTTAATGGTGTATGTCTGTCTCTGTGAAGTTACTCTTAAACAATAGATGTTTTTATCACCAAAGTAAGTTGGATGTGCACTCAGAAGCCTGGTGTGGCACAGCGGTCAATACATTCATGTTGTAATATGTATGGACATAAGGGTCATCTCATTTGAAATCGTGAAATAATTGTACTCTATAATTTTATATATATATATATATATATATATATATATATATATATATATATATATATATATATATATATATATATATATATATATATATATATATATATATATATATATTGGGAGGTGTCAGAGGGGTTGGCCCATACTGTAACTGGGGCTTAAACATCTTTGACTTGTGACATTAGGAAAAGAAAAGAAAAGCTCAGCAGTTATGAACAGTTAATTCAAACCCCTATTTGCCAGTCTACACCTGCCAGCAAACTTTTGATCAAGATTTGCCAACAGCCCCAAAACTAATAACAAATAAAAATATATGTAATCTCACAATGTAACCTGTTCAAAAGCACATAAAAATATGTGAAACAAAATAAAACGCTTGTTCAACATTGAAACGCTTTATCTATTTCGATTCATAGGTTATTAAAGATCCTGTCTGACCTAACTTTTTGTGCTGCATTTCTGGGAGTTGGAGGAGACTGGAATTTTAAATTGCTTATAATTGATCAAAAAAAAAAAAAACAGCCAGTAACACCCTCACCACTGGGAAATGAGGCAACACCACTGAACTGGACAGATGAGAACTTGAAGATTACTGTTTGATGCCGTCACTTTGTTTTGAAAGAAAAATGTATTTTAATTTATGATGCTTTTATGTACTCACGGTAAACTACGTCGAAGTAGTAACTCAACCACTTATTTATGCATTCACAGGCTTTTCATCAGTAATATTGAAAATATTTATAGTTTGGTTGATTTCACTTTTGTAATTAAAGAAGCACACAGGCTTCACAACTAATAAAAACATATGAAAGAGATGTGCGGTGGTGGAAAAGTGTCCTACCAAGGTATCCTGCTTGAAATGGTGTATTGTTATATACTTCTCAAGTAAGGCAAAATTAAAACGGGGCAGAGTTTATAGTTTTCTTATAAATAACGTGAATCAACAAAATAAAGGAACACACAGGTTGTTCCTGTACAACCCCTTTTATTCCTCATGAACATTCTAAATGTTTTATTTTAACCCCAGGTGTAATTAGATGCTATATATGGGCATACGGCATATACTTTGAGTTGTATGTATTGTTTATAGTTGTATGTCCAGTTTTTGATACACAGCCAACAACACTTCAACTCTAAAATTAATTAAATTGAGCATAACATAATTTATATGTAAAAACGTGGGCTTATTAAATCAAAGCATACATTGTTTATTAATTCCAACCACCAACCAAAAATCAATCAACTACCCCTTGAAGACATCTACAGGTGTCGCTGCCACAGCAACGCCTGCAGAATTGTAAAAGACAGTACTCACTGTTTTCATCATCTGTTTACGGTGCTGCCCTCTGGAAGACAGTGCCACAAAATGGCGCACCTCCAGAGAACAGTTTTTACCCCACAGCCATGCACGAACTGAACTCTCATCCCCCAATCCCCTCTCCCCCCATCACCTCATCCACAGCAACATTTTTGAATGATGTGAAATAACTGCATATCTACTTTATGGGTGAATGCTTGGTTTTGGTGCTGCTGGATCTAAGTGCAGCTTTTGATGCAGTGAATCATGCTTGATAGACATATGCACTGGGTTGGTATCTCAGGGAGCACCCTGGATTGGTTCACCTCATATCTTTCAGATGGAAATATGATGTTGCCCTTTCCTGTGGGGTGCCTCAGGGTTCTGTGTTAGGTCCAATTTTTATTTGCATTGTATATGCTTCTTCTGGGATATATAATTAGCCAATTTGGAGATATTCGTTAGCACTTCTATGCAGATGACATCCAGCGGTGTGTCTCTTTTAACACTGAAGAGACTGACAAAGTGACGGAACTGCTTAATTGTTTGACTTCCATCAAGGATTGGCTGGCTAACAACTTCCTACAGCTCAATGAAGATAAAACCGAAGTCCCTTTTGTTGCTCCGGACACTAAAGCTTCCAAGGTTACTCAGCTTGTGGGGTCCTTTTCTTCATCGGTACAGTCCAAACTGAGACATCTTGGTGTTATATTTGATAATAACATGAATTTTGATCAACATATCAAATCACTGACCCACACATGTTTCTTTCAATTAAGAAACATTGCCAAACATAGAGCTGTTGTTTCACATTCTGAGCTTGAGATGATCATTCATGGTTTTATATCATTACAACTTGATTACTGCAACTCCATTTTCACTTTTCTGACTGACATTTTCACTCACATTTTCACTCTTAGCAAGTCGTCCCAGCACCGTCTACAATTAGTCCAGAACTTGGCTTCAAGGCTATTGACCAGGTCTAGCAGGACGTTGCACATCACTCCAATTTTATACTTATTGCACTGGCTACCGATCAAGTTCAGGATACAATTTAAAGTTCTTGTTCTGGCTTATAAAGGTACATGGTCTGGCACCTGTTTATATCCCAGATCTTCTCCATCCGTACACTACTAACAGGTCCCTCGGGTCTTCTAACCAAGGATTATTGGTGGTCCCAAGCACTTGTTTAAAAACTAAAGGTATCCGTTCCTTTGAAGCGGTGGCTCCAAACCTGTGGAACACCCTTCCTATTGTCTTACGTTCTGCAGTCTCTGTTGAAGCTTTTAAAAACCACATTTGTTTAAATTTGCTTTTGACTCATGTTTATAAACTTTGGGGTTTAAGTTTAAATCATTGAAATGATTTTCATTAGTCGTTCAATTATTTTCTTTTCTTCCCCTTGTTTACTTTCTGTTGGATTGTACTTTATGTTTAGAAACGTTTATAATGCAAAGCACTTTGTGACTTTATCTGTAAAAGGTGCTATATCAAATTAACTTATTTATACAATTGTTTTTACAGCACCTTATTTTATCATAATGTACCTTACTTAGCTAGCCTATTCTATCTGAATGAGTATTTGAGTATGTTTGAGCAGAGTAAATGGTAACTGTTTTCTTTTATGAGAGACAAAACCATTTCGTTGTATGTGAATATACCTCAAACCAAGGTGAATGTTTCACTTTTCTTGCTGTGATTTTCGCGCCCATCTATTGACTGTGAAATTTCCTACAGCCATGAACGCACCACGGATCTGTTCACTCCATATGATTCCTGCGCTGTCCTGTCCCACTGTGAGACAGTCTCTGTGAACTCGGGAGGGGAAGCGCTGCGCTGTTAAAACTCCCAGGATTTACACTCTGCCATTTTGAGGAAAACAGGCCGACATCAAGAGTACAGACGCGTCCGTTAAACAGAAGTCATGACCTGTATAAGTGTACTACCACTGTGCATTTGTGAGTATTCATATCTTCTGGTCGCACACTGGTCTGTTTTGCGAGAGCTGTGATCCATGTCCGTGAGAAACAACTTAAAACTGTTTGGCTTTACTCTTGTTGTCAGTCGTTGCTCGGGTTGTGAGGGAATGACGTGTGCTGTGCTCATAAGGTAGCCTAGAGTAGGCTACAACAGAGTGATAACTTTACTCAGACTTCGCATCAACAAAGACGCAGAAGTGATCCCAAAAGTGGGCCTCTCTGCCCGGGGACATGGGCCTGGTTCTGTTGTGGAAGACAACGTGCTGGTACTGTTTTCTTTCTCCAGCCAGAGTTGTATATCTCGTTTAACGTGCCTGGCATTTACTGACCCCACGGTGCAAGAATGCGCTGTAAATAGTGCAACATGTTTATTTGGCTAGTTGACAATTATTAGAAATGTACTAAATATTTGTTGGCCCTTCGTGGACATTTGTATGCATTATACTTATGAAACCATGCTTTTTGGTTAGTTTTTTAGGTCCCTATAGTGAGACTTGTCACTTTGGAGCCACTGTTGCCAAGTGACGGGATAATGGTAAGTGCTAACGTACGTAACGTAGTGTAAGAACAACCAGAGTGGAGAAGAGTCAGTCATGTCTGTTTGTAGATATGTAGCCTACTAGCTAAAATTAGCTAACATTAGCTAACATTTAAGAAGCAAAATCTACCAGACCAAACAAGGCTGTACTAACAAAACCCCTGACTGTATTGAAGTGAGCAGTTGTGTATTTTATTGCTTGAATGAAAACGGTGTTTTTACTTCTGTAAATGTTACAGACTTGTTTTGAGGATGCTCTAAAATATTTTATATGCTTGTTTTCCATTAGTTTATTCTTAGTTCCCCCTAACTGTCTGAGATCAAATGAATCACTATTGCTTGAATAAACTTGCAGTGGCATAGTGGAAACATTTTTATTTTATTTTTTTTTAAAGTTCAGTTGACACACGTCTCCCATTTATTCCTTCTTTTCTGAACAGGAACAAACTTACAATTGATCCCCTGGAATTATTGTTTATAACTAACATAACATTGATTTAATCAGTGTGTTTTAAGGTGTGAGGAGAGGAGACAAAAGCAGCAACAGCCAAACTTTCTGTTCTGCTTTGTTTGTTTGGAGGACAGAGCTCACTTTGCAGACAGCTTCAGTGTTCCCACTGGAAATGGCTCATAACATTTTCAGCTCTGCACTAGATTATAGTCATTGTGGTCATAACAGTAGTTACTCTCCTGTCAAATGAAAAAGGGATTGTGTCTTACTTTGTTTAGTTATATACTTTTCTAAGGAAAACTATATATTCTATAGTGTGAGTACACAGGAATTTTCTGGAGAATCCAACAGGAACTTGTCTCATTAAACAGGAACCATCTGTTTGCCAAGTTAAAGTTCAAATTGTGTTTTTTTTTTTTTTTTTTAATATTCAGCAGTTTTATTCTTAAACCACAATAGTTTCCTCTTAGTCATCATTTGTCAGGCGACTGTTGAAAATGGCTTCCGGTCATCAAGGGATTTGTTCTAGTCAATACAGGAATTAGAGTATATAATAACAACATACCAAGAACTCCTCATAAAAATGGAATTTAATGTTAAGTAAGTAAATGATCATTACAATTACAGGTCATATTAGGGTTGAATGCCAAGAAGTAGCATGTTTTCTCTCATATCACCTTGGTTAGTAACCGCTTGTGATTTCTGTTCCTCTGTGAAATTAAATTTCTGTGTGTTTGTGATACATTGTCACATTATTCTAGACACATGCTATTTATGTACATGTTAAATAATTTCGCAGCTTGACAGTTGCACATGTAATTGGATGTGTTTGGAGCTTTAGTTTTCTTATCAAAGTGCTGACTGGCCTCCTTTTTTAAAGCTAATGAATGCATCTATTTGGTAACCTATTATGACTCAGTTTAACCCAATAATTAAGTGACTTCAGGCACTAAGTAATTGTCCAACTGGTGTGTGTGTTATTTTGCCTACCTCAGTCACCTCACCTGCAGTCATTTCTGTAAGTATAGTAATGATAAAACTGACATAATGTATAGGATTAGACTACTCTGTCTTAATTGCAGTGCTGCAATTTAAATGAGAACCAAACTAAACAGTTTTTTCAGAGACTTGAACAAAGTTGCTCTTTATGATTACAATTCTTGTCCTTGCATTACTTTTATAGTTATGTAAAAAAGACAAAAATATAAGGCAAAATTGTAAAAGTAATTACTCAGAATGCTGTTATACATTTAAAAAAGTACCTAATTATTGTAATACGCCTGTCTCAATCCCCTGTTTTGTTGTGATTGACAGTGATAAACAACCAGACAAACCAGTTTATTAATTTATTTATGAATATATGGTCATTGTTTTTATACATTTGATAAAATGACATTAAGATAATATTTGTTGTCAGTTCACATGGATAGAGCTGGCTGGTATTTCCTGTGTGTAAAGCTGCTTGTCCCCGAGGAACGTGTGGAATGTATTCTTTTGTCCTCTGTAGATTTAGCAGCGTCTCGTTTCTGTACCGCCTGCTACAGAGCCCTGGAAGAGACAGCAGACTGGAAATGATTCTGAAGGACTGTCAGAAACCCCCGTGGAGAACTCATCCTTCTCAGTTCCCGTCTCTTTTGCACCAAAGCTGAGGGATTCTATAAGACGGAGATGAGGGTTGAACTCATTGTACGTCTGTGTGCCATTGTAAACATCCCCTTATTAGAAATATGTTCTCCAATGTTTGATAACGTGTCAATCCACCACCCTGATGCAGAGCCCCCACTTCCCAGTTTATTTATAGCTAGAGGAACTTGCCACTGAATATGTCCTTCATGCAAGTCATGGCTGTGATCTAAAAGGGAGGAGGAAGGCTGTAATTATGGCTTTCTGCTTTCAATCATTTTTTTTTCAAGATATTTATGGGGAGATGTGGCTTCAACATATGAGCTGATGTTCCAGCACATCAAAAGACACACTGACTGGCTGGAAAATGAACAGCACACTTGTATAAATATTACTACATGTTATTAGCCTGAATGCCATTGTTGTTTAGCAATGTCACCACACTTTCACAGCATTTAATATCTATTTAAATAGGTTCTGCAGATCTGTTATCCGAGAGGATAAAACAGTCACGGTAACTAGCGTTGTTCTTTTCCCAAGCGTAATGCAGTCTCTCTCACAGTAGACTTCATGCTGGTTAATGAGGCAGGATTTTTGTAGCCATAGCTAACTTTTCTCACACACATTTTAGAGCAGGCTTGCAATGAAATATTTAGACTATGCTCATTTCAAAGAATGGTATGTCTAAAATACAACATTAAATTGCAATACAAAACTTTTAAACGTCCAAAACATTTGTTTTCTCTGAACAATTTTCTTTTTTTTAAGATAATTTTTTGGGGCATTTTTAGCCTTTATTTCGACAGGACAGCAGAAGACATGAAAGGGGAGAGAGAGCCGGGAAAGAGATGGAGCAAAGGCTGCGTCGAGGACTAAATCTCTATATATGGGCGCCCGCTCTACCAACTGGGCGATACGGGCGCCCTTCTCTGAACATTTTTTCCTCTGCTCCAGTAGGAGCTTCTAAAAACACATTTTGAGAAACACAGATTGTGCCAATTTGTCATAATTAATGGATAAAAAAAGATTTCCACCTGTTAAGTAGATTTGGTTTAGATTAAACGTTTTCCAAAGTGTTTTTTTCTTTAGACAAATCTATGTTTTCCGAAGTTTAAATAAGAAAAGATTTTGTTAGTGCATATCTCAATGTATTGTTTAGAATTACAATAAGAAACACAGTACTGTTTTATTGGCCTCGCCCATATATCAAGATAACAAAAGCAGTGCTCTTCGCTTTTAAGCCTCCAGTACAAACACCGTGATAGAATAATGGCTACAGTCCTGTATCCCTTTCTGTATTGCTTGCAAAAACTATCCAAATAAAGAAAAGGGAAAAAACATATTAGTTGGCGTTTTGTTGAACTTCTTACGCACAATGTTGGTTGATACTCTATAATAGACTCTTCACTATTATGATCAAGTACTGCTAGGCAATTCAGTTAATACTGTTTGTATGAAGGCTTCTCCAAAAGCTTAAAAATCAGCAAAATCTCTGGTATCACTAAGAGAAAATCTGACACTGCCTTGCAGAATGCTTGCTTCAGCGTTTACATCAAAAGAGCCTTAGTTAATTGTGGTGTTAACATATGTAAACATGTTCCAGGTTTTCAAGGTCAGTCTCTCATTACGTTTTAATGGAGTACCTTAAGGAAATATGTTTTATTCATATGCCCAGGAGCTCTCTCTCTCTCTCTCTTTTCTACCGCAGGATAAATGAACTTGCTCAAGCTTTCAATTGAGAACTCATCCGTTCAAGAACATGTCTGTTACCTCTGGAATATTTTCCAGAGGTAGATTTTTATAAGACAAAACTTTTTTCAATTTATAATAACATTCTTCTTATTTGTTTTCTTGCAGAGGAGAAGGTAGGGGGACAGTTAACCCAATAAAGGAGGAATTGTTGATTGGAACTGGTCATCACTGCTCTACAGCCATGTGGCTCCACAAATCACTCAAACTGGGTCACATTTGAAGATGACAACACACCACCTGCATCACCTCAAAAGCCCCTACAGTCACCAGGGCTTATCAAAGCATCAGTACCGCGTCCCAATGGTCTGAAATTAGTTCTTCCTCCTATCAGAGATACTTCCTGGAGCTTCAATAGTTCTCTGAAATCCCTGCAAAGCCACTCGAGTCCTGGTGGAAGTTCCTGTGAACCTTGTAACATGCCCTTTTGCACTCCTGTGAGTGGGGTTCCTAGCACTGCGTCCCCATTTCACTTCAACACGTTGGAAAATAACCTATTCCAGAGTTTCTCCAGCACGTCTACCACCTCTGTTCCCTCTCCTGCACAAGACGCCTTGACTCAAACCTCAGATGGACCAAGCTCTTTTCCTTCTTTCCAGGGGAACTCAGGACACTATAACCCCTTCTGGGATGAATCTAGACACAGTGCAGATGTAGACAGCTCCTCCTCAGACTCAGAATCTGACAACAGCCTACCACGTTTCTTTATTCGGACCAAAGACGGCAGCGAGCCTCCGCGTGACCACCTCCAGAGCTCATTCTTCGATGTTTGCCAGAAACTGGATGGCCTACGAGCAGAAACAAAGCACGAAACGGAGACAGAAAAAGACAAAGGGAGGCGGCTAAGTTGCAAAAGTGAGGTGTTAAGTGAGGAGTCATCTCCGTTCGTTCCTCGGGGTCTGTTTCGTAGCCAGAAAAGAGACGGCTGGTCTGTCATGCTCAGGATTCCTGAAAAAAAGAACCGCATGTCCTCGAGACAGTGGGGGCCGATCTACCTCCGCTTGTTGCCCGGAGGTGTGCTACAGATGTACTACGAGAAAGGGCTGGAGAAGCCTTACAAGGAATTCCAGCTTCTCCCTCAATGCAGGCTCTCGGATCTTAAACTGGAAAACTACGGCGAGCCGCGCAATGTCCTCTCGGTGAAGGTGGAACATTTCTCGTACACAGAAAAGAAACGCTACCATCCCAAGCTGGAAGTTAGTCATGAGGCGGAGGCAGAAGAGCTGCTCAAGTTTGGCTCCACAGTGCACGATGACATGGAGGACCTGGTAGTCTCCATGGAAGAGGAAATCTTCAAATTGTGTATACACCACCAGCAGAGGCGACACTACGAGGAGCAGGAGCTGTCTTTGCAGATCACTGATCACATCTGGGTTCGACTGGATAAGTTTGGAGAAGTCATAGAGCGGACAGCCTTCACCCAGATTCACTGTCTGGCTTTCCTGAACAGACTAGGGGATTGTTTTCTTGCCCTTAACGATTCTGGGACTGCTGCGCTTTGACTCCAGCTACGGGTCTGAGGAGGACGGTGAACTCTGGATGGAGATCGCAGACTGCCATTTCCACAAATGTGTGAATGAGACAGAGTTTCAGAGGTCCCGGCTGATAAAGTTCTCACCTCCTGAGGCCTGCAGGGTGGAGTTGATGCGGTATAAGACGGAGATGTTAGGTTGCACAGAAATTCCTTTTTCTATCAAAGCTGTCGTCACCGTTCAAGGTGCCTATGTGGAGCTCCAGGCCTTTCTAAACATGTCACCCACCTTCCTTTCCTCAGTGGGGGGGTCTGACATGAACCCACTGTGTGAGAATGTAGTGATCCGTGTGCCAGTGCCAGGCGACTGGGTCAAAGTGACACAGACAGTGGCCTTGCTGCGACAGAGATCACTGAAGGCCCGTATGAACAGAAAAGCTTGCTTGGGCGCTGTCAGCGCTTCAGATTCACAGCCTGTCATGCAGGTGACGATCGGCACCGTCAAGTATGAGAATGTATATTCAGCCGTCGTGTGGAGGATCGACCGACTGCCTGCCAAGAATACGGGTAACGCATTTCTGAGAGATTAAAATGTAGCCCTGCATTCCAGCCTAACATATACTTTTCTCATTAGCTCCTTGGCCTTGTTTCTTGTGCATGTTTTCAGAAAGTTTGCCGCTCAGTGACGTGACACTCTTAGTGACCTTTAGTTTTTTTCCTTTTGCAGCAGTGGATCATCCCCATTCATTTTCCTGCAAGCTAGAGTTGGGGTCTGATCAGGAGATCCCAAGTGACTGGTACCCTTTTGTCACGATGGAATGTGAAATTATGGGCGCCGTTGTGTCACAGACCCGAGTGAAGTCATTGGGCACTGCGAACGACATCCAGCCGCAGAAACATGTGACCAGTTGGACACGCTATCATTGTCAGGTAAGATGTGTCAGCAATGTGATAATATCTCACTCAATGCAGGCAGTAACCGTAATGTAGCTAGAGAAAACATCTTTATTTATTAGTTTTGTGTTCTTTAGGTGGAGGTGGAGAAGAAATGGATTCAAACAGAGTCACAGAAGCAATCTGGCTGTATGACACAGTGATTATCAAAGAAGCTCCGGAGAGGATGTTATCCAGGATATTTTGCCAAATCTTCTTAATGGTGGAAAGGGATGGCAAAAAAAATGAACAAAAACAAGGGTGATGAGGGACTTTCTGCTTATATCTGGTATCAAATTCATCTAATTACACATAGCCTGGTAGTATTTCTCATGGAAGTTAACCACCTTTGTATCCTTTAACTGAGACTGAATTAGTCTAGACCTAATAAACAATTTACCATGGTCCTTTTGCCCAGCACTTTACATTTAATAGATGTATTAACTGTACGCCTACAATTTATGAGTACTGTATATAAGCTTGCATTTGCATCATCTGCACTGCCCTCCAGAATGATTGGCAGCCTTAATAAATGTATGCCCAATGCGCTGCATGAGATTAACAGCTTAAGTAATGTGCAATATTCAGTGTGCTTGAGACAAGATAATTATTAGCAAATGTTTAAGGTCAGGCCCTTTTGTTGCACCGCAATGTTTGAAAGTCACATACTTCCAAATGTGTTGAGGTTTAAATTGTCCTCATTTGTACTAAAGTCTTTGGGACAGTTGCATGATGATTTTTTATTCTCATTATTTTGCAGTCCCTATTAAAGGTTAGGGTAAATACTAAGCAGCAGAACAAATGTGGAAGTGGGAGACAAAACAATGTGGAAAAAGGATAAAGTGATGACATTTTAGTTGGACAAATACATTGGTTCAAAGGTGGGTCACATCATGCTGAGCCCCTCAGAGCAGCATTTGTCTGAAGTGAGTTAATCACAATCATCAGGGCAATTTGGTTGAACAAGCTCAATGCCAGTTATCAGCCATTCTCAGCAGTATTACACTGATGAAAGGTCCAAACCAACATGTGATAAACATGATTAAATCATTATTCTGTCAAGTGCATTGGCCCAAAAAGACACAAAATAATTTCATAACTGAAGTGGTAACTCTCTTGCTTTTGACAAAGTGCATTTACAAAACGACTCAGCAGTTTCAGTTTGAAACTAACCCAACTTGACTATGACCCACCTTTTTTGGAGTGATTTATTGAAATAGTTGTGGTGTAGTAGAAGCTATACACAAATGTGAGGTCTAAAAATGTTCAGCGCAACACAAGTTGCAAATATTATATAAAGTGTGAAATTAGTTCTTTTTTTCCCCACATTGAATATAACTCATTACTTGTGTTGCTTACCTCAAGCTGATCTTTTATTATATACCAAGGTTGTATTCTGGAGGACTGTAATTTTATTTAAATCAAATTTTTATTATGTGATCTTTCTGCTCTGGGTTGTGAATAGGTTGGATGTAAAAACAAAACAAAAAAACAACAGAAATAATAGTTGATGATGCTTCATAGTGAGCAAAAAGGCCTTCAGTGATGACTTTTATGTATGAGGTACCTGGCTTAAGCTGGATATTATGTACATCAAGAGTAAAAATGAATTAAAGCTGAATGACTCATGGAACTTCTTCACAGGAGAATTGGACGTGTCTGTCTTTCGTTTCGTTTATTTCACATGTCATTGTATCATTAACCCTTGTGTGAAAGTTTCTTTCAACCAAAATGCCCAAAAATAACATGGATGCATGGATGATCTTTGGTAAATTTAACCATTGTGTTGTCTTCGCGTCAAAATTGAAAATCAAAACTTTTGATGCTTTTTTTTCAATGTTTGTCACTTTTTTTGACGTTTTTAACACTATGTAACCCTAATTTATTAACTTTAGTTTTACAGTTATTTTGGGAATTTATGGTCAATAAACCTCATTTATAGGAAATTATACCTAATGTTTGAGTTAGAAAAGCAGAAATTAGGAATTTAAAGGAATGTACAGTATGTTGATGGATAATCACAGACTGGAATATGTCAACTTTTACTCAATACTATTTCAAAACCACTTCAACTGGTTTTTCAAATGCTATAAAATTGAATAAGACGACCCCAAAATGAATGACAGTTGTGTTGAATCAATCATGTTATTTTGGGTAATTAAAAAGAACATTGATATAGGAAAACATGTCAATTTGACCCGAGGACAACACAATTAAACACAGAAGGTACGATCATACGTAGACCGCATGAAATGGGAAACCCTAAATAAGCTACTAAAAGCTTTTCAGAGGGGTCCCGATAACAATAAACATACAACAAATAATATACAAACCAAAAACTCAATTTACCATAGACACAAAATAGACACACACAGTAAAATACAGAAACATACATAAAAATTAAAGAAAAAAAACTACAAACAAATGACAAACGATCCCAGCACAGGTATAGCACTTACGGAATAATCAACAATCATATGTTAAGAGCAATTTTTCCTTTATATTTTTCTTAAAGATGGAGTCTGTGTCTAGCACACAGAGACACTAACTTTGAGATTACTGGAGAACTGCACAGTCTTAACACACCACAGTAATACTTATTCATTAACCTAGTAATTATTTTTTGAACAAAGGAGCAAAAATAGTTTTAAACGACCATCTCATCAAGTGTCAAATTGGCAGAACTTAACTCAGTTGTTCCCATCATGACATTTGTTCAGTCTTAGCCATCCATCAGTGAGTGATGACAGGCTGCTGCTCAATAAATGACCTGAGATTCATAGGAAAGGATTTTGTGCCAGTGCTGTGTGCTTTATTTTATTAACTGTGATAGAGCGAAGCATCATACTCTGGATTGAATTTGCCTCTTTAGGAACATATTGCACCTGCAACAATAATGTTTCACGAGAGTGCTGCTGTTTTTTAATACGGTCATTATCACGCTGGACTCTTCGGTGATGATTCACTGGATGATTTCACTTAAACTGGAAGTGGTGTATTAGGTGGGAAAAGGCCTTTAAACACACACACAGCAAATTGCATCCTAACCCTAAAGGTGAGTTTAACTGAAAATTATGTCATTTGCACCATTTATCAAAATGGTTTGACAAATGATGTGAGAATATTTTGATCATAATCAACTCAAAATGATATCGGCTTGAACAAGTCAATTCTGGTTGAGTGCAATAAAGTGATTGCAGAAGAAAAAATGACAAAAGTTACTTTAATTTATAGACTGTTCATAATTACAGTCTATTTGATGGAATTATTTTTAATCTCAATTTCCAATGAATTAATATTTTATATCTCTGAAATAGCCTAAGTATGGATCAATAAAATAGACACGTTTCATGTATTTTTGGTTATATACTGTATGGGAATAAGGAGAGCTTCTTTCTGGGTCCAGAGTAGCTTTGTAATAAAGTGACAGCTGATTTTGAGACACAGCACTCTCATCCACATCAATGGAGTCAGCCTACAGTGTTGAAAGAGTGCCAGCATTACCAAGCAGGGGTCATGGCTCCTGCTGCTACAAATGTGAACACCAAGATCAAAATGAAGTCTCATTGTGAATTCTTGGGATCAGACACTGTATGTAGCCCCTGGCACTTTGGAAAATGTAAAAAAGTATGTAGTGTAAACTGTTGAACATAACCAGAAAACTAGAGCTGGAACGGTTCTGGAGCTCTATTTAAAACCACATGGCTGAAATAAGCTACTGACAACTAAACCACTGGCATCGATGCATGAGATCCCAGTTGTGGGTGGATGAAGGGGGCTTGTAGGGACACCGACCCTGAACAGGTGACATCCAGCCTAGAACTGCATGGTGCCTCTCGAGCTACAGCAGAATTCTGAAATCTCACTTTAACCTTTTAAAATGTGACCAATGCCATCAAATGTGTGGTTACCATGAACATGCAAAATGAGTCAGAATTGTTTGATGGTAAAGTGAATGAAGAAAGCCTAAACTCTCATCTTGCTTTAGCAACAGGGATTGAATGTATATTATATTAAATTATAATATATGCCCTTTCCAAACACATTTTAAGATTTGAAATAAAATAAAATCCACTGTTACTATTATCACTGCTTTCTCAGGTCCAATCACATCTTTCTGTGGAGCTTGATTACTATCACCTGTGTGCTCACTTTCCATCAAGTCGGTGCGGGCAAAACAATCGGTTGTAATACATAATACTGTATGTATTATGATCCCAAAGTCCATTCGTGGTCACCGGACTGCAGTTATTTTTGCCTTGAATCATGCTGACCAACAACACAGGCCCAGTGGTAAGCAAAACTATCAATCAATTAGCTCTGGCTTTCTATATCGCCAACGATCAACGATGTTTTTGTCTCTTTTAAAAGTCTTCCCGGACATTTTATTTCACGAACATTATAATTGTCGTTAAAAATCGACTTGTAATGCACCGTGAAGAGTGTGAGAGCTTCTTTAATCTCTTCTGAAAATGCACATTTTTAGCAAGAAAACAATAGTATGAACTAGTGATATCTACCCCGAAATGAAGAGTGACTGAGATAGCTTTAGAAAATGTTCTGAGTTACATTTGAGTATATGAGTCTCCTATTTATATTAGTTGGCAACATAGAAAAGGCAGATGTTTGAATGGAGTTTGGTTAGTTACGGATCACAACATACACATCAATTTATCTTTGTAAGAAGCTCAGCAGCTTCTGACTTGCAGTTTATGTAAACAACTGCAGGCCAAACTCTACTTGTCCATAATCTACGATGTGATTGAGAGTATAAGGGAGCTCTTCTTGGATGAAGGGTTGGAAGACCGCGTCCTGGACGATTTAAGACATGTGAGTTATATTCTACATAACCCTGCTTCATTTTTATAAATAAAATGAAAAAATAAAAATGGATATAGTGCACATCTTGACTTAAGCTGTCAGTTACATTAAAGTTAGATCATCTAGTGAGGAAGAATAGGCCTACATCAAACCAGATGTGTCTCCTTGCTGTGCAGCTTTGGGAGTCAAAGATGATGCAGTCCAAAGCAATGGAAGACTTAAGGAAAAATACTATAAACTCCTCCAACTTTGTACTGCAGCTCCCCGCCAACTACAATCAGACTGAGCAGGAACTCGCAGGTAACGTGGTACTGCTTGAAATGAACTACTTCTGACATAATAAACCTAATTACATTGTACATTAATACAACTTGTCAAAAATATTTAATTAAAGTACTTCAGTTAGTTTAAATGTAATGTAAGTGAAGTGATTCAGAGAAAAGACAGCACATTCGTTTTGTTTTTGTGTCCCATGCTCTGCTCTGGTTTTTGCTCTTAGCCTCAGTGGTGGTCCCTGCAAGTCACAGTGTGCACAGTTTCCCAATGAAGGCAAGTGTCATCAAGATTTACAGTACATCACCTCCCTGACCTCATATGGCTCCTTACATGAGGGGCACATACGGAAACAAAGAAAATCCTAACTTGAATCTGAAAAGCAGCAGAGTTTCAAAACACACAATGTTGAAATATAAACACCATTACATTTATAGCATTTAATTCGATCTGAATTTTTGTGGTTTCAACTCCCCATTTTGGAACGTCCATTTTAAGTGGTGTAATTTAAAGTTAAGAAAATCCTGTTTTTATTCTAAAAAAGTTGGATTCAATTGGATTTATACATTTTAGACACCAAATTCAAGAAAATTCCAACTTGCACATCTGTGTTGCCAAGGATACTTCCTCTGTTTAAAAAAACAAACCAAAACTTATTTCTGTTCTCACGGTTATGAGCACGTGAATTCAGTTCAATTTTATTTATAGTATCAAATCATAAGAGTTATCTCAAGACACTTTACAGATAGAGCAGGTCTAGACCACTATAATTTACAAGGATCAAACAATTTAAGGCCAGTGTCACGTTGGAATGATTATTATATTTTCTTTACATTGCAGAACAACTCCGAGACACTTGCTACTTTTCCCTCCCTGCCGGGTTAACTTACCCTGTGCAGATACCAGCTGGAGTCACTCTACAAACAGCTTCTGGTACACCATGACTTCACCTGTTATGGGCCTACATCTGTTTAAGTTTGTGGCATGTACTAATAGGTTGAAATAACATTTAACTGTTCCCTTTTGTTTCACTTAGGTCAACTTTACAAGGTGAACGTTCCTGTTGTGGTTACTCAGGCCCCAGCAGGTCAGCTGCCTGTACCCAAACCCACACACAAAGTCACTGAGCGGAGAGAAGCTGCTGCCCCTCAGTCAGCTGCAATGCCACCAAATGCCACTCACCCTCAGGAGGCAGAGCCACCCTCTGTTCCAGCCACCGCTGTCACACAGCCACCACATCCAGAGCCCACTTTACCCCCCGGTCAGGAAATCAGCCTCCCCCAGCAGCCACCAGTTCCTGCTGCTGAGCCCTCGCAGTCTCAGGGGGCCCACTCTCCAGAGCCAGAGGTCACACTGGAAGAAAACGAGCCAAGTCCACAACCCGAACCCATGAACCTCAGCATGGCCGCCTCACCCTGCAGTCAGTTGTTAGACTTCCAGATCTGCACCGAGGAGGCTTTGACACACACGGCACAGCTAAAAACCAGAGACATTGATGACATTCTGAAAGAAGTGATTGAGGAGGAGCGAGAGAAGGCAGAAAGGGCGAGGAATCTAATGCCTGCAAAGATTGACAATCAGTCTGAGACTGTTCTTGGGGTAATTTGAAACAAATATACTCTCTTTAAGCACACACAAGTAACATGTGTGTTGTTAAATGTATAGTTTACATTAGATGAGGACCTTAATACAACTCTCATATCTGTAAACTGAATATTTAAATATGTAACTGAAACCAGCAGCTTAGCTTAGCAAGACTAGAAACAGAGGTAAATGTCTAGTCCGGATCTGTCCAAAGGTACAAAGATCTATAGTCAGCACCTGTAGTTAAAAACCGAAGTGTAAAAACAAAACATTATGCCTTTTAACAAGGGCGTGTGTGCCAGACTATTTATTGGGGTAGAGTTTCCGGGCATTAGGCTAAGCTAAGCTAACAAGCTGCTCACTGTATCTTTATAGTTACTGGACCAACACATAAAGTGGTATCATCTATCTTGAAAGCGAATAAGTTTCTGTTGGACTATTCCTTTAAAGGGACACTCATTGTGTTACAAATTAGAGGGGTGTAGTTTAAAAGACGTGGATTTTTATCAGCTATTTAGGGTCAAAATGTAAGGCATTGTGGAAAGTGTAGGATCCAGCATTTTTGGAGCTTGATGCATACAACGGACTAAAAGTAAAGAGATTGCTGCCTCTGCTGCATTGATTTTGATCATTCAGTTTTTAATTCCATGAGTCATCTATGAACTTTATAGAAGTTAAATCCTGAAGTGGCCCTTTTAATTAATCGTAAATATAAATGGTTTCAATTAATGAAGTCTGCGATCTTGGATTATTCAAATATTTTTGTTTATTTTAGCATACTAGCTTTACTTGGTAACTTTAATTATCATGGAATAACTGTTACGTTGCTTCTCACAATTCCTGCTAAGCTGGACCTGGACTACAGCTACAGCGAACTGTCAGACATCGTTCAGCTGGATGGTCCTGCAGGCAACTCTGACGTCGAGGAGGAAGAGGAAGGTCCCCTGGAAGAGAACGACTTCCTGGGCATAATCAACGCCGAGGCCATAAAGGCCCTGCAGGAAGGAGACGGAAGCAGCGACGGTAACAGCATCTCCTCCACCAGCGACAGCGAGGGAGCAGATGAACTCGCGAATGTGGAGGAAGAGGTGAGAGCCAGTCAGTTGGATATGCATTATGTCATGGTTTTATTTTTTGCGAACAGAAACATCTCTGTAGGGAAAATTCCACGTGCGCATTTTAACAACACACTTTCTATTGATTAGGATCCTTTGAACTCAGGTGATGATGTCATTGAGCAGGACATCCCAGATCTCTTTGACACTGACAATGTAATCGTTTGCCAGTATGACAAAGTAAGAAAAATGTTGGCTCTGTATTGGCCATTAATTACCTCCCAGTTCTGAACACTTGCTCTAAATTGTTGTTTGTATTGCAGATTCACCGCAGCAAGAACCGCTGGAAGTTTCACTTAAAAGATGGAGTGATGTGTTATGGAGGCAGGGACTACGTGTTCTCTAAAGCTGTTGGGGAAGCTGAGTGGTGATGAGCTTTAGTTCTCCACACATCAGATTATCATGTTGAAATATGGGATACTGATTTAAAAGAGGAAAATAATCAGTGAAATTGGACCTCTTGGTGGTGTAATTTGGCTCATGGAGCAGACAGTTAAAACACCTCCGTGCAAAATCACTGATACTTTTTTTTTTTCATTATGTAATTATCTGAGCAATACTGCAAGTCATTTACGACGTTACAACCAATTACTTCCAGTGTTGCCTTTGAATCCAGACTACTGAGACAAACAGCTTGAATTTATGTTGTATAATATTTAGCTGAAAATAGTTATCTTTATTAGTGGAGCAAAACATTATTTGATGTGCTGTTTGATTTTCAAACATTGTAATATCTTGCCTTTAGTCATACTTCAAATATACTGAACTGCACTATTGTGATGCATTCAATGAACCCTTTTTTCTGTGAAACCCTGTACAAAGCAAGTGTTCCCTTCTTGTCATATTATTTTTTTATGAACTCAGGTTTTTTTCTTTTCCCTATTTAAACAAAAATACTACATACAAATTCACTGGAACATGACAAAACAAATGTATAAATGCCAGTATGGACACTAAAATCAATTGTTTTACTGTGGATTGGGTCGACACTCAAGCTAGCAACTCCACAACTGAAGAAAAGTATTTAAGGGGTGTGTGATAGCTCCAGTAACAACATGCAAAACAAATGAGCGACAAATCCTTGGAAAATATTATTGACATTTGGGCAATGGGCAATATTTCTTTGGGGCAGGCCTTGTGTCTTTTCCCCACTATAAAACTGCAAAGTTAATGTTCTGGTATATCAGTTTCAAATATTAGGTAAAAAATAGTGAAGTGTGCATATTTGCACATAGCATACTGTACCTACCAACTACTGTACCTAGGTTTGCAAGTTCGAAGTAGATGAAAAGTTCATAAAAGCATATATATTAAGTAAAAAAAATCTCTACAACACAAAATTACATTTGTCTTCTTTAGTGGATAATTTAGGAATTTCCTGTTTCATCCATCTGCTTCACGTCTTTGATTTGAGGTCGCTTGGTCGTGACTAATGAAATTCTCAATTTGTAAACTAACCTAGATCAAATATCATCAGCGCTGGCTATGTACAAGACTGAAAATCTTTTCACCCTGAACTAAAGTTTAAAGAAATGCTACATATTGAGTAGCATATGCTGCCTTTATGTTCATAATATAATTATCAGGATAAATGATCATGTGGCTCCCTTGTTTAGAAAGCAATCCTTCATCTTAATATGATAGAAGCGAAGTGAGGTAGGGTTTCTGTTGGGCACGTTGAGGTGTGAAGCCAGAGTCTGTGACCTGTACAAGTCAGCATTGGCATGGCAGCATCCGCAGCGACTCAGCAGCAGGCAAGCATCCTTCCTGAAAGCCCGTGTGAAGAGGGTGTACAAGAAAGGGTTGCAGAGGGAGTTGATGGGATAAAAAATGATAAGCAGGATCTTTGAGTGAGACACGGTTATGAGGGGCATACACAGGGCTGCGGAGATGGCGAAGAAGGAGATTGGGGCCATGCACACAAAGTCGGTGAAAATGAGCACAGCCATGCGCTTGGCAATCTTGGTGTCTCCATGACGGGTAGAGTGCTCTGGGTTGCGAACACTCACATATATGCATATGTAACAGTAGCAGACCACCAGGAAAGAGACAACATTGAGAATAAGCACAGCCATCACATAAACCTGCGAGGCCAGACTGTCGATGTCCATCGGCAGGCAGATGCTCACTTTGCTATAACTGCTGACCCCCACAAGAGGGAGCAGGGCAACCAGCAGAGAGAAGACCCAGCCTGCCCCCATTATAGCTGCCACATGGCGCATCTGCAGCCTCTTGTTGACATGCATGGCATTATTGATAGTGTGCCAGCGTTCAAGGCTAATCACAGTCAGTGTATATACTGATAGCTCGCTGGCAAACACAGTTAGAAACCCTGCAATGCCACATCCGAGCCCTGTCTGCCAGTTTGTGGCGTGGTTGTAGTACTGGTGGCGGGAGAGGTAGTCCGTGAAGGCAATAAGCATCAGGTAGAGCCCCATACAGAGGTCAGCAAAGGCCAGGTTACACATGAGGAATCTGGAGATGGTTAGCTTGTGGTGGCTAATCAGCAGCATAGCCAGAACAGCCAGGTTACCAGTCACAGCGAACACCGTAATTATCCAGGTGAGACAGCGCAGGAAGGAAAACCCCAGCAGGTCCTCACAAGGGTTAAAATCATCTGGTGTTGGCGTGCACTTGAGGAAAGAGCTGTTACGACAAAGAAATTCCAGGTCTGGGTACTGAAAGTTTATGTCATCGATAGGATTCACGCCATCTGCAATGGGCTCTCTGAAGAATACATAGATGTTAAGTTAATAAACATAGATCAATTGATCAAGGAAAACAATCTGTGTAAGGTACAGTATGAAATTATAGGGAGGAGAGGAGTGAGAATAGAGGGTGGTTTACTGTATGTATTTTGTATTTTATTTTGGGAATGCAGGGGAGTGTCGTTTTACTTTTTCTTTGGATAAATCCTAGAGTTAGATTGTATTAAAAAAGATAAAATATTTACATCAAAAAGATTTTGAACTACAATCAAGTTATTTGTCAAAAAATGATATAATATTAATGTGTCATACTGGTTAAAAAATAAAGAATACTGGAATATTTGAACAGGGTGTATTATTTTATTATTTCTTCTACGATTTTTCCAATTTCAAATTTGGGTGCTAAGTGAAAATTATTATTCCATTAAGTGTAAATAAGAGTAGACCATCTCAAATTCTAGAAGTTAAGGGGAGGGTCCATAGAAGATATTAATGTTAGGGAGGGTATTTAAAAAAAATATATTTGTGTAAGCGGGCAGTGAAGTAACTTACATTTCAGTTTCGCTGAAATCACAAAACTTTGAGAAGTCCTTTAAGGCACTTTAAATGAAAAAAGAAGGGAAAAGGTTAGACCACAAAATATCAATAAACTCAACTGTTAATTACCAAACCTCTTATGATCTGTATTCATTGGACAGAGCCTTTTTTTCTTTATGCAGATGTGAATGGATTTGTTAGATCTCTGGGAGCAGTTGTCGGTTACCTTTGTTTCAGACGCCATGTGTGGAAGGCACAGCAGTGGCTGGAGTATGTGAGTTGGGCATCCAGCAGCTCCGCCAGGCTCTCCAGTGGAGGGAGGGTCTTCAAAGCAAATGCAGAGCTGGCTTTCAGAAATTTCACCTGCCTCAATCCTTTTGGGGGGAGGTAACTCACAGCTGTGGAGGAAACATCCCTGAATCACACACACAGAGGACATAGACATATATTTCAGTGAAGATTAGTCAAATGTCTACAAAGAAAATACAGTGTTTCAATAAGGTATTGGACTAACACAAGCAACGAGAGCAGATTTAGTCTATTTTGTCGGGGATTTCACATGTATTTTATACTGGTCCCACAAAAAGGGCCATGATCTGGTGTTTTGTTAATTATTGTAAGTAGTGCGGTTTCAGGCAAATGTGCTGAATCTCTTTCATGACCTCACTTTTTCAGTTCTAGGGACTGTGGCAGTCAAGCCCTAATTTACAGTTTTCATATTCATCAAACCATCAAGGTCTTTTGGAAGAGATGCTCATTTACAACATAAATGCTTCTTCAAAGAATAGAGGCTGCAATTACTGTCACTTACATAGGACTGAATGCATTTCATCCTAAGCAAAAAAACATTCAGGATCTACTCTATGGTCACGGATGTAATTCATAACCAAGATAACAGAAAATTTCATATTTATAACAAGGCCTTGCAGTGCATGCTCAGCAGACTGGGCTATTTGCTCTCTAATCAGTATTCAACACTCCTTCTTGGTTTGGTGGTTGTTTACACAGACAGGCTGTCACCCCAGCCCGATGTTTATACAATAAAATGATAAACATTGTTATGAATATTAATCTTGCTTCACTGGCCTAGTTCAAATATAGTCGCCTTTATGCTGTTGATTAAAATAACAAAAGAGGTAGCGAATGTGGGATTGTCTTCTCTCGTTTTTAACTTTGTCACAATTATAAATGTCCTGCTTTTTTTTAATTTTATCTTCTCATTTATAACTTTGCTTCTGGTACATTTCTGAGAGTGGTGGAAAGTACATTCACTCAAGTGCAATTCTCAAGTACAAGTATTTTTTTTTTTATACTTCTCTACATGGCTACGATTTACAGATAAATTATACTTTTCCCTCCACTATATTTATTTGACAGATACTTTGCAGGTGAATATTTTATATTAAATCATATATTCAATTGATACAATGTGATGTATTTTATAGATGAAACTGCCCAACAGTGTACAGTATAAAATACTTAAGCTCTGGGCCAATGAACTACAACATCAAAATGAACACTAATTTCCTGTCATTCCTCTTCAATATGTTATCTAAAAAGACAAAACAATTGCTTAAAAACACTTAAAGTGTAAAAAAATAAATACTTAACATTCTGAAAGGGGCTATTCTGCATAAGAAATACTTCTACAATCAACAACTGGAATGCAAATCAATTTACTTTTAAGTTTTGATTAAATGTACTCTGTTTTACACTACTAACCCCTGAGATAACATCCATTTCACTTGAGCTGCTAAATGCTCCACTATGTTAATTAGCTGTGTGTCTGTGTGTCTTTTAGAGCTTTTTGGCTGAAAACAGCTGTCTGCTGTGCTGAAAAAGACAGTGGTGAGAGTGAACTAAAACCAAAACAATGAGCTGAAAGATGCAGCTATGCTTCTTCCACCACAGAGTTTTAAGCTGACTTCCAGAAAAATGTCATGACATTTTCTTTAGTTTCACTGGTTTTTATTAACTTGAAATATTGTCACTTACAGAGAAATTGGACCTATGGCTTGTTCAAAAGCGTCTTCTTGAATGTCACTGAGATATCTGTTGTCTCTCAAAATCCTACAAAAATGTAAAAAAAAACAAAATCAACCTGTAACACAAATGACCTCCAGTCCAAACAGTAGTTTAGAAGTTAACATGCAATATGAAAGAAAATGTAAGATGACACGTTAATGGCCAAGAATGCCCCTGAAACAATTTTTCATCTACTTTTTGTTTCTTTAGCTTGACACAGAGGACGATGATTATTTTTAGACTGCAGGGTGTCTGCACACATCTCATCCCCATCAACATTCAGCAGTACATGGCAGAGCAAGAAAACAACGGGGCATCCAATCTTTGTTTAGTCTTACATAACGTTTGTTTACTGGTACACATTTTTTATGATTAGAAAAAGAAAAGCCTTAAACCCAAACAGCATACTTAACAGTAACATACTGTATCGGCATGCTATTATTCAGTGTGCCGATGTGCAATCGGCACAATGACTATTATTGCCCATACTTATTCAGTGTGCCGATGTGCAATCGGCACAATGACTATTATTGCCCATACTTATTCAGTGTGCCGATGTGCAATCGGCACAATGACTATTATTGCCCATACTTATTCAGTGTGCCGATGTGCAATCGGCACAATGACTATTATTGCCCATACTTATTATTATTATTCTTCATCTTCCGCCAAATTTCGTCCCGCTACTAGTCCCAAAGCGTTGCCAACCGCAGCGCACCACATTTCACCGACATGTGGGTAATGATCGGGAATGGTGTGCTATGACTTTTCTAAGAGATTTGCCGCGTGGTTTTACCGAAATCGGCCAAAATACGGCAAAAATCTCTCATTGACTTGAATGGGAAATGTTCGGGAAATCGCTCAACATCGCTCAAAACGCCCCCTCTTTGGGACCGTGCTGTGTCGCCATACTTTAACGTAGAAACATGATTAAAAGTTTAAACCGAACACAAGACTTTGGCGTTTATTGGGCTGAATGGGCGTTCAGATATCAAGCACGGTTTCTCCCAAATCACAGTTGACGTTTCGTCCCGTTTTCAGACCGTCTCAGATTTTCCAATGTGTGTGTATGTGGCGGAATGTTCAGAGTTAGAGTGGACGACAGAGTGGGGAGCTTCGGTACGGATCTGTGGAAGTTTCTCAAACAAATTGCTCTCTCTCCTCCAGTTTTCAGTCTTCAGACTTCATTATTGGTGAAAATGTAGGGAATCTTGTTCCGATTCGCAGACATGTAACTCTGGAGTCTATCGGACTTAAATTGTTGGCTGTGATCTACCAACTGTCGACAGAAGCTATGAAAAAAACCAGTACGATTCAGTGTTTTCTTCCCCAAACTAATTTGTCTCTCTCCTCCAGTTTTACCTCTTTAGACATCATAGTTGGTCAAAATGTAGGGAATCTTGTGCCGGTCGCAGACATGTAACTATGGAGTCTATCGGACTAATACTTTTCGCGCTAGGCTCACCAATAGGCTCACCAACTGCTTACAGATAACATAAAAAAAAGTATCTCGCACCTTTTTTGATGAAATCACCATAGCAACATGTTCTGTTACTGAGAGGAAAGAGGGAGGGGCTGCAGCACGACAGAGACAGACA
>CM049387.1:13668214-13670714 GCA_026937815.1 Etheostoma perlongum
ACACAGACACACACACACACAAACACACTCACACACACACACACACACACACACAGAGACAGACACACACACACACACACTCTCTCACACACACACACACACACACACACTCAGACACAGACACACACACACACACAAACACACACACACACACACACACACACAGACACAGACACCTATCATTACACCGTTCCCTGGAAACAATGTTGACCAACTGACTCCTAACTGCTGTGGATGTGCACCCAGTAGCAGGCACACTGATAAAATTTCTGCGGAATTTTCTAGTTATTATTATTCTTCATCTTCCGCCAAATTTCGTCCCGCTACTAGTCCCAAAGCGTTGCCAACACGCGCACCACATTTCACCGACATGTGGGTAATGATCGGAATGGTGTGCTATGACTTTTCTAAGAGATTTGCGTGGTTTTACCGAAATCGGCCAAAATACGGCAAAAATCTCTCATTGACTTGAATGGGAAATGTTCGGGAAATCGCTCAACATCGCTCAAAACGCCCCCTCTTTGGGACCGTGCTGTGTCGCCATACTTTAACGTAGAAACATGATTAAAAGTTTAAACCGAACACAAGACTTTGGCGTTTATTGGGCTGAATGGGCGTTCAGATATCAAGCACGGTTTCTCCCAAATCACAGTTGACGTTTCGTCCCGTTTTCAGACCGTCTCAGATTTTCCAATGTGTGTGTATGTGGCGGAATGTTCAGAGTTAGAGTGGACGACAGAGTGGGAGGCTTCGGTACGGATCTCTGGAAGTTTCTCAAACAAATTGCTCTCTCTCCTCCAGTTTTCAGTCTTCAGACTTCATTATTGGTGAAAATGTAGGGAATCTTGTTCGATCACAGACATGTAACTCTGGAGTCTATCGGACTTAAATTGTTGGCTGTGATCTACCAACTGTCGACAGAAGCTATGAAAAAAAAAACAGTACGATTCAGTGTTTTCTTCCCCAAACTAATTTGTCTCTCTCCTCCAGTTTTACCTCTTTAGACATCATAGTTGGTCAAAATGTAGGGAATCTTGTGCGGTCGCAGACATGTAACTATGGAGTCTATCGGACTAATACTTTTTCGCTAGGCTCACCAATAGGCTCACCAACTGCTTACAGATAACAAAAAAAGTATCTCGCACCTTTTTGATTAAATCACCATAGCAACATGTTCTGTTACTGAGAGGAAAGAGGGAGGGGCTGCAGCACGACAGAGACAGACACGCACACACACACACATGCACAGACACACACACACACACACACACACGCACACACACAGAGACACAACACACACACACCACACACACACACACACACACTCACACATACACACGCACAGACACACACAGAGAGAGACACAACACACACACACACACACACTCAGACACACACACTGCACAACACACACACACAGAGACACACAACACACACACACACACACACTCAGACACACACACACACACACACACACACACACAGAGAGACACACACACACACACACCCACATACACACCACACACACACACACACACACAGAGAGACACACACACACACACACCACACACACACACACACACACACACACACACACACACACACACACACACACACAGAGAGACACACAACATACACACACCCACATACACACCACACACACACACACACAAACACACACTCAGACACAGACACACACACACTCTCTCTCACACACACACACATTCAGACACAGACACACACACACACTCTCTCACACACAAACACACACACACACACACACACACACTCACTCAGAGACAGACACACACACACACACTCTCTCACACACACACACACACACACACTCAGACACAGACACACACACACACTCTCACACAAACACACACACACACACACACACACACACACACACACACTCAGACACAGACACACCTATCATTACACTGTTCCCTGGAGACAATGTTGACCAACTGACTCCTAACTGCTGTGGATGTGCACCCAGTAGCAGGCACACTGTGAATTTTCTAGTTCAGTGTGCCAGTGCAATCGGCACAATGACACATTGCCCTGATTCAGTGTGCCGATGTGCAATCGGCACAATGACTATTATTCATACTTATTCAGTGTGCCGATGTGCAATCGGCACAATGACTATTATTGCCCATAGTTATTCAGTGTGCCGATGTGCAATCGGCACAATGACTATTATTGCCCATACTTATTAGTGGGAATGCTGTTCCACAGCATTCCAACTATTGTTATTCTGTTCTTTATTTATTATTATTTCGTCTTCCGTACGTTTTTTGGCTCTCTCTAACTTCTGCATACTTTTACCTATTTATACCGTTCAACTTTTACAATCTTCAGCTTTTTAAGCAGATGATGGGACTTCTTTTACTATTTTTCTACTATTTATACTTTTTAAAATATTAAGCATTTAAACAATTTTTTTTAACATTAAAGTCAATGAGAGCAAGCTTCAAATCCTTCAAATCTT
>CM049387.1:13675714-13678214 GCA_026937815.1 Etheostoma perlongum
AGCAACATGTTCTGTTACTGAGAGGAAAGAGGGAGGGGCTGCAGCACGACAGAGACAGACACGCACACACACACACACACATGCACAGACACACACACACACACACACACACACACACAGACACACACACACACACCACACACACACACACACACACACACACACACACACACAGACACACACACAGAGAGACACACACACACACACACACACACACTCAGACACACACACGCACAACACACACACACACAGAGAGACACACAACACACACACACACACTCAGACACACACACGCACAGACACACACACACAGAGAGACACACACACACACCCACACACACACACACACACACACACACACACACACACACACACACACACACACACACACACACACACACACACACACACACACACACACACACACTCAGACACACACACACACACACACACACACACACACACACACACACAGACACACACACACACACACACACACATTCAGACACAGACACACACACACTCTCTCTCACACAAACACACTCACACACACACACACACACACACACACAGAGACAGACACACACACACACACTCACACACACACACACACACACACTCAGACACAGACACACACACACACTCTCACACACACACACAACACACACACACACACACACACACACACACTCAGACACAGACACACCTATCATTACACCGTTCCCTGGAGACAATGTTGACCAACTGACTCCTAACTGCTGTGGATGTGCACCCAGTAGCAGGCACACTGATAAAATTTCTGCGGAATTTTCTAGTTCAGTGTGGGATGTGCAATCACACACAATGACTATTATTGTTCCACATGTGCAATCGGCACAATGACTATTATTATTAGTGGGAATGCTGTTCCACAGCATTCCAACTATTGTTATTCTGTTCTTTTTATTATTCTTACTTATTATTATTCCGTACGTTTTTTGGCTCTCTCTAACTTCTGCATACTTTTACCTATTTATACCGTTCAACTTTTACAATCTTCAGCTTTTAAGCAGATGATGGGACTTCTTTTACTATTTTTCTACTATTTATACTTTTTAAAATATTAAGCATTTAAACAATTTTTTTTAACATTAAAGTCAATGAGAGCAAGCTTCAAATCTTTCAAATCTTCTTCTGCTTCAAAATGTATCTCCTCCTACATTTTTTTCACCTACAGACGTGTTCAAACTTTAAAACGTTGACAAAATATTCAGCTATCCGGCTATGGCTTTTCAGATTGATATATTTTACAGTTTTTGTAAAAAACCCGTTGAAGTACAGTGTACATTTTATGATTTTTCTGCCTTTATAATGGGTGTGTATTGCGTGAGTTAGAGTGGGTGTGACATCATCAGAGTGAACGGCTTCAAAAAGATTATCTTACTCCGTTCTCTATATCTTGCTCCTACACCAACAATTCTAACTTGTCATGGACAATTTATACATCAAAACGTAGGTATTCTTGTCTAGTTTCTGTCAATGGGCTCATTCTTGCGATATGAATTATACTTTTCGCTCAGCGAGCTATCAAATGACAGGAGTTCAGGATCTTCCTCCATTCACCGCCATGTTAAACATCGCCCACATTTCTGAGCAAAATGCAGAGCGAACCACTTTTTTACATCGCCGATACGCCCACATTTTTAACTTTATCCACATGAATTTTATATCAATACGTTCACAAGGGCCTTCTGGTGCTCATGAGGTGGTTATTTTACTGAAATAACTTTTCATTTTCCCTGTCTGACCATTTGTTTGGGGCTTGTTTGTTAGGAGCTGCTGTTTCCCACAGGTAAAAAAAGGGTACAACAGCTGCGGTCGTTAACTGATTACAGATCAAAGAGATGACATCACAGACATCAAAGGCTTCCTAGCTGTGTTTACAAATATGGCCACTGGTAGTTTGTATCCCTTACACAACACACACACATAGACTCTGTCAATGGACAAACACACAGAAACACACACACACACAAAACACACACAGAAACACACCCCACACATACAGACACTCACACACACACACACACACACACACAGAAAGACAGAGACACACACACACACAGAGACACACACACACAGACACAACACACACACACACACACACACACACACACACACACACACACACACACACACACAGACACACACACACACAGACACACACACACACACACAGACACACACATAAACACAGATAGACACACAGACACACAAAACACACACACACACACAGCACAAACACAGATAGACGACACACACACACACACACACACACAGAAAACACACACACAGAAACACACACACACAGAGACACACACACACACACACACACACACAGAGACACACAACAGAGACACACACACACGCACACACACACACACACACACACAGAGACACACACACATAGACACACACACACACACAGAGACACACACACACACACACACACACACACACA
>CM049387.1:13680714-13816092 GCA_026937815.1 Etheostoma perlongum
AGACACACACACACACCTCTCTCACACAAACACACTCACACACACACACACACACACTCACTCAGAGACAGACACACACACACACACACACTCTCACACACACACACACACACACACTCAGACACAGACACACACACACTCTCTCACACAAACACACACACACACACACACACACACACACACACACACACACTCAGACACAGACACACCTATCATTACACTGTTCCCTGGAGACAATGTTGACCAACTGACTCCTAACTGCTGTTTGCACCCAAGGCACACTGATGTTTATGTGGATGTCATTGTGCAGGCACATGACTATTATTTTCCCAGTGTGCCGATGTGCAATCGGCACAATGACTATTATTGCCCATACTTATTATTTCTTATTCTTAATCTTCCGCCAAATTTCGTCCCGCTACTAGTCCCAAAGCGTTGCCAACACGCGCACCACATTTCACCGACATGTGGGTAATGATCGGGAATGGTGTGCTATGACTTTTCTAAGAGATTTGCCGCGCGGTTTTACCGAAATCGGCAAAAATACGGCAAAATTTTCTCATTGACTTGAATGGGAAATGTTCGGGAAATCGCTCAACATCGCTCAAAACGCCCCCTCTTTGGGACCGTGCTGTGTCGCCATACTTTAACGTAGAAACATGATTAAAAGTTTAAACCGAACACAAGACTTTGGCGTTTATTGGGCTGAATGGGCGTTCAGATATCAAGCACGGTTTCTCCCAAATCACAGTTGACGTTTCGTCCGTTTTCAGACCGTCCTCAGATTTTTCCAATGTGTGTGTATGTGGCGGAATGTTCAGAGTTAGAGTGGGACGACAGAGTGGGAGGCTTCGGCACGGATCTCTGGAAGTTTCTCAAACAAATTGCTCTCTCCTCCAGTTTTCAGTCTTCAGACTTCATTATTGGTGAAAATGTAGGGAATCTTGTTCCGGTCGCAGACATGTAACTCTGGAGTCTATCGGACTTAAACTGTTGGCTGTGATCTACCAACTGTCGACAGAAGCTATGAAAAAAACCAGTACGATTCAGTGTTTTCTTCCCCAAACAAATTTGTCTCTCTCCTCCAGTTTTACCTCTTTAGACATCATAGTTGGTCAAAATGTAGGGAATCTTGTGCCGGTCGCAGACATGTAACTATGGAGTCTATCGGACTAATACTTTTCTCGCTAGGCTCACCAATAGGCTCACCAACTGCTTACAGATAACATAAAAAAAAGTATCTCGCACCTTTTTTGATTAAATCACCATAGCAACATGTTCTGTTACTGAGAGGAAAGAGGGAGGGGCTGCAGCACGACAGAGACAGACACGCACACACACACACACACACGCACAGACACACACACACACACACACACACACACACACACACACACACACACACACACACACACACACACACACACACACACACACACACACACACACACACACACACACACTCAGACACACACACACAACACACACACAGACACAGACACACACACACAGAGAGACACACACACACACACACACACAGAGACACACACCCACACACACACACACAGACACACACACGCACAACACACACACACAGAGAGACACACACACACAGAGAGAGACACACACACACCCACATACACACACACACACACACACACACACACACACACACACACACACACACACACACACACACACACAGAGAGACACACACACACACACCCACATACACACACACACACACAGAGAGAGACACACAACACACACCCACATACACACCACACACACACACACACACACACACACACACAGAGAGACACACAACACACACACACACACACACACACAGACACAGAACACACACACACCCACATACACACACACACACACAGAGAGAGACACACAACACACACCCACATACACACACACACACACACACACAGAGAGAGACACACACACACACACACACACACACACACACACAGACACACAACACACACACACACACACACACACACACACACACACACACACACACACAGAGAGAGACACACAACACACACCCACATACACACACACACACACAGACACACACACAAACACACACACAGAGAGACACACAACACACACACACACAACACACACCCACACACACCACACACACACACACACACACACACACACAGAGAGACACACAACACACACACACACCCACATACACAACACACACACACACAGAGAGACACACAACACACACACACACCCACACACACCACACACACACAGAGAGAGACACACAACACACACCCACACACCCACATACACACACACACACACACAGACACACACACACACACCCACATACACACCACACACACACACACACAACACACACACACAGAGAGACACACACACACACACACACACACACACACACAGACAGACACACACACACACACACACACACACACACACACACACACACACACACACACACACACACACACACACACACACACACACACAGAGAGAGACACACAACACACACACCCAAACACACACACACACCCCACACACACACACACTCAGACACAGACACACACACACACTCTCTCACACAAACACACTCACACACACACACACTCAGACACAGACACACCAATCATGACACTGTTCCCTGGAGACAATGTTGACCAACTGACTCCTAACTGCTGTTTCCAATGTGTGTGTATGTGGATGTGCACCCAGTAGCAGGCACACTGATAAAATTTCTGCGGAATTTTTTAGTTCATTGCCGATCTTCGGCACAATGACTATTATTGCCCATACTTATTATTATTAGTCCCAAAGCGTCCCGCTACTAGTCCCAAACACCAACACGCGCACCACATTTCACCGACATGTGGGTAATGATCGGGAATGGTGTGCTATGACTTTTCTAAGAGATTTGCCGCGTGGTTTTACCGAAATCGCCAAAATACGGCAAAAAATCTCTCATTGACTTGAATGGGAAATGTTCGGGAAATCGCTCAACATCGCTCAAAACGCCCCCTCTTTGGGACCGTGCTGTGTCGCCATACTTTAACGTAGAAACATGATTAAAAGTTTAAACCGAACACAAGACTTTGGCGTTTATTGGGCTGAATGGGCGTTCAGATATCAAGCACGGTTTCTCCCAAATCACAGTTGACGTTTCGTCCCTTTTCAGACCGTCTCAGATTTTCCAATGTGTGTGTATGTGGCGGAATGTTCAGAGTTAGAGTGGACGACAGAGTGGGAGGCTTCGCACGGATCTCTGGAAGTTTCTCAAACAAATTGCTCTCTCTCCTCCAGTTTTCAGTCTTCAGACTTCATTATTGGTGAAAATGTAGGGAATCTTGTTCGGTCGCAGACATGTAACTCTGGAGTCTATCGGACTTAATTTGTTGGCTGTGATCTACCAACTGTCGACAGAAGCTATGAAAAAAAACCAGTACGATTCAGTGTTTTCTTCCCCAAACAAATTTGTCTTTCTCCTCCAGTTTTACCTCTTTAGACATCATAGTTGGTCAAAATGTAGGGGGAATCTTGTGCCGGTCGCAGACATGTAACTATGGAGTCTATCGGACTAATTTTTTTTCGCGCTAGGCTCACCAATAGGCTCACCAACTGCTTACAGATAACATAAAAAAAGTATCTCGCACCTTTTTTGATGAAATCACCATAGCAACATGTTCTGTTACTGAGAGGAAAGAGGGAGGGGCTGCAGCATGACAGAGACAGACACGCACACACACACACACACAGCACACACACACACACACACACATACAGAGACACAACACACACACACACACACACACACACACACACACTCACACACACAGACACACACACACACACACACACACTCAGACACACACACGCACACACACACAGAGAGACACACACACACACACACACACACTCAGACACACACACGCACACACACACACACACAGAGACACACAACACACACACACACACACTCAGACACACACACGCACACACACACACACAGAGAGACACACAACACACACCCACATACACACACACACACACACTCAGACACACACACGCACAAACACACACACAGAGAGACACACAACACACACAGAGAGAGACACACAACACACACCCACACACACACACACACACAAACACAACACACACACACACAGAGAGACACACAACACACACACACCCACATACACACACACACACACAGAGAGAGACACACAAACACACACACACCCACACACACACCACACACACACACAGAGAGAGACACACAACACACACCCACACACACACACACACACACACACACACACACACACACACAGAGAGACACACAACACACACACACATACACACACACACACACACACACACAGAGACACAGAACACACACACACCCACATACACACCACACACACAGAGAGAGACACACAACACCCACCCACATACACACACACACACACACACACACACACACACACACACAGACACACACACACACACACACACACACATACACACACACACACACACACACACACACACACACACACACACACACACAGAGAGACACACAACACACACACCCACATACACACACACACCCCCACCATACACACACACACTCTCAGACACAGACACACACACACACACTCTCTCACACAAACACACTCACACACACACACACTCAGACACAGACACACCTATCATGACACTGTTCCCTGGAGACAATGTTGACCAACTGACTCCTAACTGCTGTTTCCAATGTGTGTGTATGTGGATGTGCACCCAGTAGCAGGCACACTGATAAAATTTCTGCGGAATTTTCTAGTTATTATTATTATTATTATTTTGTTGTTGTTGTTAGTTTAGTATGATTATGAAAATGCTTACAGTGAGTTGATCTTGGTTCCATTAAATGCATGAGATTTTATTTTCTTGAAGCCATTTCTCACCAGGTTCCTGTTGAGGACACAATGTTATAAATTTGCTGTCAAAAGCATCTATCACCAAGGTCAAAAAAATGGACATCTAATTACATGAGCATATTGAGACATATCAAAACACATTCTTAACAAATGGTGACAAATTGTTGCCCTTAGCTTCGATAGTTAACAAAAACTTTGGCCCCTGTACTCACATGTCAACATACTCCTCTGTGATACCCTGGAAAGAATTGGCAGGAATGATGTCAATCCTCATGTTGTCTGCCATTTCTCTGTAAACGGAGGAGATAACCTTCAATTCAGTCAAATTTTCAGTTAGACATAATTATACACTTTCATAGAAAAAGAGCAGTTTGACGAATTGTGACCCAGTGACCCAGTTGGAGATTTTTGCCTCAGGGTTGATGGCATCGTGGCATTGATAGATAAAACCGGGCTTAGAATAAACAACTTGGCCGCCACTTGGAGTTATAACACGAAGAACATGCAGCTTTGGAACATGCAGAAAGACACTAATCCAGTTTGGAAACACACTATTTTTAAATGGGATTACTTACAGAATAATAAATGGCACCAGGGAAGAGATAGTTGTGAAGTCTGGGAAGTGTATCAGCCCTGTGTTAGAGATGCTCCTGTGAAGAAGAGCAGCAGAGATCATGGGCAGTTAAGAACAATTGTCTTTTGTGTATAATTTTCTATTTATAACTACAATAACTATCTGCGTAAACACATTATATTTTTTTGTCCCGTAGGCACTGTTTGGTTTGTTTTTAACGTTTTTGCTGCTCTGCTAATGTTTTGTCCTAAATAAAAAATTGAACAAAAAAAAAGAACACATTTTCAAAGTGCCCGCAAAATGTCACAGGGTTGCAGATGTCTCAGTTGGTAAGATATATTTCCAGTTCAGGTTAAATGTGGTTTATCACATCATGTCACTGTTTGCTTGTGACCTCATGTTTCGTCACATTTAACTTGCAGAAATGAATGCTAGATAAATCAAAATATCGATGATAAGCTGGAACCTACATTTCCCACAATGCAACTCAACAGCATTTCAACAGCATCTTGCATTATTTTTAAAATATTTAAATATCTGAAAGTCAAACTCAAGAGTACATCATTGCCTTTTAAAACCCCTTAACATCCAAGTCTGACATGTCATACTTAGTCTGTATTGGCTTTTTCCAACTCTTCATTTTTATGCATTTTATGCTTATCTGTATACAGACAAGAGAAAAACATGGACCAATTAACATACCACAGCATTTATAGCTTAAGGTTGTTTAAAATTCCCATTAGGCCTTTATACACTACATTTAAAATAAAGTCATGGCAGTTTGTACAATGCATGGTTGCAGAGCAGGGGTATATAATGTGTTACCCACTTGCTGGTCAGTGGGGTTTGAATAAGTGAATAATGATAATAATATAAAGCATGACTTACAAATACCCAAGCTTGGGCAGGTCAGTGAAGGCCCCTTTCTCAATAACCCTTAGACTGTTGATATTTTGCACTGAACTGCGGACATAAAAATAACGAAAAGCATCAATTATAACAATATCGCTGTCAGTGGCTATCAACAAACTAACACAAAAAAGCCTGTTCATACATCTGCCGCTCTGAAAGTCAAGGATTAAACATGGCGCTTTGTGATTCAGAGACTAATCCTGTGAAACTTAAATGCAATGGAAAACACATACCAGCTGTTCAAATGAAATATTGATTTCATCATGCAGCTTGAATTTTACGTTTTTTTGGAATGTAAAGGGCCACTTACATTTCAGTCAGGTAGTGGAGGGAGAGGAAGGCATGTCTCTTTATCGACATGATGCAGTTGCTCTGGGAGATCTCTCTGTGGCACAGACATGGCTTCACATCAGTGAACAGATTACCAAGAGCCCGTTTAGCCAAAAAATATCAAGAGCAACCCAAGAATTTCTTTTCTTACTCACTTTTATTGCACTTCTTTTAGAAATAGGACAGCGATGATTGATATCGGGATAAAAACCATGAGGGTAATATTACAATACCACCACCAGCAATTCACACTTCTAGGGCACCTACACGCACATGTTTCACCTCATGTTTGGAAAAGCTCCAAATGTATCAGGAATGCACCTGGGCCAGGAAGACTAAGTGAAGATGTTTAAAAAGGAGGACTAAACAAAGACATTTAGAGACAAACAAAGTCAACAAGACTTCTTGATTCGTCCTTGATCACTTTGTTTTCTTATGAAGGCATGGCTGACTTCCCTCTCCATCTTCTTTTTGTAATCATTGTGTTTTAGACTCCCACTTTACAGTAATCACCCAACACTTTTCGTGGGGCACATCACTTCATTTAAGCCCTCCTCTGACTGCATTATGTACAGTATGTGTCATAATTGCCACTCACATTGCAGCTCATGAAAAGCTTTTTCACATCTACATAAAGTGATTTCTAGTTTGCGTCACCAGTGACAAACCACACAACCTTGTGCCAATCTACCTTGACACAGGAGTTACTGTAATAGGCTGAAAAGACAAAGGGTCATAGCTTTAGGGCTGTAACCTCATTTAAACCTGAATGTGTTTTATCGCTTTATACTAGGGACACGTTTTGAACATAATGAACACATTGTGGATGTACTGTAAGTATCCGAGACTGATAAGACTTGTCCCTGAGGAGCGGCGCAAAGTCAAATGCTCGACACAAACTCAAAATGATTTCACCACAGGCAAACACATGTTATCTGCTCATCAAACTGTTAGTAACATGTTATTTTAATGGGGAAACCCATACAGGATAATGTGGTGGCTTCAGGACTCTGTATTTAGTAGCTGTAAACATGATAAAGATTATACCTTGATAGGTTGACTATTCCTTCTGCATGTATCCAAATCTATTTTCATATTTTTATATCTTCTCTAAAGTATCTCATGAGAGGGACCTGTCTTCTGGAAACTGAACGTTACGAGTCAGGGGCCCTGTGTGTGAGAAATGGTCAAGATCCACATGTGAAGTGGGTAAAATCATAACAGGATGAGGCCCTGAAAGAGTTGCTGTCATAGAGTGACAATAACACACTTAGAATGTTTATTGGTGATCAGAGTCGCAGAGGCTCACACAAAGTAGTGGTGTCTGTCTGATGATGAGAATCTCCTGAATGTGTTGAATGATGTTAGGAATGAGTGGATCCAGAAGGGAGGTCCTAAAGACTATAAAGGATCTGTTGATTTGGTATTCATTGAGAATCTTTGACTTTCAAGTCAGATGGTCATGAAAATATAAAACTGTAAAGCCTATCTAGCTTTTGCATATCCTTCATTGTGTCACAGCTGTGCAGCATAAACCAAATACCAGATGTCTTTTAGCCTCAACAACTGTAAATCTATGTGTGTGTGTGTGTGTTTCAATAAAGAGACTATGCTTTTAGTTTCTAGTTGTAGTTCCCTGGGAGCAACGCTGGTGAAAGGTTGTTTCTTGCGCGGAATTTCCCTCTTGCAAAAGTCTTTAAACTGCATATTTGCCGTCTGCGTCTCGTTTCTTTGCTTGACCATGTTTATTTAGTAAGTTAAAGTGTCCTGAACCTGACACTCCTATTTGTTACTTTTTGTGGAAAGGAGGGTCACATTAGGCCTCAATGTCCAGCCAGGAAAGCTAACGGTGCCCCTATTATGTGCTGTGTTCCCAGACCCCATGTGCAAGAAAGAGGTGTTCAGGAAGTTAAGTGTAAGATGCCAACAGCCACTGCTTAGGTTAATGGCATGCATTCCACTGAATTGTTAGACTCAGGGAGCATACAGACTTTAGACATGCCCTACCTGGTTCAACAGCAGATTGGGAATAAGGAGATAGATGTGTGGTGCGTGCTTCTCAAAATACAGGGTCAGTCTTATTTTTTGGAGGTTAGGATAGTCCCAGGTTTGACTCACCCAGTGCTGCTAGGCCAAGATACAGCAGTTACTGCAGGAGAGTAAGCCAGTTAACATGGTTGTAACCAGTGCAAAAGCCAAGGATGTTACCAGTCTGGCTCCAGATTATACTCCTCACTCCTACTGGTTAGAACAGCTTTCCTTTAGCCAGGCAGAGCTCCCTAGGGAGAGTAATGGCAAGGGGCACAAGAGTAGGCAGCAAATAAGGAAGGAGAAGTTAATGTGGATAGTCAGGAAGCTGCAGCAGCCACAGACCTCCGAGCCAGAGCAGCCAGCCGAGAGCCATTGGTGGGAGGTACCTGTGGATTTTGGACAACTCCGTTGGCCAGGGAGGATGCTACTCTAGAGACTGCCTTTAGCAAGGTCACTGAGATAGATGGGGTGAGCACAGGTGTTACGCCCTCCTTAATAGGGGAGAGTGTCATGTAACAGAAGGGGTTGCTATACCATCAGCCAGAAGGGGTTGCCTTTTTGATCTTTAAAAGGTTTTAAGAACCGGTCCTGAGTGCTTGTTGGCCAGTCATCAGAAAGTTTGACCGATTCCCTTGCAGCCCACGCCAATAACTTGATGTGCCATTTTCTAGGATTGGTATGGACATTGTAGGACCCTTACAGAGGTTTAAGGCAGGTTATAAGTGCATACTGTTGGTGTGTGATTATTCTACTCTACCCTGAAGTGTTTCCTTTGTTGAAACAAATTACAGCCAAGGTGATAGCACCTGTTTTCTTGCAGCTTTTGTTCCAGAGTTGTTATTCCCCAAGAGATAGTGACATATTAGGGTACTGCTTTTCTATCCCGACCTTACAGTGGTGTATAGCTTGTTAGGAATTAAAGTTATTAGGACCACTCCTTACCACCCCCTAACTGATAGTTTCTGGTTAGTGGAGAGGTACAGCCAAACCCTAAAGGCAATGCTAAGGAGGTTTGTAGCTGAGGATGAAAAAGACTGGTACGGTTGGCTGCCGTATCTGTTTTTCTCTTACAGAGAGGTCCTGCAAGCTTCAACAGGCTACTTGCCCTTTGAACTTTTGTACGGGAGGAAATTGAGACGAACACTTGATGTATGCAGACACCTGGGGGCCACTAAGCAGACCGCAGCAAATTCCGGTCCTTCGGAATGTCATGAACATGAGGGAAAAGAGGCAGATGACAACTCTGGTACAGACCAACATGGAGGAAGCACAGAGAAGGCTAAAAGACTTGTTTGATAAGAAGGCTAAGACCAGATTTTTCCAGCCAGGGCAAGAGATCCTTCTGCTTCTTCCAACCACAGACAACAAGTTGCTAGCCAAGTGACAGATGCCCTTTAAGGTTCTCCAGCAGATGGGTTCTGCAACGGTTGAGCTTGACATGCCTTGCCATTGGAAGAAGAAGCAGATCTATTGTGTAAATCTTCTGAAGGAATGGCAGGCAATCCAGCTAGCAGCTCTTGGTTAGGGCTGTAAAGTCTGAGGAGGATCAAACTGATCAGTTTTTGTGTGGTCTACATGTGATACTGAGCCACCCCCTATACTTTAACCACACCCACTAACTTAGGCCATGTAATCATAACATGTGACATGTTTAATGTAGAGTGTCATTGAACTCAGCAGAGAGTTCCTTCTTCATTGGTGATGGTTTGGCCCCGCCCCCCATGGTTAAGCCATGCCCCTTTCATAACTGGTGACCCATTTAAGGTAGAGTCTTATAGAGCAGAGACATCCTTTTTCATTGGTAAAGGTTTGCCCCGACCCCTATGCTTTGGCCACGCCCCCTTTCACAGCTAATAAACTGTATGACGTAGAGTCTTGTGTGAGGTATCATTGAACTCAGCAGAGAGTTCCCTTTTCATTGGTGATGATTTGCTGTGTCTGAGTGCCGCGCTAATGCATGCTCGCAAGGAGCGGTGTCTGCCAGTTACCCTGACGCGTGGAGGCGCAAGGGTCTGTCCAGCGCTGCTTGCAGCTTTATTTATTTATTTTTTTGGTATTTTGTTTAAATATGTTTTGGTGTCGTTTTGTTAAATACACAAATTGTGCACTTTAAAAGCCTTCTCTCCAGTCTTTTCATTCCTGACACACACATAATCAACAATAACATGAAAATTAAAAGATTCTTATTTAGGAGCAGCTCTTACACTAAGCATATCAGTGGCAAACTTTTTTTCTGATTACTGAATGGGACAAATTCCTAAAAGCTGCTAATACAGAATAAGATGTACTGCTATTAGATGGAAACTGACTGAGTTGGCGCCTTCCTTGATCACAGCATAGGTAAACTCCAGAGTAACACCTCAAAGTAAAAATGCATGGAAATAATTAGTCATAACATAATGTTAACCTCTTCCTCTGTCACTTTTACTGTACATCTGGTAAATATCTGTAATAGGTAATAGAGTTTCTTGGGTGAAAACAAAAAATACTTTTTTTCTTTTTTTAAACTCTTTTGTTTAAATATTAAAAGGACTAAATATTAGACATTTTGTACACATAAATTTAATTCCTATGCCTGATTTCCAAAAAATATGTAGTTTTCGTTATGTGTCTAACAATTTAACACAATATTTGAGTCCTTTTTAAAGCCCAGTTTATACCAACACATATAAAGACGCACTTGGTCAGAACTCTTGGCGTCACTTTTTGATGCTATGGGTGGTTGGGACGTAACTGACATGTGGAAATGCAAAAGATTGTTGGTGGGGTTACAAAATGTACGTTTTAGTGACACGCGGGACCAGAACGGGACATGAGAGTGAGAACGGGTTGTTTACACATACCTCATACTGTATACTACTTCAATGTTTTAATACTTTAAAGTAGGAAATTGTACCATTTTCCAGACTTCAGTAGCATGTGAATGTGTGTATGTGTCCTCTAGAAATAAATGTAATACTTTAACTTATCTTCAGTAGTTTTGTTTGGTTTTCTTGTCCAAAATGGACTTACTGTAAATCCTCTGCACACAGACCAATAGCCGGCGCAACAAGGAAAGTATTTTATTTAGAGGTTAATTTGCCAAGTTTTTAGTTTTTTGTCCAGTACATTACAATTTCTCACAGTGGAAAGCACAAACATGATATATGATGATTATAAAATAATATTATATCTAATGATATATAATATTAGTTTAGGCTTAAATGCTTATTCAGGGTCAGTCAATTGCATTTCAGTTTGAATATTATGTCTAAATAATGTCATATTCCATTAATGGCAACATTAACTGTGTTAAAATGCATAACATAACTGATCACTTTAAAACTTTTCACTTAAAGTACTCATATTATGTTTTTTGGCTTTTCCTCTTACCTTTATTGTGTTATACAGTGGGTACGGAAAGTATTCAGACCCCTTTAAATTTTTCACTCTTTGTTTCATTGCAGCCTTTTTCCAAAAATCAAAAAAGTTCATTTTATTTCTCAGTAATGTTCAGCAACCCATCTTGACAGAAAAAAACAGAAATTTAGAAATTTTTGCATATTTATTAAAAAACAAAAACTGAAATATCACATGGTCATATGTATTCAGACCCTTTGCCGTGACCCTCATATGTAACTCAGGTGCTGTCTATTTCTTCTGATCATCCTTGAGATGGTTCTACACCTTCATTGGGAGTCCAGCTGTGTTTGATTATACTGATTGGACTTGATTAGGAAAGCCACACACCTGTCTATATAAGACCTTACAGCTCACAGTGCATGTCAGAGCAAATGACAATCATGAGGTCAAAGGAACTGCCTGAAGAGCTCAGAGACAGAATTGTGGCAAGGCACAGATCTGGTCAAGGTTACAAAAAAATTTCTGCTGCACTTAAGGTTCCTAAGAGCACAGTGGCCTCCATAATCCTCAAATGGAAGACGTTTGGGACGACCAGAACCCTTCCTAGAGCTGGCCGTCCGGCCAAACTGAGCTATCGGGGGGAGAAGAGCCTTGGTGAGAGAGGCAAAGAAGAACCCAATGGTCACTGTGGCTAAGCTCCAGAGATGCAGTCGGGAGATGGGAGAAAGTTGTAGTAAGTCAACCATCACTGCAGCAATCCACCAGTCGGGGCTTTATGGCAGAGTGGGCCGAAGGAAGCCTCTCCTCAGTGCAAGACACATGAAAGCCCGCATGGAGTTTGCTAAAAACACCTGAAGGACTCCAAGATGGTGATAAATAAAATCCTCTGGTCTGATGAGACCAAGATAGAACTTTTTGGCCTTAATTCTAAGCGGTATGTGTGGACTGTCCACCAACGTTTACCATCCAACCTGACAGAACTGGAGAGGATCTGCAAGGAGGAATGGCAGAGGATACCCAAATCCAGATGTGAGAAACTTGTTGCATCTTTCCCAAAACGACTCATGGCTGTATTAGATCAAAAGGGTGCTTCTACTAAATACTGAACAAAGGGTCTGAATACTTATGACCATGTGATATTTCAGTTTTTGTTTTTTAATAAATATGCAAACATTTCTAAATTTCTGTTTTTTTCTGTCAAGATGGGTTGCTGAGTGTACATTACTGAGAAATAAAATGAACTTTTTTGTTTTTTGGAAAAAGGCTGCAATGAAACAAAGAGTGAAAAATTTAAAGGGGTCTGAATACTTTCCGTACCCACTGTATATCGTTTTTGTGCAGGTTTACAAAGTGAAAAAGCCCAAAGTCCTCCAACCATCTACAACAGAAAACACTGCTCCAAACTGCTTTATTGTAGTCCAGCCTTTGCTTCTGTGGTGAAGGTACGTCACTTTGTAACACATGTTCTAATACTCGCAAATGTGCTACCACAGGACGCCCTAATTCTCTACCTAGCTACTACGCATGTGAGACTCCCAACATAGATGGAATAGAAGAGTGATGCCTCACTCTGTAGCTAAAACAGAGAGCTCAACACACAGGGTGAAAAGAGGAGCTGCAGTAGCCTACGAAAAAATGTTTTTTTTAATTAAGCCATGTAAACTGATTCTGGTACAACTTCTAAAAAAAATTATGAACCTGAAGATGAGCATAATATGAACACTTTAAAGTTTCAATAGTCAGCTTGTATGTTTCATCAAGGTTGAAGTGTCAGCTGCCCACATGTAGCTTTTATTCCCCTATACCCTAATTTCTTCACCCAACCAAAACACAGCCAAGAAAAAAACAAGGGACTTACATTACTGTAATGTTAATCAGGTCCTTGAAGGCATGAGTGGGTACTTCTTTCAAGGGCAGATGATTGAGCCTTCTGTAAGATTCAAGTAAAGTTGTTAAATCCACAAGTAAAGAAGCCAATAAAAAATAGTTTTCTTTCAAAATTACATTCACCATAAAATAATAGGTTACATTTAGCCAAATGCCCTAAAGGAATATTACAGTGGCTGTAAGGGGAATAAAAATAACTAAAGGTTAGTGAGTCAGACACACAACAAGTCCTATAAAGAAAGATAGTAGCATAAGAGCAGTGATGGGCTCTGTAAAAGAGGTTTATGACAGGACTATCAACACTGAAGCTGGAGTTAGTTGGGTTACTTACAGTCGAGGCACGGATGCTGCCCTGGCCCGAGGGGCCAGCTGAGTGTCTCTGCTGCACTGAAAGGTGTCGGCGCTGCAGTGGCAGATGGCCGGACAGGCATAAGCCCAGCAGGAGCGCACATGCAGGACACCGGAAAGCGCGACCAGGAGCCAGACCGCCCGGGGAGCCATGCGTGACACCGGGCTACTCACTACGGGATTCAAAAAAATAAAATATGAAAAAATAAACTACTCAGGAAAATCTAACATGCCAGACCAAAGACAAAAAGGCAAAGTATCTGCACGGTTATTTTTTTCCACCTGCGAACTGAATTTTAGGACCTACTGCTGCTTTTAGGTGCTGTAGTAATTGCGAGACTGTTGCCCGTCTGTAAGATTAAACAAAGTGAAAGTCAGGCGCAATTTACTTACTTGACAACTGAGCTGCAGAGATGTGACGTTTAGTGGGTGGAGACCATAAACGATCTGTCGAGTGAAGTGGTGAAGTCATGCTGTCATGCAATTTTTAATATTTATTTTTGTATCTTGTTAGTTTTGGTGCTGAATCATTGTAGTTATTATTCCTCCACCCATTGGTTTAATAATTCCATAAGGTTTTGAATATGTTAGGTGCAGATTGGTTTAAAAAAGGATTACACAATTTCTTTATTTATTCTGTCAATAGATTTTATTGAATAAATTACCTGAGACCAGTTGATGCCTGGCAGGGTTAAAAAACTAAAATGTAAAATATACTCTATGCAATTTAGAGCTAAATCCTTCAAAAGTAGGTAAGACCTATAAAACTAACTTTCTGTCAAACTGACCCTTTGTTCGAGAAGAACTACGTGAAGCATGTAATTTTATAAAATTGGCACCACCTACACCCTGTAGGTCTAACTGCATGCCAATCACTGCTCAATCAATCCTTTAGCGGACAGAAGGGGAGGTACTGAGATGTTGTCCATGTTCAAGTCCTGGATCCTACAGCACCTTTAAATATAGTCTTTATACAGTATCTATATGTATTATTTGAATGCTGGACTTAACTCGTAATGGAACCTTTTTCATTGTTAATTATTCATAATCTTCTCTTTATTTTCTCAGTGATCTGCAATATATAAAAAAAATTCAAATAAAATTACCCAAAAGCACCAAAAATTACAGTTCACAATAAGCAAACACACTTGGAAATAGGATGACATATGCACATATGCACTTGAAAGCATCGTCTTGCTTCACTGTAGCAGCCCTATAATGATTAATTATTGTTTATTTTTTAATACACGTTAAAGACCAATAAAAAGGAAAACAAGTCTGTTTTAAAGATTTAATGGTGTACTCTCACACACACACACACACACACACACACACACACACACACACACACACACACACATATATACTGTCGATCCAGGTGATCGCCGGTTCGATTCCCAGTCAGGGCAGGTGTATCCAGATGATCGTCGGTTCAATTCCCGGTCAGGGCGGGTGTATCGAGGTGGATCCTTAGGCAAAGGTCCTTAATGAGTGAAACCGTAAATACAAGAGCCATACCGGCTCGGACGTCGCCTGGGTTAACAAGGTCCGCGTCAGTTGCCAGGGAACCAGGGCAACCTGATGAGAAATGGGCTACTGGAACATATATATATATATATATACAGTATATATATATATATTGATCAGATCCTCAGCCTAGTAGAGACAAGACAAATATGTGTTTCATTACATGTTTTCATTAGACCTAAGCTGCTGATGCTGCAACCAAGTCTATATATCCGGCTGCAGTGAGTGGTGCCACAGCCCCCATGTAGATGTAGCTCAGGCAGGATGCTTCTTTTTGTTCCACTGGAAAATATTTTCATAGCTGTCATGTCAACCTGGGAGAAGGAGAGTGAAAAAACGAGAACAGCAACAATACAAATCCCACTTTAATGTAAAACCACATTTGCTTTTACTGCACTTTACATCACAGGAGACAACACCACATTGAGCCGAGGTCCCAGCTACACCAGTTTGTCAAACAAAAAGCGTTTGTCACTACAGTCCTTAGCTGAATCTTCACTGCTGTCACCCTGACCCTATTTACAGCTTCCTCATCTTGCTCCTCCATTCTGCCACTGTGACCCAGAGCACACACACACACACACGCCAGTTCCAGTATGTTTAACCCTTTAGAAGAAGAAAACACACACTGACAGGTAGCGAGAGGAACTAATTAATGCAAGAGGACCTCTATGAATCAGCCCACGTCTTCATGCTAAACACCACGCTGTGCATCACATCACATCTAGAAGGTCACGCACAGCAGGGAGAGACATTCAAGAAAAAAACATACAGACACAATATCCAAATTAGACCTTCATCATATTAAAATGTTATAATTTATTTGACAGAATGTGAAAAAATAAGTGGTTACACCAATTCTAGTAGTCAATTGTTATAATAATGCTGCTTTTCAAACATTAGCTGTGCCAACCCTTCGCCTGCTTTATCCGATTTATCAGCATGGCTGGGACAGCTGTTGCTTAAACTCCTCTTTGGATAATACGCTATTGAATCACAGGTTATTATTTTTTCTGTATGTGTATGGCACATTTGTAAAGTAATAATTTGTTAAGACCAACATTGTATATGCCTGGTTCTCTGCACTAATAAGGACATTATTTATTGTTACATTGTTTATTCATTTATAAATTAAAATAAAGTTAAATAAACAACTTAAAATATTGAAACATGTCATCAGTTTAGCTTCAGGTGAAATTAATGCCTTTCAGTGATATCAATAATAGTTCATAATAAACATTGGTACAGTAAAAGTGTTTGTTGAGGTTTATTTATTGGCTAAAAAATGAAGAATACATGAAGGAAATGCTAAATATGAGCATAAGTCCAAAGTCCAAAGTTTGTCCTCGGTGCAGCAGCTATCAGATATCAACATGTCTCCCTGTTCCTATAAAAGTGGTAATTTTTCTGCAGTTTTTCTTTAGTTGGCACCACAGTTCACCTAACAAGGACGGAGCTGATGTTTACACTGAACAGGATCAGTGAGTTTTACCCCCAGACCTGGTTCAGGAGATAAACTTTAAACACACAATTTCTCTCTCAGTTTTGGCTTTGCTATTTAATAATATAATATTATATATTATTTTGTGCTTTTATTTGGACTGCATACAGAGACAACGTCTGCAAATGCTGGTGAGGATGTAACATTTTGACATATCAACAATAGTAACTGTGAATTTCCAAATTAGTGGAAGATGGGCTACCACCTGTACTACCGTGTCATTCAGACCTTTGTGGTTGTGGCATAACAGACCGTAAGTGTGAATGCACCCCATGATGTCACCTTCACCTTCTTTAAATGTTGTAAGAGGTTCCATTTTTAAAGGACAATTGTTCTTTTTGGCTCTGGGTGGGAGGCTATTTACCTGTCAGCACCCCGCTGGTTATTAGGGCACACAAGGAGAGTGTGTGGAACACAACATGACACAATATGAGGTGACACAGTTAAATAGCATGCAATGTACCACAGTTCAACACAATCTGGCATAAAACAATAGAACACAATATAAAACAACACGAACCGACACACAAGACAACACATCATAACTTGGATGTACACAAAAGCACATCAGGGCTGTTTTGAGTCAGAACCGGTCTCCAGTCATTACGGAAAGTGGTGGAAGCAGCAATTGGTGTCAAATGCTGTTTACTTGTAGCCTGACAAGCCATACCCTGACCCTCGCTGCAAATTACATTTACTGCTGCTAGGGTGCGTCTAGATTTCTATGCTAGTTTACTTGCTGATTCCACAGAAAGTGACATTTTAAGGGAGTGAGTTTCATGAGTGAACACACATCAGTGTGGCATTTGAGGTAATTGGCCACAGGGTCACTGAGGGTGTTCTGAGAGTCCCTTTGTTTTATTCTTCAATGGAACTTTTGGCTTTTGCCATTCTAGCCACTGGTCACTCCCCATCTCCAAATACACACTGAGTGAGCGCAGCGAAGGACCAGAGACAGAGAAGGTTGAAGAAAGCAACGTGTCTTTGGTAGCTAAATTGTGAAATACACCTCAGACCCACAAAAATGTACAAAGTAGCACTACTTTGGACTTTGAATAAACAAACGACAATTCCCAAAATGAAGGATATTTAAGAATGCCACACATGCAAAGCACAACCAGCTATAGACAACAAGTGGCAGACAGAGTGTGATGCCAATCATAGGCATGCTACTAGACACATCATTGTCCGTGTTTAGGGGCATGTTTGGTGGGAAGGTAACTTGCATGCCACACACACACATGTTACATGCAAAAGGCTTTACAATGCTTTACAACAGCTTCCCAACATTAGCTACATTCTGGATTTACCAAACTTACTATTCTTCACTTTCCTGAAGCACAGGTGGATAGCTGAAAGGAACATAGGGACTGTTGTGTGGAGTAAGATTGAGAAAAAAAAAGCACTACACTTTTTTGTGTTTGTTTTTCGCTAAGAGGAAACTCAACAAAAAGCCATTTGCCAACAATAAATATCAAATAAAAGCCAAACACTAGATAGTATTAAGTTGCTATGAGCTGTAGCCTACATTCACCATTTCTAACCAGAGGCAGAAGACAAAGTAATCTCGAAGATATTCCTTCACAGCGCTGTGCAATGTGAGCAAATCTCAGAGCTGAACCGGCTAGGCACAGCAATTTTCATCAGACTCACCCCGGGTTAATTAAGTATACTGCTAACTAATAACATTACCGTTGCCAAAATACCCTCGCAAATCAAATCCCTACTTCAGTGTTAACTGCCACTAAACCTGTATAGATATTAACACCTCTGCTGAAATGTTAAATTTGAAATGTTAAATTTGTTAACAATCATACAACTCTCTCTCTTTCTCTCTCTCTCTGGACACACACACACACACACACACACACACACACACACACACACACACACACACACACACACACACACACACACACACACACACACACACACACACACACACACACAGTCCAGTTCAGGTGGTTGATTAAAGCAGATTGCTGATTAGCTCTGTTAACGGGCCAGGTGGGTAGCGCACTGCCATGAGTCCATGACTCTAATATCTAATTATTCCACATTGTCATTGTGATATTTTGTGATTACGTTCTGAATCTGCTACTTTCTCTGTCAGGTAAATCAGTAAGTTAGTAGTAAGCTATACAGTGGAGTTGCATATGAAATGGTTTGGGGTCCTTCTGTAAGCAATTTTTTTTTTATTAGTGTCTTAGGTAGAGAATTGTGTGTAGCCTTTTGTAAAAAGGGGTTGAGAAATATGTTTTTAGAGATTTGGTGTGTAGTCTTGCAATTTGAGTGAGAGGTTTCAAAAATCGTGTGACATGAAAAGATTTTGTGTGTAAGATTTTTAGTAAACTGGCTAACTCTTTTTAGGATTTATGTAAATTCTGCAAATAAAATAAAAAAATGAAGCAAAGCATTAGTCAGTATTCACACAGGCTCATTCACCGCTGTGTGGCAATTGCAACATCTAATCATATACCTGCAAGTGCACAGTGCACCCCAACCTATGCGCTAAGCTTTTTGTTAATTTGCAGTTATTCATTTTGTCTAAGAGTAACAACACATATTAGTGGAGAATTACATCTCTCAGCAGAGCCAATTCTGACAATAACAATGGTTAATGGTCAATTCCTCAATGTGTCTCTAACTAGCCCATGCTTAAAGTCAAAGAATAAGCTCATAATTAAATTTAAATTGTAACTGAACTTAGTGTAATTTGGAAAATAAACTGCAGTTTACTATGTGCTCACTTTCCTACATTCCAAAAGGCTTTGTAATCTGACATTTTTTGTCTGGTTGAAACAACAAGGTTTTTGTTATACTATGCTGGAGATAACAGAATAAATGTTTAACGGACAGATTGCTATTTGAATTCATCCCATAATATCCATGCCTTTGTCTCCTCCAGGTTGGACTACTGTTATGCCCTCCTTGTCGGGATCCCGGCAGGAGCCTGCAAAAGCTCCAGCATATTCAAAACTGCGCTGCCTGGGTCCTGACGAGGAGGCGCAAATATGATCATATCACTCCGGTCCTGAAATCCCTCCACTGGTTGCCCATTAAACACAGAATTCATTACAAAATCTGTCTCTTGACCCACCAATGCATACATGGATCTGCCCCTACCTACCTCAGTGAACTTCTCACCCCACACACCACTTCACGCAATCTCCGCTCCTCCATCTCCACCAACTGCCTGCACAAACCAAGGACTAAACTCGCTACTATGGGAGACAGGGCCTTCCAGGCAGTCGCCCCACGGCTCTGGAACGCCCTCCCAGAGACCCTAAGAGCCCCACAAACTGTGGAGATTTTTAAGAAGGGCCTAAAGACATTCTTATTTCAAAAGGCCTTTTAACAGTCATTGCTTTAATTTCAGTCTTATGGTGTTTTATTATTGCTTGCTGTTTTTGTTATATTCTTGAAACTGTTTTTAACTCCTTTCTACTGTAGCACTTTGAGATTTCACTTGAAATGTAAAGGGCATTATAAATAAAATGTATTATTATATTATTATTATTAATAATCTGCTTCTTTAACAACAATACACTTAGGAAGGCCATACATCATTTGAATTCTCCAGGTTTGTGGTTTGTGGTTGTAGAGTTTCATGAGGATGTGATTATCCCATAACACTTTATACAGTGAGTGTCAGAAAATGGTTTCACTACATTGAAATTACTTCTATGGGAACTAACATTATCACACATGAATGAGTCTCACCTTTCCAGTCATGCCCAATTCATGCAATTCAAAGACTGTTTATGGACACCGGTACCCAGCAATATTGAAATACACCATTTTAGAATAGGGGAAAATAACACATTTATACAGCATGAGACAACCTGCATGGGTTTTCCCCCTGACTGCATGGGATTAGCATGGAGTGGGCATGTCTTCAAAGGGGAGAATCATAGGTACCTATAGAACACATTTACATTCAGACCTCTGTCAAGGGACCTCTGTGCAAATGGCCATGACAGTTTTTAACCTTGCCAACATTTTTCCTAACTTTGGAGCAGTTTTAAGACCCTTCTCCAACAAGCTAACACAACAGCATATCAAGTTCAAGCTTTAAAATGAAGCCTTCTACAACTTCTGAAGGACAGTAAAGTCTGCCTAAAAGATTCAAGGCTTTTAAGGAAACATTTTGGGCTGGAGCCAGAGAAGCACACTCCCTGTTCCTGATAGGTTTCAAGATTAGTAATGCTGTTTTCACAAAATCCCTACTCTATGTCATGCGACTTACAAATAGTAATATCATTTTTTTTTTACTTTCCTTTATGTGGCAGCAGTGAAAATAAATCATCCTCAGTGTTAGTTGTGATCTGGTTTCAGAATGATGAAGACAGTTAGAGAACAGTAAGATACAAAATATGATATACTGTATTTGTTCGTTCATGTTTATTGTCCCCATGGGGAAATTATGTTGCAGTAAAATCACATCACATGGTATTTAAAAAGACATTAGGACAGACAAGACAAGGAAGAACAGAGACCATGTATACATTGCCACTCATAACATAGACCAAATCACTATGGGGGAGGGGAGGGGATAGGGTTCCAGACAAGCTGGGAGAAAGGGAAATAAAAAATAAATAAAACAAATCTACCTATTATCATACAGAACCTTTATTATTAAGGAGTTTGATGGCCTGTGGAACAAAGGAGAGCTTGGATCTGTTTTTTGTAAACATTGGAGCACAGTATCGTCGTCCTGAGGGTAGGCTCTACAGGATGATTTTTTTCCTTGGCAACTATCTTGTTTTTCCCAAAAGTTGTATAGATTTTTAGGCATTCCATTATCAAACTGTTTAAAAAACAATAGTGAAAATAGCTGCCTAAATAAAACATCTGATGTCACCAGGAGTTGGAAAGGGAAACAAGGATACATAATCTGATGTACTTTTGTTAATGTGTGTGCACTCTTAATTGATACGCTCTTCAGCTTAAACATTGAATGTGAGTTTATGACATTTCTAATGCGACATCTTTAACGACATTTTGAGTCACGTGATCAGCTGGACAGAGATGGCGGCTAAAAGTGTAGCTCCTGGCCCAACCCTGCCAAATAGTCTTATATGGTTCCAGCTCCGATATTCTACGACTGTGTGCTCGTCAGAGTTAGTTAAAAGCAGAATGGCAAACAAGAGCAGAGCACAACGCAGCGATACTGATGCCATTGCTGAGGCACTATTAGAGAAACAGAAAAGCTACTTTGAACCACGTTTCTCTCGGATTCAACAGGTGGGAATCGACAACGACAAGAAGCTAACTGCTATTCATGCTCAACTAGCATCTCTGGCTGCAAGCCTTGGCTCTATCAGATCTGAAGTGAACAATCTAAAAACTACCATGGAAAGCAACGCAAGTATTCTTAACAGTCATGGCCTTGCTTTTAAAGAGATGGAGGCGAAGCTAGCAGGCATGGAAGACAGAAACCGAAGACGCAATAGCCGCATCGTCGGGCTGAAAGAGGGGCTGGAAGGCTCTAATGCCATTGAGCATCTCTCGTGCTCCTTGCCTAAGTGGTTCCCGGATTTGGCAGTGGTTCACATCAAGATTATGAGAGCCCACCGAATTTACAGGGATAGCCCAAAGAACAACGCCACTACTAATCGCATGTTGATTTTCAACCTGCTTCACTACACAACCAGGCGGGCGATTCTACATGCTGCGCGGAAATTTCCTCTCGACGTTGGGGGTCGGAGGGTTCAATTCTCCCTGGACTACAGTAACTACGCGGTCAAACAACACCAAGCTTTCTATCATACCATGGATTCAGCACGAGTCAAGGCAGTGGCGGATGCAGAACATGACAAATGGGTGTGCCTGGATTAAGTCAAGGTGGGCCTGAATCTAGTGTGTCACAAAATCAAAGCAGTTGTCCCGAATCCAGGAAATTATACTAGAGCAGCAAAGTTGCCTGATGAAACATAAAAAACTGTTCACAGGGCTTAAAGGAGAAAAAGGGAATTCATTATGGAGCAGACCTATAGGTTTATTCCCAGCTTACATTTCTCTATAGGAGTTTTGGTGCAGAGTTTTGAAATTCATGTATCACCATCCACCCCAGATCAGTTTTCTCATATGATCACCACACCACTTCACCAAAATTGATTACATTATGGTAGCCTATCCAGAACCACCACTAAAGGGACATCACATCACACATGAAACAAGTATTCATAAAGATGTGTTTATCAGCCTACTTATTTTGTAGTTTATATTTCATCTGCTGTCAAAACTAAGCTTAATACATACGCCTACATAGGCTATGGCTAACAAGCCAGGAAACGCTCATTTACAAAAAGGCAACATTGTAGTCTATAGGTCAGATCAATTAGAGAGCACATAGCTGTAACAAAACAACAAAAAACTTCTTCATGGCCGCTGACTTCTACATAAGACACTCAGTGTGTGGCCCAGACACGGGGTTCAAACCAACAACACTCTTATGCCTTGCTTATCATGAGGGAGCATCAATTCATAAAACATCAATGTTCTAGTCTACTTTTGTAAATATTTAGAATTTATGTAATGTATGAGCCACAACGGTATTTTAAAACATTATAATGACCCAAATGCAGTGTTGTTTGTGCAAAGTGTTCCGAGGGCTATTTCTCCACCTCATCTTCTGTGCTGGAGTTGTGCGTCAAAGAGCAGGAATGAGTAGGCGGACAGAATGCACTTCTTCCCGGCTCCATTAACCACAACACAATTATAGAGCATGTAACTCTAACAAAACAATAAAAACAAGATAACACTGTATTCAGTGCACATTTAAAGGAATGACATGTTAACTGCTGTAAAGACTGCCATGGCCTACCTTACCCGGCTATAAAAGGCGGAGTTGCCTGGCTTTTGAATTAAAGATGCTGATTATCTCGTCATAATCCAGGATTTCTGTCAGTTCTCTTTCGAAAGACAACAGGGTCAAATTGTTCAATCACCGTTGATGCTCTCAAACGACTGCTGATTCTGTGTGTAGCGGAGAAACGTATTTCCACACTACAGGACGTCATGGGTAGTGTGATGAGGGCCCTTAACAGACAGTTCATCCCGGGGAAAATATTAGCAGTGCAGACATCAAACAATTCACGTCTAGCTTTTCTAAGACTTTATGAACAGATCCTGATTTGGAGCTCCACCTGGTTTCACATGACCTTTCCAGTTCCTTGCATGGGTGTTCTGGATGCATTTCCTTATAAAGCTCCACAAACCGAGCGTGCTTCTGGGTCACAGTGAAGAAGTTGTGTATCTGATTGATGACAGTGAAAAAAGTACTGACGTGTCCAGATGATTCTCCAGCAGCACAAAGCACTAAATTCAGTCTGTGGGAATTGCAGTGTACATACACAGCTTTGGGAAATGTCTCTTTCAAGATAGCTTGGACGCCTCCTCTGTGCCCAGACATGACCAATGCCCCAACAAAACAGAACTTGATACAGAAAGAAGAGTCCAATCCAAGTGGTTCTAGGATTTCAAGGATCCTCTGTGATATTCCTTTAGCAGTCTGGTCAGCTGTTTTGACAAAGCCCAGCGTTCGTTCATTGATTCCTCTATAGATAAATCGAACACAGACAGCAACTAGCTCACCTTTCGAAACATCTCTAAACTCATCTGCAAGTATGGCAAAATATGTGGGCCTTCTTGTGTTCTTGTGTGTGTTCTTGTATCTCAGTTTTTATCTTTCTGAGTAGAAGTCGCACTGTTGCTTGCTCTGGAGGACACTGTTGGGTCCTTGTGAATTCTGGAGTGTGGTCTAGACCTACTCTATCTGTAAAGTGTCTTGAGATAACTCTTGTTGTGAATTGATACTATAAATAAATTGAAATTGAAATTGAATTGAAAGTGAAGCATCAGCCTCAATCAGCTTGTCCTGAATGTGGTGGGACATGAGTGTGGCATTTCATAGCAGTTCAACTAGTCTGTTCTTTTATTTCTGGATCATACTTCAATATGAACTCGAATAGCTCCATAAAAATTGCCCTTGTTTAACGCTTCCTGTGTTTCTTGGTGCCCTCTCAAGGGTATCTCCGTTTTGGCACACTGCATGACAATATCCAGCACATCTTTGACGTGCTGTTGATTACATTCAATGAACGAAATGGAATCTCTGTGCATCTCTGATTATAGGCTACAGGCTATAAATTTTGGTTACATTTAAATTTAGGCTTTACAAAAAATGAAGTCTATCAACTGGCTATATTCAATCCAGTTGAACCTTTCATACCACTTGGCGTTGAAGCTTCTATATTTACAATCAATTATGGTACTCTGGAATGCCTCTAGATGAGGTTGGGTTGCAGGGTCACCCAGAGCTGACAGATCCGACAGTGCAATCAAGGGTGGCAGTGATTGTCAATTAGCCAAAGGAGTGGCTTGCTGCCCAAGCGCGGAGCTGTTTGGCTTCAACTACAAAACCTTGGAGCTATCTTTACCAGATTAGACTCATTGTTGCAATCTAAATTTACTGACCAAATAGCTTTAGAACCCTCAATAGCCAAGAAAGAAATTAACAACATTCTGAAACAGAAACCTGAATTTCTAATTCATAGAACGAGCTAGCGCTACTACTTTCAGCTTGCTAGACCTAGTCATCTACTTGCCATGATATTATGGTCCAGTGATCATTCTGCAGATATTCTCGCTATTAAATCTTCTGATGGTAATATTAGAAGTGACCCTGTTGAAATAAATAAATCCTTTCAGACATTTTATTCCGATTTGTATGAATCATTTACTTATGATAAAACCCACTGTGACAGCTGGTTGAATCAGCATGTCTTGCCTCAATTATCAGCAGAGGAATCAGCTAACTTAGACAAATTGATCACTTTAGAGGAATTAAGAGTGGCAGTACAGAATATGCTAAAGGTAAAATCACCAGGCTTTGATGGGATCCCCCCTGAATTGTATGCAACTTTTTGGAAACAACTGGACCCATTCCTTCTCGACATGATTAACTTCTCTATTGAGAACCATACATTTCCAAGGGATATTAACACAGACTTGATTTCCTTACTACTGAAAATGGATAAGGATACTACAGAGTGCACTAGCTAACAACCTCTGAGCCTGCTTTACTCTGATTTAAAAGTTTTTGAAAAGCTCTTAGCCCATCTTTTGGAGTCCCTTGAACAAAATTAGGGAACTCTGACCAAACAGGATTCATAAAAATGAGACTAGTGGCAGATAATGTTAGACGCCTTTTCCACATTGTTGATGTGGCAGAAGACAGTAAGATCCCAATACCACTTCTTTCTCTTGATGCAATGAAAGCCTTTTACAGTCTTGCAGGGTCATTTCTATGGTCAGTCTTAGAGGTGATGGACTTTGGAAACGCTTTCATTGGTATGATTAAAGTTCTGTATACTAACCCCTCAGCCCGAGTCTTAACCAGATGCACCTCCTCCTCTTTGTATCCAGTTTCTAGATCTTCATGTACAGCACTATTTTTCCTCTCTCTGGAGCCTCTGACTCCAGCTATTCTCCAATCGATTATGGTGTCACCAATATGCATTTGTAATATAAACTCTTACTATTTGCAGACATTGTTTTTTTCTTTTTTTGGAAAACACCCCTCAGTCTCTTCCTCACCTTCCATCATTATGCAAGGAGTATGGAAGCTTATCAGGCTTTAAAATTAACTGATCAAAATCTGCACTACTTCATTTAAATGATGCTGCTCGCAATTCAATCAACTCATTTTTTTCAATCAACTTTAATTGTAAAAAAAAGATTTTTAGTGAGGTTGGCTTGTTACTTTTTTCTGACTTATAATACGCAATCAATCTACGACGTTCCTCTTTTCCTTTTCCTTTTGTCTTATGCCAGTCTCCCTGTTAGTGCCTCTTGTTTGTTTGTGTGTTTGTCTGGGTCTGTTTCTGTGTGTCTTGTTTGTGAGCTGCAGAAATTGGTTTGTTTATCAGTTGTAGCTGAGGATGGGAGGTTAATCTGCACCTTGTTTACTTCACTAGCAACGCTAAATGAAAGCTAAAATGTATGACTAGCCTCCTACGTAAAAAAGTATAACTTAACATTACGTTATAGCATTCATAACAGTAAACATCTTTTTCTTGGGCTTGCTTTTAACAGAGACTAAGGAACAAACAGAGGCGGTCACTGAGGAAGGAAGCCACAGCAGCAAGTTGGCCCTGGTTTGTCAACATAGATGAGGCATTAGGGCAGTCTGCACCAGTCTGATTGCCGCGATCCAAGAGGACAAACCAGGGCCAAGCGCTGCACTAGCATCACCAGAAGGGAGAGATGAGGGAGAGGAGAGGGAAAGCAAAAGATGAGAGTAGGAAGACAGAAGCCAAAGAGAGCTGTTGAATAGATTATTTGCTATATTAGAGATTGGCATTAAAAAATAAATGCATTAAATTAACTGCTTTGTTTGTGTCTTTACATTTTTAGGTGTGTATATAATATAAATTTTTTTTTAATGTTTATTCTTCCATCAAATTATGACCTGGACACAGGAAGCTTCTAACTGAATAATTATATTCAGATGATAACTGTTTTAATAATAACTTGTTAGGTATACAAGCTCTAAAAAGACATTAACAATATGTGTATCTTCATTATAACATTTATTCAAACATTACTATATACTGTACACACAAGGCGATCAGACAGAGTCGCCGATGATGGTGTTGCTTCCAGACTGCAGAAAACCAGACTTTAACACACTAACACCTACCTTTACTGTGTTAGTGGGTGTTTATTAATGGTGTTGTTATTATAACTTTTCATATGTTGCAGCTTGTGTGTCTACAGTTGTATTCTCAGTTAACCTTTCTCACCTTCAATTTACTGCTTATCATGTGTTAGCTCATTAGCAGGTAGCGTTTACCTTGTTGTAGTTGCTGATCATATTTTGCACTGCATTTCTTTGAAAGCTAGAAACTACTGGACAATGAGCTAATGTTACATGTATGCAGTAAATTACAAGATAATGTAAACTGGTAACTACTGTAAGCTTAATGTAATTAAGATTAATTAATGCAATTCTCCTTACCAGTAAGTGTTATGTGTTTTAAAATGGAGCCTGGCCTAGCCTCTCAAGGACCTGACCTGGAAGGACCAGTCCTACCAAAGAAGGATCCTTGACTCTTTTGATCTGTGCTTGATTGCTCTTCATCTACCTTAAATAACACTCTTTTCCTTTGCTGTCATTGCTTGCTGATGATGTGCTCATTTCTAATATCTGCTACCTCAGTTTACTTTGCAGTTGGCAATAAAAAATTTATTAATTTATAACTGTCTTGATTTTTAGTAAGGTAAGGTAAGAACAGAGTGATTGCCTTTGGCTTCAAAACACTTCACAAATCAAGGCTCTACACTCAAGGGCACCACGAGAGTCTCATATCACATGCAAGTAAATGACGGCCAAGGAGACTGAAAGGGAGCCAAGCAAGTTCAACACGATTAAGCAAAGATAGCGACACACACGCACGCATACACGTTCGCGAACACACACAATTCTACAAATCTACTTGCTTAATCTTCATTGTTCATAAGGGGTTTTGCATGTAAGTGTTGTGGATTGGGAATAATTCCACTACAGCAGGTTATAATCATTTCCATATGCCCTCTAATCATTCTCCCTCACTCCCACTCATAAGACGTTTTGCAAAATGTGCACCATGAGGCTGCCAAGTTAATGGCCATGGGACAAACAAGCAATCAACAAACATGGAAGTCATTATTATGAATTATTAGACAGAATTTATGCAGTCTCGTTTTTAATGGCAAGTAACCTTGAGGCTTCTCTTCTCGCTCTCAATTCCCAATTATGCGCACACACACACACACACACACACACACACACACACACACACACACACACACACACACACACACACACACACACACACACACACACACACACAATTTGTAGACAGGGCAATGCTTGTGACAGCTTATCAGGGCAGGAATTCACTGGTCCTTGGACATCTGAAATGCACCACAGAGATATCACATTAAGAGAGTTAACCCTCTCACAACCAGACAGGACAGGAATCGTGTTTACTTTAAAATCCCAACAAAAGATTATTTGAGCAATAAAAGGGTTCTCACTGTAAACACTGCAGGTCTCAAAAGGATTCCTAAAAAGCTCTCATGTACAATCATCTCATCTTTCCTCCCATGTTTGATCAGACACTCCACTGTTGTATGCACTTGCTGTATCAATAGCTCTTGTTAGAATTGGATGTAGTTCTTCAGTTTGATCAACAGGTGTCAGAGAGCACTTCTCTTTCATATCTGGGATTAAGCTCAGGAATCCCACTGTGAAACGCCAGCTGGTCTTTGATCACTGATTCATTCTGATCCAGAGCTAAAGAATAATCAGCGTTGTGAAAATGGAACACGGGCCTGGTTACAGTCTCAGTGGAGGCTAGTGAGCTCAAATGATAGTGTCCTGAAAACTAGAAATGTACAAAATACTTTTGTTTTTATATACTGATTGGGATTGGATTGGATTTGGATTTTGGTAATGACTCACACAAAATATTTGGTTACTTTAGAATGAAGACTGGTTCAAAAAGAAACTAGCAAATGTTCCCTTTAGTTGACCAGTTTCAATTTTGGGACCCATGTGACCACTTATTATGCATCTATTTATATTTTTAACAGTAAAACCCTTATCTTTCCACTTGATGAATACAGATTTCTGAAATGGAAACATCTTTTAAAGTCTTATGAGACTCCCATAAATGGTACTGAATGCATGGGTGTCGTAAAACCAATTTAAAGAGGTACACTATGTATTTGGATCTGTCTTGTTTTCCTCAAAATTCAAACAAGGCTTAAACACATTATGTCCTTGATATTTCATTTTTATCTTACTGCTAATCAGTCAGTAATACACCAAGTGCCTAGTCCGCTCTGTCCTAAGTGGTGATCCGAAACGACACACACTGCTACAAAAAAGATCATTTAAATTTTTTGTTCTAAATATTTCAACATTATCTCCAGCACAGTAGCTAAATATGTTTACTACATCAAAACCACTCACAACTTACACCCTTCATGCAATTCCAGCAGATATTATGGACTCTCTACCCACATCAAAGCATCTCTTTTTGTGCCAGCTGGAGTGCAACAGCAGTGGTGGGATTGGCTGAGTGGTTGTGTGTGTGTGTGTGTGTGTGTGTGTGTGTGTGTTAGACAGTGGGAGACTTAAGGCCCCGCCATTGGCATATTTGTGTTGATAAAATAATTTTCACACACCTTTCTCTGGATGCTGTGACGTTTATTCAGAAGAAGAAGTGTTGATGATGTCCACTGAGGACAGTCCACACTGAGGGACAGATATGTCTGCTGCTGGGTGGCTCTACTTTAATCTCTTGAATCATTTCTTGAATCATTTCTGAGTCTGGACCTGGACATTTAGCACCTATGATTTATTAGCCGGAAGGAATGTTCTGCTTTTATCTAAAGTTCTTACATCGCAGCCAATTCTATATTTTTATTTCTCAAACATACACATGAGCAATTATTTCTGACATACAACTTTAGCCAAACGGTGATGAGAGAGACTTATGGATGAATTGGGATAACACTTACATCTGTTACATTAATTGTCTTAGATACAGTGCTATCTTTTTTCACTAAATAGATAATTTGGGTGCTATTTCAACCTAGATGTCCCATAAAGCAGGAATCTACAGTGACTTCTGTCTGTGGGTATATGACAGCATCATGTGCAGTTTTCAGAGGACAGCTGGTGCCACTAATCAAGATACAGAAGCAGCTGGGACTCCTGGTTGCAACCAAATATGCTAATTAAAAATTGAAAATATAAAAGGCTACAATTTTAATGAGATGTGAATGATTATACGCCATTTATTTATCCCACGGAAAACATTAAGCCACCAAATCACAATTTGATCAAAGCACTCAGCGGAGTGATCAGTTTCTAGTTGGTTGCGGCTAAAGGTTAATTTGTGTTTTTTTGGCTGAAGCACTTTTCTTGTCAAAAGGATTTCTTTGTGGCTCTTCATTAAAACACATTTGTGTTTCTGGTATGATGCAGTTTATCACATATCAACAACTCTTTGCTGTCTCCTTCACATTTTTTCTAACATTTTGATTGACAAATGACTCACATTGTTATAGGAACTTGTAATCTAGTTATAGTTACGTACCTAGTGAATTTGTAATTGCAATATTATTCATTGTTTACCGATTAATTCTCTTCATACATTCCTGTGATATGGTCCATGATAGAGACCAGACATTTGGCAAAATAATTAGACAGTAGTAGCCTCATTATTCAAGATTAATGAACCTAATCAGCCACACTGTGGTGCTATGATTAAAGGGTTTTCCAAGAGGCCATGCCCTCCATTTTATAAACTGACCGATCCCAGCATAGTTATGTACTTGTGTATTCATTGTGATACAATACGTTTTCTATATGACATTGAGCTTGAGCTGAACACAACAGAAATAAAGCAAGCAAAGATGAGCTGTTATATAGATAGATATGTATTGTTCCTGAGGCAGATTTGTCGGTTTCATGCACATGGCACTTTACACAGACAAATACATCAAAAGATAACAAAAAGACAGGTATATGACACAGAGAAACACCCACATTCACAACAACAACATCGGATCTACACAAAGTTAGCGAGATAGTTTGTACAGCAGTGATATGGCAGAAGAGACAAAACTTGTGCCAAAGCAAGTCCATCTAAACCTCAGAGTCCTGTATTTGATGGCCAGATTGCATTAGTGTAAAGTGTGGATATAGAAGGTGATTGGTGTCATTGATAATGGTAAAGGCAAGGTGTGTGATGGCTCCAACGTTCAGGTCTGAGATGTTTGGTGTAGGGAAGCTGATAATTTTGGAGGCAACGTGTTTAAGCTTGGTGATTTTGTTTTTGTTAGAAAATAGCATTAGCAAGCCTGCACACCTACACAATGAGCACAGGACAAATCAATTCCTAATTCATTATTAGTAAACAAGAAGTTTGCAGCAAAGATAAGGATCATTAAGCAGTCTGATATATATGTATTTGTTTCTTCCTAGCCCCACTGCTTATGTTCTCTTTCTAAAAGACTAATTTGTCATTATCTTGATCTATAACAACAGATAATAAATACCAAGTGTGCTAGCTGATTGCTCAGTTACATCTATTAGGCTGATGATGTCACATGCCTAATGTATTTGTAAGATTAAACATCAACACATATTCAATAAGCCTTTGTCACTCAAATGAAGACTTTTGACACGTCACAGTAGGGGAAGCACAGCTGTAAATAATGAAATTAATAGTGGCTGGATTCCATTTAGCTGCTTCAGTTTCAGGGTATTGTGCATGCAGCTTAGTAGGACACATGACTAGAATGCAGACTCCCAAAATCTTGAAAGCCACATCATCACTAACACATCTAGCAGTCAGGTAATTTAATAAACTAGATAGAGTTTTTCAGAAACTATTCATTCATTATTATTTTGCTTGTTGATTTCTTCCTTAAGTGTTTCTTGGTAACTAATTAAGACCTTATTGTGAAGGAACAGAATAGACAATACAGCTTTAACAACATATTTACAACACAACTACTGCAAAGCCTGACTTTGAATCAAAGGACAGCAATGTAAAAAGATACAGATGTCGAGATATAAACAACATGCGCTTCAATACAAGCCACACAACACAGTACTCTGTCATACAGAAGAAGTCCACCTAACCATCTGTCACTGAATAAAATTGCAACCGCCTGGCACAAAGAACAAGAGGAAACCACCTTCACATTGTGTCCTATTTATTCTCAGATGCTGATGCAATTTGTGTTCTGCCATGTGGAACATTATACTTACATAGATTGTGCAGATGTAAGAGGAGCAGAGGTTATTTAGCTGATTTTTAAGGATCCGAAATTATCAAATGCAAAGTGAGTGGCTTTAATTATTATTGTACACTGTTTGTTAGGAAGTTTTTTAAAGCAGGATGTCCACTTTAGCTAATGACCAATACTGGCAAGTCTTGCATCAGACACCACATGTATTCACTTGTTTATTGTCATTATTTTCTCATTAAGTGTGTTATTATGGTCAAGGTTTATGCCATTTTTGATCTACGTTAGCAATGTGATTAGCCACAATTGCCATCAAGTATGAACAATCATGAATAGCATTTTCTTCTTCATGTTGTTTTTATTGGAGGGCGCCACACGGATGTATCATAAGCCAGATGCAGATCTGCTGGCCTGCAGTGACTCCTCATTTTATGTCCCTTGTTGTCACTGTAAAAATGTCATCAACAAATATATTTGTTCGTAATCCATCAATGAAACACACACACAAGCATGTATAAGTCACAGTTCAGCAACCTGCAGAAATTGGTTGCATGATCGTCTTGTCTGTTTCTCTCAGACGTGCTACAGCAGGGTGCTCAAATGGCTGCAGCCACACAGCTGGGCCTGCTGGTGGTCAGCTACAGTTAAGTAGCTTGGTCAGCAATCAAGCAGCTGCAGAACAAACCAACCCACACAACGAATGAAGGGCTGGCCTTCCCCTGTTTCAAATTCACAGTCAGTTGCTGAGTCATCCATCCACGAAATCTGTTCCCCCCCTAATTAAGTTGAAAAGGGGAGTGGAAGGGGCATTAAACACTTATTTATTTGGCAAACCACTAGGACAAAACGACAATTGTATTCTTTTTACAGGGTCATATAATTGGTCTGAACAATGATAAGCTTAACGTCATGCAGAGTGATGGGCAAGGGTGCTTAAGGGTGCTGTAAATTGCGCTTTGCCTGTGGCACACAAACTTTGATCATTACCTACTCAGTGGGGAACAGCAATAATGAATACCCGTGTTGACCTCAAAAGTGCCGAACACGTTTTGGGAGCTGCTGCTGAAGTCAGCTCACACATAATACTTTATTGCTGGAAATGAAAAGAGGATAGGTGTCCTGTGAGAAGTGGTGGTACCAAGTGCGATTACATCACAAAAAGGAGGGATTCAATTTGGGAAGAAGTGTATCACACGAGTAGAGTGGCCCTTGTGCTTGTCAGAGATTGGGAGAGAGGAGTGTTAATCATGGCACACAACCTGCACCTCCAGAGCACCAGTATTGGCTGTTTGAGCATTCTGCAAACTGAAATACAGTCGGTGTCACAGAAAAGGTCAATGACATTGTTAGGAGGCCCTTTGAGGACACTGAACAGTTTGGTCTTTATTCGACAAATATAAACTAAAAGACACTGTCCTTTAGACTGTTTGGAAAACGGTCAACAGATCAGGTCAGAACATTCACACAAACAAGGTCACAAATTATGAAATGTAGCCTACTGCCGTGTCATTCGTAGAAAGGCATTAACATATAGTTGGTTAGTTTAAATATAATTTATTAGATATGAAATTAATCCCTATTTTGATACGGCATTTTGTGCAATAGCCATTGATTGTATTCAGTATGTTTCTCTATATAGTATTTGTAATTGGTAGTGATGAAGTAATTCTTGCGTTGGATTCAGATTGCCTACTGAAGCGCAAGGAATTCTTAATAGTGATGCATGCATGCAATCCAGTGCAATTTTCTCTCAACAATAACAGCCTCACTGTTTCCTGTTCACTCTGCATGTGCTGTATTATGTTAATGCTAATGCAAACTGAACAACTGCAGTTGCTCACATTGTTCAACTGGACAATCATGAGGGGACTTTGGTTGTGAAGCAGTCACAGGGAATGTGATGTTTGTCACCGTGGTCAGCACTAACTGTGATTGGTAATACAAAAATGCACATATAAAACAAAACAACATTTGCTTTATGCATTTCTTGATAGTTTTAAATTTTTGCAAGGAAATAATGAAAGAAGTAAAAGCAGCAACCCAGTAAACTGTTATAAATATGAAAAGTTGCTGTCTCCACACCACCAACCAAAGATGGTTACCTCCTCCAAGATAACCATCTTCACTGAGCCCTGCTCTATTGTGTATCAGCATGTTAGATTTACCAGCCAATGATGATTTCTTTGCATGATGTCATAAAAAGAAGGTACAGGCATAGAAATTTTATAATCCTTGCATGAATGCTTCAGATTAACCTGTGTTAAGATTGATACTGGCTGCGTTTTACTGTTAATAGCTAGATTTTGTAGCCATGAAGTAATGAATGACATTTGCTTGAGCCCTTAGCTTATCTAAAATAAAATAAAATAGTTACAGTAATAACTGCCAAAGATAATGAATAATTCATTTTCGTGACACAGATGGTGATAACCAGGTCTGTCATAGCTAACTGTTACAAGTCAGGCCTTTAGGTAAAGAAAGATTGTGCTTTGATAAGCATAGTATGCTTTTCATTGTATAGAACAATTTTACGATGTTAAATGTAGGAGCCTAAATCTACTTACATCAGTGTTACTGATTTGAATTCATACATTTTGAATTACATCCATCAGACACAATACTAAAGTAGGGATTTTCAAGCCACTCCTCACAAACAGACAGCTGTTATGGGATCAATGTGCAGCATCATCATTATTTAAGATGAGGAACTAATGGCAGTCACTTGTCCATGGAGGAGAGTGGAAGTGTTGCAATCAATCCTGATTGGGCGAGACGTGGAGACAAGAGGGATGTCGGCACTTCTACTATTGGGGGGGGGAGGTGTCAAGTGCCATCGATCGCAGGCTTCCCACTGAGACACAGACCTGTCATTGATAAGACAGATTAAGTTCTCAGTGCCAGCACATGTTCCTCCACTGCCCATCATATCCTCACATCCTGTCTGCAGTGTTCGCTCTATGACTCATTTTCCCATGAGCTTTATTTGTGGGTCCTCTGCTCCTGTGGCATGAACTGCTCACTGAAGGAAGTATACGAGTGGAATCTGACAAATTTCAGTGGGAGGATGGAATGTATTTACACTTATAGAAAAAAAGTTGGTTGTTTCTTGTTCATTTAGCCTATGTATATAGGTATATACTCTATGTACTGTATATAGTAACTTCATTGTCTTTACATACTGATTAATTTTCCTAAATAGTCATCATTTCCACTGTAGAGATGTCCTCCTTTCGTATGTTTTAAACATAATACATTTTCTTAAAGCTGCACTGCGAATATTTTTTTTACATTAACAATAGCTCAACTAATTATGTGTTATGTGAGTGAGGTTGTTTGTAGTGATAAATCTACAGATAATAATAATCACCGCCTTAGCACTTCCTCTCGGCTCTACAGGGTGTTTTAGCTTATTTTAGCTCACTGTTTTGATATTATGTGCACAGCTATTGTTTTGTCTTGATTTTCTAAGCACAACAGGCAGCTGTTTTTAGTTAAAAAAAGCTCATCCACACACACTAACTTACCAGCACCAAACAGCAGACAGGCCAAATTAGCAAGCTTAGCAAGCTAGCTAAGTGAAGCATTTAGCAGCTAAACATATTTTCCCTCAGGAGTTGGTTGAGTCAAAACAGAGCTAAAGCAAGAGTGAATATTATCCTTGAATAACACAGATGGACAGACACATGACTTAAAATAAATGCTAATGTTGCTGCGTATCTGGTGCATGTGCAAACAGGGAACTGTTTGCTAACATGTTAGCCACAGCAAACATATGGTGATGTTGATGTTGAGCGTTTTCTGCTGCCACCAATTAGCCATATAATTAGTCTTGGCTGCTTTAAAGGTGACTAAAAGAAATTAGTTGTGTTACTGTAAAACTTTTTACTGTAAATTTACAGAAATATAATGGCAGCAGCTTATTTATAGGATGCATACTGTTTTTAAATTGTATGGTATTTTACTGTAAATAGACATAATTTCTTACTGTATTATTTTAATTTACAGTAATATACTGGCTAAACGTTAATTACAGCCTTTTCCTTTATTTTCCCAGGATGCATTGGTGTTACCAGTAAATACCTGTAATCTGTAACATTCGCAGATAGTACTGTAATATTATTTTCTCCCAGAACGCATTGCCATTTACAGCATGATCCTGTGTAACATTAAAACAGTAAGATACTGTGAGATTTTAGCTGTAAATTTACATCAAAGGTTTACAGTGTGGATATAATATTTTAAGAGTTTATATAATCAGTGAAGACACGCTAGTTTGTAAAAATGTGCTGAGACTGAGCCTTAAAAATTTGATGCCAAATATTGCTACTTTAAGAAGTAGCAAACATTGTTGAGTGCCACATAACATTCTACTTAAACCAAATATCATGTTATTTCTATTTTTAGAGCCTTGCTGACTGTTGTTTAGACCCAATGTTTGAAATCAAACATTTACTGGTTTAATTGGCTTTTCCACTAGCGATGACTTTACAAAGCACCACTATTGTGAAATGAACCATGCTGCGGTGGGAATTGGTGTATACAAAACAAAAACAGCTGTTTCCCATCTCATGAAATACTGGCATGTGTCCCGACTCACAATAAAACACAGCAGACACCAGGGCCTTCTCACAGTCCTCTATGTATTCATCTTCCTCAAATATATACAGTATCCAGACAGATTAAAACCAGTCTCTCAGGACTAAATCTCTCATATTTGTATGCTAACACACCATGTTTGGAGAGATGTTTGCTCTAGGTAGAGTTTTTCTGATAAGTGTTTGCACATTCAATAACTGCACTTTAATGTTGAAAACAAATCTGTTTCCTTTACATGTAGTGGTGACACAGTGAAACAAAAAACAACACAAATATTTTGATAGCTCATAAATCCCCCCAGTTTGTGCAGCAGCAAGAACGTGCGTTTGTTGATTTTGAAAGGAAAGCACAAATCACAAAAGTCTTCCAATTTCCAGCATAATCACCATGTTCTTTGCTCAAACAGAAAGTATTAATTGATTGCAGATTATCCATACATAGTTTGGGTTTATATTCTTTGGATGCAGATGTAAATTGACTAAAGGCATGTAATTGAACTGTTGGATTTGAAATTGCTATTTGCATTTGTATTTTTTGTGGTGATACATTGAAGTTGATCTCTTTTCTGCAGAGCATTAATTAGGGAGAAAGTCTACCACATTTGCTGTTTCTGCTTCTACGTGCCAGGATCAAGCTTTGGTCCATTTAGCTTACCCTCTTTTGATATGTGTGTTGTTCACATCATGACCAGCAGATGTCAGAAGTGTTCCTCAAAACCTGGGTGCTGCTCTAATCAATGAGATCACATCATTGTCATCAATCTATGCACATTTGACATGGGACATGAATGTACAATCACATAATACAGACACAACACAAGGGTTGGCTTTCAGGTTTTCAAACAACTAATTTAAATGAGATGTTTATTGTATCTGTGTGTGTGTGTGTGGTAATTTAGTAATGAATGGAGAATGGGATCAGAGCAAAGTGGGTGCAGATATATGAAGTACTCCAACTGTGCACCAGATAAAAGACAGATGTGGTAAATGAATTAGTGATGGAGGCACATTGCACAGTCAACAGTGCAACAGTCATGAAGGAAGGCAAACTCTGACAGAGGCAGATAGACAAGCAGGCAGGCGGACAAATAGACTCACAATCAGGCAGGCTGGAGCATACAAATAAACACAAGTACCTGTACTGTATGGATAATGACATGGGTTTAGAGATGAAAGCAGAAACAATGCAAATAGCACTCATTCTCAGTAGTTACCATGACGACCAACCACCTGAACTTGAAGGTAAGTCCCAGGAGAGATCTAGCAGGAGGGAGAGGCAGGACAAGAGAGGCATGTGTGTCCTGGTTTTTCAGTTTGCCAAATCCTCCATGTATATCCTCATTGCACACAAGGCGAGAGAGACAGTAAAACAACTGAGAAGCTGGACACAGCTAACTGAACATGCTCAGGGTTTTAATTGTGTGTCTCTACCCCCAACACTTTTTATTTATTAAAAGCTACTGCCTTCTTGTGGTCTCTTGCCTTTGTCGCTCCACCTCTCCATGTGCCCTACATGTAACGGATTCTCTTTGATATGGCTGAACTTGAGTTGCCCTAACCCAGAATGTGATCAGGTACCCACTCTGAACCTCAGACTGCCTGCATTTGAGAGCTGTCTAATGTCGTAGGTGGTTCCAAATCCAGCACAATTTCTCACTTCCAGGGAATTAGTTTACAACTACAGATTTTCTTTTTATAAAAAAAAGACTGACACAGTCAGCGTTGCACCAGGAGAACAGCCTCTATCAAAAGGTATACACAGCCAGAAAAGACTTTTCAATTGGTTTTGTTTGCTGCTTGTGTTGATGGCCACAGAGGAAGTCTAGTCTCAAAATGCTAAAATTTATTTTTGAGAAGCAGACATAGCAAACTTTATCATCTCTGCATACAGGCAAAACTGTGGACTCGGCTGTGTTGGTCGTGAAAAATGTGTCTCTTAAACCTTCTAGACAACAACAGTAACTAATGACATTAGAAAATAACAAATTATTGTGTTTTATTGGAAGATATAACAAAGCAAATAAACTGTGCCAGAAACAAAGGTCGAAATTATAGCCTGTAAATGTATATTTTTTATTTGGTGTTAAGTTTATAGTTTATAAAGTTAATGGCCATGTTAACTGGTTCCCTCCTCTCTCATTCCTGCAGCTACACACTTTGATATTATGTAAATGTATACAGTGGTTATGCTATCACTACACTACTGTACATCTTCTTTCTGTCAGTGGATCTCATACAACATGAGAATTTGTATTTTAGGTATGGCAATTAATCTCTAGCCTGTTACCTATCGTTATGAAGCTAAGTTTTAATTACTCATTTCAGGCCAGTTATGGTTGGAGCCCAAGCACACTGAAGATAATTTTCCTTTTCGTTAATCTTCAGGGGAGAGGGGGGTTTACAGCAGCTGTAGTGGCAAGTGCAGGCGATTTTTGTGACAATCAGACCATAATTATGTGTGGGGACGCAGCCAAGCGCAACATGGCCCGATGTCATTAACTTGCAGCCCACCTCAGACTGAAAGGGGCTGGGTGGTTGTCATTATTTTCTATTATTGTGAGAGCAACACAAATCCAAATGAGCACAGATAAAAAAAATGTAGCTGAGCTTCATGCCACAGGCTTAGCCAGCTGTTTGACATTCAGCAGTTAAACCTTGCTGTAGTGAAAAGAGTGGGGTCACAGGGATAATATTGCTTGAAGAACAACGTGAAATTTCATTAGGTCTGCTAATGCCTGCCTGACATTAGTGATAAATCCTTGGCTGCTTGCTAATAGGAGCTAAGGAAGCAGATATCTACGGCCTGTGGTAACTCTACCATGTCCAATGGCAGTCGTGGAGGGATTCGGCTTGAATACAGAGCTGCGTGCAACAGAAACATGTTGCTGTATGCAGTATGTGGCTGTGGCAGCTTCATCTTATCAGGAAACAAGATACTGAAGAAATGAGACTTTCTTCAGGCTCTATTCTTACATTCTGCATTCTGTTGTTACACTGCATCCTACGCAATGTAAATCACATCTACAAATCCAGTTTGAGCAATAAAAACTTTCTTATATCCTACAATGATGTGGCTCCATTTGAATTGTGCTGCTGTTACTGTGTTTCAGGAAGGACCGCATTGTACAGTATTCATGACAGACATTTTGGAATTATGAATGAATATTTCATGGCCGATGGATTGGGATCCAGCCCGACATGCTGGTGGCAGTGGACACCATTCATAGTATCATGCTGCCTTGATACGCCTCCTCCCCTTGATATGTCCATGTGAAGTGATCTGAGATTTTGTCGATGTTTCCTGAAAAGGAAAACTAAGAAATCGAAATAGGGAGAGGCAGCGTGATTGTCTTACCAATAAGTGCTGATACATATTTGGATCTAATGCATGTTTCAGAAGTCAAGGGCACTGCCAGTCATGTACTGTAAGGTAACACCAGTCTTTCTTACTGTCTGAGCTCCTGGTGGGCTTTATCTTATGCTGCACTGGTCATCTTTGGGACAGAAGAGGAGTATGAAACAGGCAGGATTCACCTTGTTCCTGCACCCCGTTGAACTGCCGCCATGAACACACCAGTCTGCAATGGGTGGAGCTGGGTGTGTGGTATCATAACAAGTGTCTGAGGCTGTCTATTACCTGGCCTTCAGGGTTTTACCTTGCTTTGTCATCCCTCGGATTTCTTCCCTTTCCACTCTTCAACTCAACGTCACAAGCTGGAGCTAATAAAAGAGCCAGACTGCAGCCTACAGATGAATGAATTAGAACATACAGCAAGTATTTGGAATGATTGGCTTAATTAGACCCACAGGGAGTCCAGATTGAATAATTTGCCAGAGCGACGATACTAATGCACAGGTGTGACGAGTCCATTGAAGCATACAGTATATGCAGCTGAAAACCACAGTTTTATATGGACATCTGCTGTTCGGGTTCACAGAGCGCCTGCTTTCCATGTAAGGAGGGCAAGAGAATATTGTTATTCTTTTTGTAAAAATTAATGGAGCATCAGTTTCTCAATGGGAAAATAAATGGAGCATTTGAATGCTAACCCATGTTGATCTTGGGCCTGAAGTTAAAGGGGTGCTATGGCCATTTATTTGCTGTTTTCTTGATTTTTGCTCACAGGTTTCTCCATAGAGGTCCCCCTACAGCTTTGGAATAGATATTTGGCAGCTACTATGTTTACTTGTGTCTGACTCCTCGCTTGGTCAATCTGCAGTTTCCTCTTTCTCTGTTCCTCCGACAATGCTTTCCTAAGTTTCTGTTTCTTTTTTGTCAGCTCAGCCATGATGATAGTGTGAAAAACTCCATTGCTACCTTGTTAGACGGTTCCTGAATGGGCAATGCTGTGAAGTAATTTATTACATTGCGAGAACTGGTCGCGATCCTTCCTGACGCTGAGTCCGTCGACTCGCCGGCCGTAAGTTGCAAGGGTGGTTTGTCCGCTCACAGTCGCTAGGGGAAACAAGATGGCCACCATTTAACTAAAAAAAAGTCATAGGACCATTCCAATGACTCCGCTAGCTGTTCAGTTAAGGTAAATTAAGCTAAAGAAACGGCATAGTTCCCCTTTAACAGCATTATGGAATAGCAACCTATACTATAAGTAGAGAAGCACTTTCTCTCTTTTTTCTTTTCTTTTCTTTTCTTTTTCTAAACAGTAATGCATGACAAATGTTAGAGGGTAAATCTAACTTTGGTGGAATCTCGTTCACATTTACACTATATGAACTAAAAAAGAATAGATCTACTTACTTTATTCATTGTGTTTATCATTACTATCATCACTATTATTATTATTTATCATTATATATTATTATTATATGTGGAGAGAGGGAGCAAGGAAAACCTGGGAGGGCCTTGATGGGTGGGAGTCATGTAAAATATAAATATATAAATACATATAAAATTGAAATGCAAATTGCTGTTTTGTGGCAGTATAGGGTTTGTTGAATAGGTAATTATACAGTGAACTATGGGTTAACCCTTGCAGTAATGCAATGCCTACCCTACTTTAACTTATAGTTATACTGCTTTAACTTATTAAATATATTTGATTATAATTATTATGACTAAAATAATTTTTCCTTCAGATCCAATTTAGATCACAATGTATGTGACACTCAAATAATTAAAGGTTAAAGATTTAGAACTAAACAATCTAAGTTAAAGGTGCTTTTGTGGCACCTCTGTTTCTTTGAGCAGGATATTAAAGCTTCTCCAATTGCTCTCAAGTTATATTTTGAGAGAGATTTACATAGATCAATGAAGTATTAAAGAAATTAAACCTTTTAGACCACAGGTATATCAACTTGTAGCAGATTTATTAACTCCAGTGTAAAGGAAGTCAGCATGTTGGAAGGCAAATTATGTGGCAGGAGGAGCAATAATCAAACACATAATGCAAGAATGCATGCAGCTTTGACTTTAGATTAAATCTGGGTCTGTATAGCACACATTATTATAATGAATACGCATTGGAGTAACATGTCTTTGAAGAATGAATTATTTATTACAACATATTTACCTTTCTTTAATTTGAAAAGTTAGTGTCGAATTGGCATTTGTTATGGTTTTTCATGTCTTTTTTCCTCCACAAGCAGTTTGCTGCTTGTGGAGTGTTTTGACTTTGAAAAATAACTACATTTTTTATTTAGACCTCCGTAAATCTTTGATCCAGGACACCGCCACACAGGCTTTTGCTCTAGCTACTGTAGGAGCTCTCTGAAAGAAGGCATTTAGTTTCAGAAGCGTCTTTGATGGAGATGACAGTTTGAGTCTTGATTAAGGAGCTTTGTTTTGCTCTGATCACAGCCTTTCCTTTGAATCGAGCAATTTTGAATCACTTTTCATTATTACAATGGAAGAGCAGGACACCAACTGTTGCCATTTGAAGGCAGGTTATTTTCATTAAATATACTGAAATATACTGAACTGTAAACAAATGATGAGATTTTTAGGAGGCAAAAGTTTTTGGGTGTGGCTTGTGTGCATCAAGGAAACTGATAATATATCATAATAAGCAAAATAAAGAGAGATTCATTTCACAAAATACAATAGTATGTTATCCTGTGTTATGCTATTCAAATCAGACATAGTCGTTGTTCTTGACCTTTATTGTCTGACCATGGGATGCAGGCCCTACCCCTTCAATCATGATCCAAATATGTATACATTTTATAAATGGATCATTAAATGGATATTATTTAACATACTGTAAAGAAGAAATTGTTATATTTCTTTCATACATTCAATGCTTAACTTTGCATTTGTACCACAAGTGACCGAAGCTGGATGTTTCAAGCATTCATCCATTACTTAGCTAACTATTTCTGTTCATTCATTACTACTTAAACTTATTCTTCAATATTTCTGTATAACTGTATATAACTGTCTCTCTTCTTTTTCTGTCCAGTCAATCTGTGCACTGTTCCATCACTAATTCATTTACCACATCTGTCTTTTTATATGGTGCACAGCTGGAGTACGTCATGTATCTGCACCCACTTTGCTCTGCACCCATTCTCCATTAATTACAATATTACCACACACACACACACACACACACACACACACACACACACACACACACACACACACACACACACACACACACACATACAAATACAGATACAATGAAAATCTCATTTAAATTGATAGCCTTCACAAAAAGCCAACCCTTGTGTTGTGCCTGTATTATCTATTCATTACAGCCAACTATTGAAAGTTCTAGTGCCAAACTTTTTAGTATTAATGAATGTCCGTTACATTCAAGCCGTTTCCAAATGAGTTGCTACAAAGCTAATTAAGACTATCAGCTCCACATAACTCTCTTTGTATTTCTCAGTATGGCTATGTTCAGAAGATTGTGGCATCTGGTGACTTTCCTGCGCAGAAACTCAATAGAAGATAATTACCTCTTCTGAAGAGTGCATCATATTTTTTTTAATCCTCCGTGTCCTCCTTGGCTGCGAGCAACTGTGTAGAGGAGGGGTTGGGGCACCAACAATTTAGTTTTCATTACTTTGAATTCCTCATGGGGGAGGCAGAAACAGCAAAACTACGCACTATCTTTTTTGGGGATTACTGCATTATGATACCTTGTTGGAGGAGCTGTGGCTGTTACTAATTATGATTGTCAATAATAGACAGTTTTTTAAAAACCTATTTTGTTTTTTGTATATTATAGGATAATACCGATTGTTAGCCTTTATCTTCCAGTTTTAACCCTACTGATATGTAGTTCATAGGGCAAATGCTAATGTTGTATTTGAGGATTAAAGAGGCGAGTTCCAACATCAATTGGGATCCATTGGGAAACCAACATTAGTGTCCAATGTTTGCTTTCCAAATTGCACTACTTTCTGTCTCCTCTGAGAGAAAGGTGTTGGGTCAGATCCTAATTTAGACCAATAAATTTAGGCCTCTAGCTGCTGGGGGAAGCACTGTCACGGCAAGATTGATTTTATCGCGTGAGCCCTGAAGTGTGTTTGTGCGAGTGTGTGGGGGAACAAAGGGTGGTGTAGGGCCTATCAGCCTCCACCGGGATTTAAAATGGCGCTCGCCATCTGCTGAAAACAGTCAATACATCCCAAAGCATCATGTAAGGCCTACCTCATATTCTTCTCTGATTGACTCAAAAGGTCACAGGCGGCATCACGGATAAGCAGCCAATCAACATGCATGCCTTTACAGAATGCCAATATCTCATCAATTCTCGTTTGCTTGAATCACCTGAGCAAAACAAAGCTTAAATTACGACTCAAGAATACAATCACCTATGATAGAAAGGCTTTAGAGCTTTAAAAAGCCAACCCACTATTTTCGTCTCAATGGTCATGTTAGATACAGACATTGAGTTTTAGAATGCATTTTGACGCGTTATATTTGAATGAATAAATGATAAGGCTTGAAGTGTGTGCTTTCAGCAGCAGCAGTATCTGCATCAGGCCTCACATCTCTATTTTCACTAAATAATCACACATCATAGAAATATTCAGTTTGAGTATTTTTTGCTCTTGTGCAGTTCAGAAGCCTTGACAATTAATTTGACACTGAGGTCAGTATTGATTGCTGATGTTGATAACATGGATTCATAATGTAAACATTCAGTGGTTTAGGGATCCATGCGAAGCAACATGCATCTCTTGATCAAAGAGCAGCTCATTATTGCAAAGTCTCTTATATCGATCTCAAAAAGATTTAGAACCCTTTTATGATCCCATATGGCAGATAAATGAAGCTCTGCCTTGTCTGGAAATTTTACGTTATCTGTAATTCATTTGGACACTCCCATTTCATTGTCTGTGTCACCAAAACTAAAAAATGTAAGAAAGGTTTCATGCTGCAATAAGAAAAAATAACAAATGTCAACTTATTCTTCAAATGTTATGAGACTTATGTTATGAGACAGTAAAATCAGACAGACACAGAGGTGATGTGCTTTCCTAAATATGAATAAACGGGCTAAAATAAATTTGAAAATAAATACAGAATTGTGACAGGAAAATAAATTCATGATGCAATTTAGCACATTTAAAAGCTGAGGAAAGGAAATCATTACTTGAAAACATAAAACCCTGTTCATAAAAATAGAAAAGTTTAGTGATAAAATCAGTGACTAAAACAGTTGTAACAGATGTGTTTTATTGAGTATCTAGAGCATAAACGCAGCATGATCGTTACATAAGTAACTATGTATGTATACTGTACATAATAAATATGAGGCGTCTGACAATAGTTTTGTACATTTTTAGACAGTAGATGGCCAAAAGCAACAAAAAAAGATCAATTTTGCATGACAAGGTGCATGGATGATGCCAGAAGTCTTGGGCTCATCTTGTTCAGCCGAGCATGAAGGGTGCAAGTATTAATAATCCACCAGACATAGAGTGGAAAAAAATCAGGCTGAGAGAATGCTAGGAATTATTTATAAGAGAGAATTGTTGGTAATGGTTTGGGGGTAAACAATAGTGTCCCTCCGGCCTGGTCTGCATTTCATACCACTGTGATGAAGCTGTCATAAGAACGCACCACTCCGGTAATATAATCCTCTGGTGGACTCTTGGTTTTAATTTGGATGTCAGAAGAAAATGATTGACTTTCATTGTTTGTTTGAGTGTGTGTGTGTGTGTGTGTGAGAGAGAGAGAGAGAGAGAGAGAGAGAGAGAGAGAGAGAGAAAGAGAGAGAGTGAGACGGAGCGAGAGAGCTTGCAAATATCTATACACGTCTCTTTCGGGCTATCGTTTTCAGAATGAATATTTAATTTGCTTGTGTGAAAAGCTTCACCTCCACAATGTCAACTATGCAAACAAATAATAAACAGACTTGCTTTTAAAATTGATGACATAATGTACACCTGAGTTTTCTTCCTCGTTATTTTCCTTTTCTCTTTTTTCTTAAAAGGCAATGAAAGTGCATGAAAGAAATTACCAAACCAAAAACCATTACAAAACCATTACTCCTCGTGTTGTGTTGAGATTGGTTTTACTTACTTATTACCTATTTTTCCCAGCAGTCAGTGTATATTCCAAAGGCCTATTATATTTTTGCCCATTATTTTACCTATGTGACATCGTTCCAAAATATATGCCATTTTTATAGCGCCAATATTGTTGCCTGCAACAGAAAATGTAAATAAACCCAAGGAAGCAGACTTTTTTAGAATAATTTACAAGCCCAACGTTCAGACTTTGGTAAAACTTTACAATTAGGTACACAAAACTTACTGAGGTACTAATAAGGAACAAAGAGTAATAAATGGTTAACTAATGATTAGTTACTGATTGACTGACTGCTTGAGTCAGTCAAATAATAATTAACTAACCATTCGTTCCTCGGTAACTACCTACATTGTTGTGTACCTTATTGAAAGTCTTACCCTAACTTCTGGTTGAATGAAATTTATTTTTAAAATCAAACGTTAGCTGAACATAAACAAAATAAAAAAATCTAAAATCGTGAGAAACAAGAGAAAATGAGTAAATTAATACGGAGTAAAGAAAATAATGTTTAGACTAAGAGCAGAGCAGCTCAACAGAAGTCTGGCTTTAATACACAAGCTAGTCCCAGTGATAAATAGTGACGTGTATCATCATCAGAAGAGCTTTATAGCCTCTTGAACAACCGCGCGTTGCACATCATTTAATTAAAATAGCTTATTTCTGTCCCTCAAATAATAATCAATGCTCTTTGATACCACTATAGTGCATCAAAGAGCATTGATTATTAGTAAACGAAACAGTGTTTCACCAGACTTGGACCTGAGTCATAGTGAGAGTAAAAAGATAAAACAATGTACATGTATTCATGTGTCCTGCGCAAAATAAAATGGGAACAGGTGTTCTTCATAGAGCCATTAATGCTGTTATTAAAGCTTCTCTGGAAGGCTTAAATATCAACCATGAGCGTGGACTCCTTCACAGACCGTTGCACTCTGCTGTCCCGCCCCGCAAGTGCCATCAAATCAATCAACCTTTCTAATTAACTGCATCTAAATAAGGCATCGTCTTCAGTGCTTCCGAAAAGACCCTTTTACCGCATCACCTCTCACACACAAGGATGTCTCCTGCCAGCATCCTTCCTCTAACCTCACACTCACTGTCCTCTCAATGCGCTCATTGACTCCCTTTGAACATTTTTCAATGACATCCAAATTGGCGATTTCACCTGTTTGTGTATCCTTATATAAAAGGCATGGTTGGTAATGTTGAAAAGCTAGCAAGATTTGAAAGTAGCATCTCCTTTGGGCTCCGACTAACCGCTCCCCTGCCCTCGGGGCACCGACCCACACACAGACGTGAACGAGCAGCTGTGTTGCTGCTTCACAGCAGAGAGGAGAAAGGGCCGCATTTTTAGTTCATGTCTCATTCACCGGTAAGCAAACACCTAATATTATCATACCCAATGTTTAAAACACACATGACTACTGTTAGCAATGCAGCATTGAGCTCAGGCATGTACAGAGGAGGGGTAGATTACGTACAAAGGGGGGCAAGGAGGCCTTTCATTGGTATTGTTTTTACAGGATTACATTTTTAGAGCCCGTAAGTTATTTATTGCTGTCGGGCATAAAGACCATATCAAACAATATATTAAAAAGTGCAAATTAGAAATAGTTACTAATCTTGCCTTTCAAGCAGATTCATTCATTTTGCATCAATGATTTAGTATTTTGGACTGGAGTGATAAATAAAGACTTACAGTATATGGATACAGAATGTCTGTGAGCTATGTGGATATATGACAAAGTATCTCTTCAATGGCTGATAAAACAGAAAGCCCTGCAAGGAACAGTACAAATCAGACCTTGCCAGTCAACTTTCTCTCTCTTTCTCTCTCTCTCTCTCTCTCTCTTTATATATATTATATATATATATATATATATATATATATATATATACGCAGTATATACAGTATATACTGTACGTATATTTTCTTCACTGCTTCTGATGGAGCCAGGGAGTGGAGCTCCCCTAAGTGACTGCCCAAGGGCACTTGGAGAGGCTCCAGATGTGCTCCTCATGAGCTGTGGACTGCTCCATCTCTGGCGTTTCTCCATGCATCCAACTTTTGTTCACTTCATTTACAATTAGTCCACATTACTAACTCAATTTGCAAATCAGCTTTTCTTCTGTCTCCCCCCTCCTTCCCTCTCTGGGTTGTATCATATTAATTGAAAATGCAAACTGTGATCAGATCAGCTGAATAAAGATGAGTGGCTTAAAGAAAGGAGATATGAATGACAATTCACACAGCTCTGCAAGAGTAATGAAGAGGGTTGAGATAACAAGGATTTGGGTTGGATCAGTGTATGAGTTGCTAATGGTCTGTTTTGGCAGGCAGTTTGGCTTGTCCCCCCTTGCCCTCTTAAAATGGAAGCAGTGATCACAAAATGATTTTACTGTAAAATGCCTAGAAAAAAACGATAGTTAATGTGTATTTTGCCTTCTTTTTAATAATAATTTCATCAAATTGTTACTCTCACTAACTAACACTTGTACATTATGCACAAACTATTGTAAGTGCATAGTTTTTGTAAATAAAGTTGAATAACAATATCAACTCTTTATCAAACTCCAGGTAGGAGGACTCTATAGAGTCACTGGTATAGTTACTGTATTAGAGCTACAACTAAGAACTATTATCATTATCAATTAATCGGCTGGTTGTTTTCTTTGTTAATCAATTAATCATTTGGTTTATAAAATGGACCACACCCAAGCCAACAACTTTTAATGTCTTGTTTTGTCTGACCATATAAAATGAAGGACAACAGCAAAGCTTTCAATCTGCAACCAGAGACTATTTGGCATTGCTGCTTGAAAACTACTAGGTTCATCTCTAAACCATAATATATTACTACATTTCAAACAGTAATGCATGTTTGCCTTATGCCTGTTTTTGAAAAATGTGATCATATTACTTTGATGTGTTACTGCCCAACACTGTTGGTCCATTTTGGGAAACAATGGGCAGAACATTTGTGGATAGATAAAGAAATAAAACTGGATCAGATAATAACTGGAATAAATTCACAGCAAAATATTCAACATATTTTTTTATACTGGGCAATACATGCCACTCAAGTGTTCTGATCAAAGTACGGAGTCCTTGTTATGGCTTGTGACAATAAATTCCTCTCCTGCTTTGTCCTTCTTGTTACTATTCAGACTGTGACTGTGCCAAATTATCCTCACCTGCCAACATTTCAATGGGGATTAATGGAAATAGTGCGGGTGCCAGCCTAATAGACTCACTGGGCTGGTATCCAAGATGTTTGAGTTCCATTACCCTCGACAATATTTTTATAGGCAATGTGCAAATATTAGGAGAGCAAGAGAACATGGTTGATTAAAAAAAAAAAAATGTTAATGTAGCTTACCCGGCACTCACTCTCTAAGTAAAAAGCTGGTCTCACAGAATTCCTTAAAATGATCAAGAACTGTTGCCAGCGCATTTGTCCCACCCACCCACAACCTTTTTCTTAAATTAAGTGGCCATGTTCATTTCACGGAATTATTCCGTGGGCCCATCACAGACTTTTAAGGGGCTGTGTTAATTTCAAGGAATTCTTCCGTGGGGCCATCACGGAATTTTTGCCAATTCCGTGAAACTGCCACAGATTTTGAGTTAAAGGGCCGTGTTCAATTCACAGAAATCGGCAAGAACAAGTTGAAAACTATACCATCACCTGGGGTTTTCTTGCCAGATACTATAACTGGCTTGTTGATAATGTAAGAGTTTATTCAATTAATGCTGGACTTGGGGCATATATTGATGAATAAAATTCCTACAGGAAGGACTGTAGTTGGAAGTCCAATATCTCAGAGCACAGGCACTAATTAAAAACATCACTAGCACTAATTAAAAACATCAGTATGTTGGTTATCACTAACAGGACGACAATGTCGTATACGACATAAGACTATATATTTTATGTCCCGGATGTGTAAATGACTATGATTTGGCCTACTGACAACTCATGCATGTAGAAGAAAGGAAATGTATTGGACATGGCACAACTCACCCCCAATTTCCAGTGAATGATTCCAACAGATCGTCTCTGCTGCTCTCCGGCATCCGGCAAAATCTCTGCATATCTGCTTTGGAGGGCTGCGGATCTCCAGAGCTGGGACGGAGTCGGGACGCAGCCGTTCCGCAGTCTGTGGAAATACACACATTGACCTTAATGGAAACCAATGACTCTGCCGCTGTTCCGGAGCAGAACCGAAGCCATTACTTGTCCAGTGGAAATTGGTGGTAACGTTTTGGTGAAAAGAGTATTGACTTTTCTGGAAAGAAATCTGTAGTTACAGTATTTATTTTTGTTTCCACTGATTACCAAGACTCGCAGAGAAACATTTTCAAACGCCAACAGTCTTTTTTATTATTGTGTTCTGTGTGATTTTAATACATTTCTATGAGTTTCAATGTCCGTTTTTTAATGTTGTCTTTTCAGTCATATAACAATTTAACATTCATGTGGCTGTCCGGAAAAAATGATGTTCATAACTTAATTGTGCATTACAGGGCTAAAATAAAACAAGCATTTTTATACAAGGGAACCAGGCGAACCAAAGAGTGCAGAAAACATAGCTCAGGCATGGCTCAGTAGTGTAGACACTACCACGACATAATGATATTCCATTAACACTTTCCAACATCTTCTTTAAAAACAAATCGAGCGATATACCATGTACTTATTTACAACAACATACAAACCCAACACCTGCAGGACTTACAAACTACTTTCATTTTGCTTTAATGTTCCCTGCATTAAAATCATAATTAATTTTCAAGAACAGTACAAATAATGTATTATTAAATTTCATGATGGTTTAACACTCTTCAGATTGGCATCAGGACAAATATGTCTTTCCTTTTTCTTGTAAACTAGATAACAGTGAACATATGCATTATTCATTCTCAAAGCCACATTCTCTGAGTGGATCATTTGGCCTGTGATCATGCCTTGCGGGGGAAAACTGTTTATTTTTTATTGAAATAATCTCTCAGTAGAAGAAAAGTTGCCCATGTGATAAATCTGATTTTCTGGAAATGCACCAGAGTGCAGAGGAGGAGAAGAAATGAAGTGGATACAGGGAACTGTGTGAACAAGATTTTCTTTTGTTATAGACTCTCGAAACAAACAGCCCTTGTTGTGATGGATGACACCTCAACTTTATAATCGTTTTCCTGACTAACTGATTTTTTGTTGGCACTTGGTGTCTGTGTGTGATCCTTAACTTGGAGGCTGCAGCCCACATTAAGCTAATTTTACTCTCTAATGTCTAAACGCTCTAAACGCACTCCCTCTCTGTTTCCTCTCAACATTTTAGTTTTATGCATGTGATTATATGTGTCTGTGTGTCTGTCCGTTTGCATGTGTGCCTTGAGTGTGGGTGTAAACAATGTGTACTACATAGCTGCCATACCTAATGTGCTTGTTAGCCATCTCAAACTCCCCTGAGGCGTGTGTCCCTATCCTAGGACTTATTCGTGGTACGGTTTTAACAAGCACTGTCGATGTGAGGCCATTGTGAGCTTGCAAGATTGCAGTCAATGGCAATTTCATGTGCCACACAGAGTGCAAATGAGCTCTGCAAATATTACTGGGGCACTCAATCTATGTCAGTGGCAGCAGGAAGGCTCAGGCGCAATGGCCATACGCCGCAGGTAGACACAATTTAACAACCTTTACCTGCAATCTATTTTATTGTTCAATTATAAAAAGAATGTTGAATGTTTAAGTAATGTCCTTCAACACATTTATGAGATACTTCATGGTCCAAGGTAAAGGATGGGTTCAAACATTTGACTCTGCCTTTAAATTAATAGCTTGACACTAGTTAGATGAGAAAACCAAAACCAAAAAGCCGCCTTTAAAGCTAACTCCAGGAAGTCACAGCATCTGACCAAGAAATAGTGTGGCACATACAGTATCTCCCTGTAAAACTACAATGGGTTGGTTTTATACTTCTGTTTTTGTACAAATTAAACAAACAAGATATAATGAGTTAATTAATGAGATTTAGAGGTACTAGTAGGCAGATTGTGTTACCTTTGAACAGAGCTGGGGGAGCTATTTTCAGTCTTCTTGCTAAGCTAGGCTATCAGCCTGCTAGCTTCATATTTAGAGTACAGACATTAGTTGTACTGTATCAATCTCCTCATCAAAATCTCGGCAAGAGAGTTAAAATGCATATTTCCCAAAATGTCAAACTATTCCTTTCAATGTTAAGAGGTGATGGAGATGATGCAGACGTTTTTAACCACAAAACGCTACTGCATTATAAACAATATGCATACACCAACAACAGTGCTCTATAACTCTCTGCCTTTTAAATGTACAATAGCCTATGACATTTTTTGCAGCTAGGGGTCTCTCAATCAAAACAATAAATGTAATGCTGCGTTCCAGGCAACCCGTAACTTGTGTTTTCACAACCTTCTAGTCAAACCTGTAACATACTACTAGTGAACTTGTACAAGATGTAGAGATGTTGTAATCCCAGTTACAGTTTTGACATCACACACACATAAACACATATATAGTCATTTTTAGACATTTTAATGCAGAAATGTTACATATTGTACCTTTAAGATGTCGGTTTTTTATTTTTGCTTTTGTATAACTACTCTGAAAATACTTCTTGTAGAAGTACAAATGCAAAGTCAATGCCAGGTTAAAAAAAAAGTTATTGTTATATGGATAAATGCATAAACAGTGTACCAACTACAGAAGAGAACACTATGTGCCCTTTTAAGTAAGCCCAGTTTCTTCAGATAAAAGTGCTGAAAAAAGAACAAGAAAAAGTTCAAAGACTAAATGTAGCAGTAATGTTAGTCTTCCTCCTCATGCCATTTAGAAAAGTCCATTAGCAGGTATAAAGCTGATAATGTGTGTGTTATGATTGCTTCTCTGTTTTTCCTGCATGCCCAGAAATAACTTCAACCTTGTATACTGCTGAATTATGAAGAGGCACACGGTTTGGACTAGAAGCACTCCCAAACGGAACAATGTTCTTTTTCTGCCTCAAATATGACAATGCAATGACAGGAGTGAAAGTGCAAGGGTACAACATATACCAGGAATCAAGGAGAATAAGGAAAGAGGGCATGTGGAAGCCTGAGACCTTTGAGAGGTGGAGGCAAGAATAAACCCACTTCATGAATTAACAAACTCATGGTAATGGAGTCCAAGGTCTCATTGCTATTTGTGATGGAGGCAGCCATGCATTCACTCTCTACTTATTAGGAGGGAATGGGGAGACACAGTTATTTTGATTAATACTCCTGCATTTGGGGGGTTGGTGGGGAGTGAAGGAGACAAGCAGTTGAGGGGGATAAGATTACCATGAGAAGAACAAAACATTATAAATATATACCTAGAAACAGACTGACTCACTGCAGCAGGACAATTGCAGAGATTTAGCAACTTGCCAGATAAGCAACACAAGAGGCACAGCTAAACTAAACAATGGCCATGACTCATAATGCTCTTTGACTAAATATAACACAGTAAAAAGCCAAGATACACAATATTTCTGGAGAAGCACTGCTCTACAGTACATACAGTATCCTTTCAGAAAGCATTGGCAGCCAGGGTAAGATGATCTAAATAGAGTGCAAAAGGAAAACACCATTTAAAGCTGCATTGTGTCTGCTATTCAGGTCCAAACCCACATCTAGAGAAATCATATGAGATGAATTGTTAGCACGTCTCTTACGTGGTTTGTCTTTCACCAGTTATCATTATTGACCATTATTGATTACGAGGCTAATTATAAGTCAAAATGTATCATGGCATGTTCTCAGTGATGCTTTTCTGTTTTTATTCCGTGATTATAAAGCAGGTTTTATTGTTTAGTGTTGTAATATTGAGCTGTCATTTTGAAATTTTGAAATTAGTTATTTATGATATAATTTTATAAAAGTCCCTGACCTTGTTTCTGTAATTCAAATAACATTTGATTTGATAAGACTAATATTTTCTCTCAATAATCTGATCTGAGGTGTTGAAATCTTAATTTCTGGGACAATGTACCTAGTCCATCTCTGTAGACTTATAAAAAAAAGGTATTGATCATTTCAAAAAACCAGTGTCTGTGTGTCAAATCCAGCCTTTTTACTTCACTTTTACGTTTACGTTTTGCTGAGGGATGCTTTTTTCTTCCCGGTTGTGTTGATGTTCTACAAACAGTTAACAGGTCACTTCCAGTCACACAACATTGTGTAACAGCTCGGCACAACAGCAGCACTAGAGTAAAATCCATTTTTATGTTTGAAAGCTAAACGTAAAGGTTAGAATTCATCTTCTGGTTAAAGTTTAAAGGATAAATGCACTCTGAAACACTGTTTTAAAAGAAGCTCCTGTTATCCATTTTGTTGTTTGGTGTATTTTTTCATTTCCCCATAGATACCGAACCAATTGTAACTCGATAACATGATAACATCAGGTTGAGATTTTCAATGTCACAATAGAGTTTGTTAGCAGAATTTTATTTAGATGTTACAGCATTGTTCTAGTGTCACTCTAAAGAGCAATAACTTCTTAATTATTATTCATTATTAACATATCAAAATGTCTTAGATATGCAGTGGAATTTGTATAACAAAAAACATGTTAGATTTTGATCTCATGAACATTTCAATCAGGAGAGACATGTTTGCAGATATGCAAAAGGTTTATTATAGAGTATAATAGAAAGTGCAACGTCTTTGGAGATTACACTCAATTGTTATACTAATAGTTTGTGTATAGGGGTAGAGAACCATCATCCCCCCCCAATGGAATCTTGACACCGGTGGTGGCGACAAAGGATGGCTCCGGAACGGTTAGCTGGCGTAGGAATGACTGGAGGTGGAAGGGGAGGTGGAGGGTTGCATGCTTTGCCTGAATTGACAGCTGATAAGGGAGAAACAGATTTAAAGCAGGGTTGTGACTCTGTGATTGGCCCTTGAAATTTGTGGATGATTCTGATTGGTTTAGCAGGAAGGTGAACACCTCCAAAAGCTGATTTGATTTAGGAAGAGAGCATTGATTAAAAGTTAGGTCTTTCTGAAAGAATTTACGCTGAGTTTCTGTACATTAGAATATAACATTTGACATTTATATTATAACTAATGTGGATTACTTGCCTTGAGTTGTTGGTACCTGTTGGATGTATTTTATTGAAAAGAAATGACAACATCTACTGTGTATCACCTCCAACTTGCCTAGAATACATGAACATTACACACTGATTATTTCTTTAATTTCAAGACGAGGTGTGCCAGCTATTCACATATTTTTTTTCAATCATTTGATTTAAGGGCTTTGCCCTTTAAAAAAGTTTTTGGTAACACCTACATGTGCTACCTGGCTGGCATGGACAGTGTTGTAGGCAGCTTTGTTTTATGGTTCTGTTGAGAGTCTGAAAAATGAAGACGAGGAGATTCATAATTTGAGTTTAGGGTGACCAATTTCTCATCTCACACTGGAACAGGGTGCCATTGAAAAAAACGGAAAATGTGGACTGAAAAGTGTTAAGCATTGAATTACTGTTACAATGTTTGAATTGTTTTACATACACTGAAACTGCGTTTCAATTTATCATATCATGAGAATGATGATTGTTTTTCAAGACATTAAAAACCTCATTATTGGGGAGAATGAATGCTTTTCATTTGAAAATTAGGAGTTGTTATACTGTTGAGTTTCTGTTGAGACCAGTATCGAAGAAAATGCTGCAGCAGTGCTGCCTATAGTTTGATATAAGACAGAGTGAACATATGTGGGTGGATTTTTGCATTTGGGTGTGACTTTGTATTATCAGTGAATGATGCTCACTCAGAAACAGATATCAGTGAAGGACACTTGCAGTTTATCTACGTGATGGAGTCGAGACGAAGCAGATTATTTGATTGATTAGCGAATAACTCCCACTATACCCCAACTATTACTTTCATTCTATCTTTGTTGCTGCTGGCACTCAATATAATCAATGCAGTTGTCTTTACTCTTGACCAGTTTTGGCCACAATCACAGCAGTCAGGTAACATTGACTGACAGCCAAGTCATCATTTCTTTCATCCTGAAGGCATTGGAGAAGACGGATTGACTGCTCTGCACTCCCACACATCAATGGTTGGATACCAATCTTTCATTTTGCTGTTTTTGTTGTAAAGACAACATACTTGTGAATCTTTGCGGCATGTCTGGGTCAATCTGGACTGACCTTAAAATTAAGAGCGTGGAGTTCATAATGAACAATTGGGACAGCTCTGCCAAACACCCCAAAGGTAAACAGTGGAATTAAGACAAAGTGTTTTAACTCACAAAGGCTGCCAAATCTCAGCTTGCAATCTCAGCTCTCAAGCAACAGTTAGGCATCCTCACCTGAGTAGGCTATAATTTCTTGAATAAAAGAATTAATCTAAATATGTAAAATCTATAATTTACCTTTGTTTATTTTGAGTTTTTCATTGAGTGAAGGATAAAAAATTCAAAAGGGGAGGTTGGCTAACTTTAGCTGGAAGATATGGATGTCTTAGGTGACAATTCAAGTGAATGTTTATTTGTGTTAGATACATGCACAGTTAGAGATGTGTATGTGTGGTTGTTTGTCTGTGTGTGTTTTATAATTTAGTGAATGTATTTGTCGTATTTGTAATTATGTTTGGGAGAGCTCGATGCAGTTTGGGTATTAAATAAACGATAACTATTAGTGTTTGAAACAATGCTGAAGCACTCTAAAATGCCAACAAAAGGTCTGAAGATAGCTCACATTAACATATGTAGCATCAGAAACAAATTAATTGCAATCTCTGAAGTATTAATGCTTAACCAATTCAAAGATCTGAATGTAGATTGGAATGCATTAGGTTGTGCAATGAAGAAAAGGCTTCAGAATATTATACATATGTGTGGTTTGTCACAGTTAATTAACAAACCAACTAGAATATTTATTAAGAGTGATGGCACAATTACGTCCATGTGTATTGATCATACAGTATTTTCACTGGTGCAGTTGAGCTATACTCAAAGGCATTATCTATACCTACTGGCTGTAGTGATCACAGTTTAGTTGCAGTTGTTAGAAGAGCAAAAGTGCAGAAGCCTGGACCTAAAGAAATACAAAAGAGATCATACAAATGGTTTGATCAAGTCAGATTTAGAAAGGATGTAAAAGAGGTATGTTGGTCAGATGTATAACTGAAAGCAAATCCTGATGAAACACTGAAAAATGCTGTTGATATTTTCATGCCTATACTAAAAAGCATGCTCCAGTGAAGAAGTTTAAGGTCAGAAGCGTCAGTACACCATGGCTAGATGTATGTAGCACTATGATATGGTTATCAACCAGACTGGCAAGTCTATCATATACTAACAACTAATTTAAATAGAAAGAAAAAGAAAATGTATTATAAAGCCATGATTAATTATATTTAAAATTATAGTAAAAGATTATGGAATACGCTAAACAGCTTAATGAGAAAGAGCACCAAACAAACTCCATCTTTTTTGGAGATTTATTGAAATTTCCTCACCAAACCAGCGGAGATTGCAAACCACCTTAATAATTATTTTATATATAAAATAAACGATTTAATAAATAACATGACAAAAATAGAGAATGAGATATATATTATTCATTAATAAAAGAGAAAATCATTAGAGACAAATATTATAATTTCAAATTTGCAATAGAGTAAATATGAATAAAGTAGAATATATGTCAAAAAATTGTAAAGATAAACCACCCGGTGTGGACGGCCTTGATGGTAAACTTCTTAAATTGGTTGCAGACCTCATTGCCCCCGTTATCTGTCATATTATAAACCAAAATTTAAGTGAATGTCCAAGTCTTCAGGAATAGAAAATTGCTAAACTAATTCCACTGCCTAAAAATGTTATTGCCTGTGTTGAGTATAATTATGAAGAGTAAAGCATGTGAGCAGATTATAGAAATTCTTTCTTTGAATAACTTAACCACTGATTGTCAACGTGCATATAGAAAGGGACACTCAACAGCGACCACTCTAACTCATATGACTAGCTGAGAGATATTGAGCAAAAGAAACTACTAAGATTGCTACTGCGATTGTGCTTGATTTTACAGCAGCATTTGATATCCTTTGTTCACAATTTTATTGAAAAAACTTGAATGTTATGTTATGTTATGGTTTCTCTCTGTCAGCAATGTTATGGATGAAGCGTTATTTAAAAACAGGCAACAACTACTCTTTTAATGGTAGCTACTTGGATGTTGGAGCGGTGAGCTGTGGAGATTCCTAGGGGAGTTGTCTGGGGCCGCTGTTATACACTAGTTTCATAAATGATCACTTGTTTTAAATGAGTCAGTCAGCATATTGATGTATGTAGATATTTCAACTAAAGTATTTACCGGTATACGTCTTCAGCTACATTTCATGAGTTAAACACCACCCTATCATAAGAGCTGCAATCAATGGTTGAATGGATAAAGAAAAATAAGCCAGTTCTTAATGTTTAAAAAAAAAAATAGGCTGTTCGGTTCACATTATACTGTTCATAATCAATCTTAGTTGAAGCTTTGTATAAATGATGTGTCTGTTGAACAGGTCCACGAGACCAAACTTCTAGGAGTTACTTTAGATAGCAAATTATCATGGACAAAACATAAAGATAATATGGCTGTGATGATGGGAAGTGGTGTTTCTATTGTTAAAAGAAAAGTGACACGTTTTGACACAAAGCTCAACCAACGTAGTAGCTAAAGCTTTAATATTGTCTAATCTTGAGTATTGTTCAGTAGTATGGTCTAATGCAACTCAAGAAATAAATAACTAATTTGCAAATGGTGCAAAATAGAGTCGCGCATATAGCGCTTAGGTGTGGATATAGAACAAATGCCACAATGCACACATGTTTAGGTTGGTTATCTGTAAGAAATAGACTGTTCTATTCATTGTGTTTTTTTAGGAATATTCTTGTAACAAAGAAACCATCTATTTTGTATAATAATTTACCTTTCAGTAGATATACATAACTATGCAACTAGACATGCCACAAGTGATAACTTTACTTTACCAGAAGCAAAGACATATACTGTTTTAAATGAATGGTCATGTATAGAGCAATGAAAGAATGGAATGTGTTACCTGAACAAATAACACAAGAAAGCAGTTAAAGGAGATTTAAAAGTTTAGTTACAACATATCTATTGATTAGAGAAGTTGAGTAGACGAAGAAACAACATGGGTTGATGTTCAACAACATATGTATGTTTGTTCAATGAGATGTGTCCAGAGAGGATGGCAGAGATGGTATGTGATGATAGTATCTTGATATACCTTTCTTAAAAATGTGTTTATTCAAGGAATGCCCGATAACTACATTGGTGGAGCTGTCTATGTGTCTGTCCTTGTCTTATGTGTGTATTTTGATAGTGTATGTTTAGTTTCTGTCTTACAACTTTTATTTTTTTGTATTTTTTATGATGTTGTTATGTGTATTTATTATTGCATTGCCACATTTTCAAGAGAGGTGTAAGGAAGAATAGCTGAGGAGCTAATGAGGATCTTGAATGAGCAAACCTCCCCTTACCACCTGCCTCGTACAGATCAGCAGTACAAACATTTCTCTCTCATGTCCTCATCGGCTATGCAGCTAAAAAGAAAGATTGGAGGTAAGGTTGTTGCTTGAGGTTCTTTCTTATTGTATTCAATTCCAACTCTGCGGCTAGACCTCAAAAACATTTTCGACAAGCAATACCGGCACCTCAGGTTACCATGGTAACTCTTCACTTAAAAATAGACCTAGAGGAATGAACACTACGGGTAGAATATGCCTCCTTGATGTGGTTCAGGAAGATATATTGTTCTGGGGGTACCTAAAAACAGGTTAGCATCTGGCTCTGTTTTACAGAATCCTTAAAACATTATAGTGCCTTGAGACGCCACAATTGTGTTTTGAAAGCTAAAAAAAGCAACACAGAAGGTATTTCCTGATGCAATGTTCTGTCATAAAACTGAATTTATTTTGTTGGATGTCTCTGATAGACTTGTTACAGCTGAACGATGAATCAGTGCCTGTTCCCTTTGTCATGTTTCAGTATATTTACAGTAGATGACAATAACAAAGTGCCTGAACGAGGGATGCTTTTCATTCCCAAGCTAAATCTCTAAAGTATAGTGTTTTGACACCTATGACAGACGCTTCTTCACTTCAAGGATTTACATATGCTGGAGCTGAAGACGCCCAGCGAGGTACCAGTGGGGTGTAATTTTTATTTGTTCAAATGCCACTACAGGGGTGATTTTTATATCTGGTTTGTGCTGTGCTGTCATAAAACTAACTTCCCACCTTTAATTTACTATAACGGTTTACTATACATACTGCATACCACAAAACATGTTTATGTTTTTGCCATTTTCATTTAGTTTACAGCCTTGGGTTTGTTTCATGGGCTGATTCACCACCACAAACGCTTTCCTGGTTGTGTTTACAAGGTTTAGTCTTTACTGAGCATCCAGTCCAGAAGTTTAGGAAAACAATGCAGCCTTTAACAATGAAGCATTACAAGTGGACCAGATTCAATGACACAAAAAGTGTTGGTGAATATTAATGGTTTCTAAAATGCACACATATTGTAAGTTAGATTAGTAGATTAGTAAAATTATTTACCCACTTCACCTAAAGTATATTAAATATATGCATAGCAAGCAATACACCTCCATCTTTTGCTGTGCATGTGCTTGCTTGTTTGCTTGCCTGCACATGGACATCCCTGTGTGCACAAGTGAGTGTGTGCGTGTCTTTGTACATTTAATTTAGCATTTTTCCTTGAAATGATTGAAGAATTTGTCCATGTCTTTCTGTTGACATTTGATCCAATTATATGTGATTGACAGGAAAACTGACTGAGGCTCAAATGGGTAGAAGACTCAGGCTGTTTACTGATCTACATTAAATTCACTATTTCATACCAAACAAAGAGAGAGCAGTAATTTGCCTATAATGAGGGGAAAACAACACATAACAGCAGGTACTTAAAAGGAGTTATTGAGACCAATTTAAGGCACACACTGCTGTGGTGCAAAATAAAGCAAAGACACTTTCTTAACTGCCAGAGTGGTAAAATAAAATAAAATTCATCAGCCTCCAGAGATACAAACACAACAGCTGTTGGTAAAAATTAAGAAAAAGAGTATCAACATTTAATGTCTTGCAGTAAAGAATTAGATTTTATGGAGGGAAGCATAGACTGTAAAAGTAATGCATGAAGCAGAAGTGACCTCACCCATTAGTTGTTGTCTTGAAGCCTGGCATTTTGGCTTTTGCCCTCTTGTTTTATGGAACATGGCAATTTTTGGACAACAGGGCGGAGCTGGGGAAGATGACGCATAAGCCAGTGTTGTTTCTATATACAAAAGCGCTAAATGCTAAAGGGGGAAAGTTGTCTCAACCTGCTGAAGCCAGCCATCTGGAGGAGTTTTACTGGCAGGTAAACGCAGACCCCTGGGTACTGGCGTCATCTGCATGTACGGCAGTACACAAATCGCCCAACTTTCTATTAATTTACCAGCTAAAGCTAGCACTACCCATATGGCTTTGCTGGCAAGGTGCTACTGAGCACTGAACAAGACATTTTTAGCCAACCAATATGTTCCAATCAACTTTGATGACTAAAAACAAAGTAAAAGAGTCAAAGTTTAAGACGAAAAAATTACCGGCACCCCAAAACGAGTTCATGGCTATTTTAATGCACACAGTGCCATAGATACAGGTTGCTAAGCATCGGTCCTGATTGACAGATCGGCATGTAGTCATGCCTTTAAGCATGCTCTGCATTATTCTCATTTTTAAAATAAATGGGACCAATTTACAAAATGAACATCCTGCTGTATTAAAGAAGACTTGAAACTAGTGATTAAACCCAGTATAATGTTATTTACTGAGGTAATAAATCAAGTGAAAAGTACATTTATTGTCTCATAGACTTTGAGACTACGCAAACTGACTTATTTTTGCAACCAACTGTTTCACCTCCTGTTGGAAATAAGATGGAATGCAGGGTCATGGCACTTCTGTTTTGACTTCACTTTTCAGACCCACAAGCTCCGTCCATTATCTATTCACATTGGGTTCCCTGACATCTTTGATAAAAGAGTTGGCTATTTTTAAAATCATAATCAATCTGTGTCTAACACCTGAGAAAATCACTGTTTGTATTCATGTATCATTCTCTTTAATGATAGCCAGATTGGCCAAACTTGCAGCAGTATTCCCCTCTTATCTGGAGAGGCTGGTTGAGGTAATCAGAGGATCTAGGAAGTCAAAAGTGTGTAAATGAAAGAAAAAGTGGATTAAAGTGGAGAAGTATTTACCTTTATGTTCTTGTAGGTTAGAACCACCAGACTACAGAAAGTGTCATGTCCCATCCCTGTGTCAAGTTATTGTTTTGAGTTGATTCACATTTTCTGGTTGTTTTCCATTTCCTGTTTTATTTTGAAGGGTTTCTATTCCCCCTGGTGTTGTTTTGTTTTACTTCCACTTGTTTATTTTCCCACCATTGTGATTACCTGTCCCCAATGTGTTGAACCTGTGTGTCATTCTCTCCCGTCTTGTGTATTTAAGTTCAGTCTTCCCCTTACAGCAGTGTGAGATTGTCTGCTTCCCTGTGTTTAGCTTTCGAGCAGGTTTCCCCTGTGTCCTGTTATTCTGAGTTCTTGTTGTTTCCCTGATGTTGGCCATTGCCTGTATTTTTGGATTTCCCTTTGCCTGCCAATTTGGACACTGTTGCTGTATGTTTATTAAGCTTGCTAAATAAACTTTTGCTTTTAACGTACCTGAGGTGTGTATTGTTGTTCCATCCTTCTGTGTGTGTGATAGAAAGGACAGGGTGAAAGCTGAGGAGGGACAATGGAGGTTGAGCCCTCTGTGACCTCATTGCACTGGTGAGTTGGTAGAGAAAGAGCTGTGCACTTGGTAAACACATTAGCTGACTGTGACAGATGTGCTAGACATTGGATAATTGCAATATGTAGCTGAAAAAAAAACGTAGGAAAGAAATGCTAAACTACTTTCTAATGCAATGTTTTGTGATATGCTTTTTTGTGATTGTTCATGATTCTAATAAGTTCCCAAATTATAAATTGCAAGAATTCTCCTGGAGGTATGAAAAAGGAGGCTACATGTTTAACATGTCTGAAATCTCAATCAGGGTTTGGTGTCACTCCTGTGAGAATAAAAAAGGAAGGAGCATTTTACTGATGTTGATTAGAGAGATCCATTGAAGAGAAAAAGGAGATATTGTTTCCATTAGCAATAGTCTGTAAGTGATGTATTCACAAGACACGTAAGAGTTTTTAGCTTTTTTTCTTGATGATGATCATGAATATTGCTCTCTCCTCCTACGTACACAAAAAACCCAGCTGGATGCTGCAGGTCCAGGTGAATCAAGTGCATTATGAGTCACTGAAAGGCATTCACACAATGCACACAAAATCACTAATGTAAAACAAGAGGGTACATTTCACAATATACAAAACCTGCATCAAAGCATATAGTACCAATAGGATATTAGGGTTGTTTGTTGCAAGGGTGGTGAGCATTTTAACCTCCAAACAGATCAAATATAGGCCAGGGACACACTGTCTAAGATCAAGTCCCATCTAACGGTGTATGTACAGTATACTGTTTTATGCCAGCTCAGAGCCTGATCCGTGAATATGAAATGAATCCAGGAATGGCGATGAGAACATTATGACAGATGATAGCTGTGGTTAACTATAATGACTATAGATTACCTATAATGAAAAAAAACAGCCACAAATGATTAAATGAGTAGAATTTGACACAAAACCCTCTCTAGGTCATATATTGATTGTGATATGAAATGACAGTGACAAATGGTTTTCAAATTTCACATTTGTCACATTTGTTCTCTCCATAACTGTGTAACAGGCAAAAATGTATTTCCATTGGGTATTTAGATGGCTGGGCCTTTATTCTCTGATAATGGTAAAGTAAGTCAAGTCAAGTTTATATGTATTGTCCATGAATCACTTTTAATGTCTCAAAGGGCTTTACTGGCTCACAAGGACAGATGTTTCTGACCCAGCCCAAGCTTTCTATGAAGACAAGTAAATCTGGGAATGAATGCTACATTGGCTACATCCGATGCTAACTGGGGCACTTCTTCTGAGGAATGAAGAAGAAGATGATGATAAATGATACTGCTGTTAAATTAAGAACATCTTTTGGATAAAAAATAAATTGCATGAAATGTCAACATATATGCAGTGGAAAAAACATCACCAAAATGGCCGCTTGTGACCCAAACCAAGTGACCCAATTATAATGGCCTATACAACAGCCTTTCTCATAGCCTTACTAGAATTAACCAGAAAGAAGACAAAATTAGTCAATTTAATAAAATAAAAAGGCAATACATAAATAGTTTATGGACACAGCGGCAGGTGCAACAATCAATGTTAAGCCACATAAATAAAATAACCTGCCACTTATTATATCAGCAGCAGAAATAAACAATAGAAATGTAATACTTCCCACCAGTTGTTGGTTTACCCACCCTTTTCCAAAGTCATTCATGGAGCCTTGTGCACTGTGAACAGGGTGCAAACTATGGGAGGAGCTTGGCTCCCCTTAATAAGACATGTGCTCCACTGAAAACGTGATTTGTGATATTTTGGGGGTCTCTAAAAATATTGACAATGTGTAATTTTTACGTGCAATTTTAGTTTTATGTAATGTGATCATTGTGGATTATTATGTGTAAAATTGCATGATGGTGATTTAAACCTAATTCACTTCAATAAAGATACCTGCTATTCTTGTCACGATTATCAAGGCACTGCGGTGCTTATTCAACTAAAGACACTCCACTGCCAGTGAACGTAAAATATTAGCTGGGAGGAGGCCTCGGGGAAGACCCAGGACTAGGTGGAGAGATTATATCTCCAACCTGGCCTGGGAACACCTCGGGATCCCCCAGTCGGAGCTGGTTGATGTGGCTCGGGAAAGGGAAATTTGGGGTCCCCTACTGGAGCTACTGCCCCCACGACCCGATACCGGATATGCGGACGAAGATGGATGGATGGTGTCCCAACTATGGAGCTCTGACACACCAGCAGCTTCTTCTCTGCTGAAACTCAAACTTTTGTATTATTGAAAAAGTACAAGTAGCCTACACAAAAAACAGCTTTGTTACAGTAACAAGAGTGAAGTTTCCCTCCATCCCTGGTTAACGGACAAAAATTTACGTAGATTATTCAATATTCTAGTGAAGAATAATTCATAAATTATGAAATATATCTTTTGATCCATAAGTAAGCCTATGTACATCACCTTAATGTTGCTGCTGGTAAAGATAGAGATTATTTTTTACTATAGTGCTGCGTTGCTTGCGAATGTACCAAGGGATCAATGATATCTTATCATAAAGTAAATGCATAAACATATATCGTAATTTATCATCCCTGCCAGACGTAAGCCTGGAGGGGATCTTGTGTGTATGTATTTGTGTGTGTGTGTGTGTGTGATCTCCTTTTTCCACAGGATGCCACTCTATCTTAGAATTTCCTCAATGTTTGCATTAAAAATACCCTGCCACAACAGAATCCCTCACTGGGAGATTGAAACCACCCAGCAGGAGTAAGAGTCCACCCAGTATGAGATGCTTGCAGTGACCGGGATCCAATCCCCTGCTGGCCTCCCACCATGTCTATTGTTTTAGACAAGAGGCACAGCTGGCTGCCAGAAATTGAACCCAGGTCCCTGCAGTGGTGGTTGAGAGTCTTACCATTATACCATGTGCCTCTCTTTCAAGCAGCGCCATGAAGGTCTTATCTATCAGGCCTTCCAAACACTAGCCTGTGTACTTGGCCAGGCAGCAATCCAGGCTCATCTTACTTTGTGTTTGCTGTTAGCAAGCAGTGAAGGTGAGAGGGGTTCTGTAATTTGAAGAAACATTTGTCTTTGGGATAATCATGCATAACTCTGCCTCGCTCCTTAAACATTACAAATACCCATGACAGATTACAGTAAATCTGTTTGCTGACATATTTACAGACTAGCACTTGAAGGTTGAAGAGGTGATCACCCTTGATTGATTTCAAATTTGAAATATGCACAAAACCTTGTTTACATTAGATAGCAAAGTGGTTTGATTATAGCTTGAGTCAGTCACATGGGCATCTTGTCAAGGTGTGCAATTATAAACATATCATGAGAGAATCTCATAAAAGGCCTTTAAGCCATATCACATAAACTCCACATTTGAAAATTAGCAATTCCATAGAATGAGATTGACTGGAAAAAGGGTGTAGGAGTCACATTTTTCTTTCTTTTCTTTTCTCTACCAGCAAGATCAAAGGTGATCTTTAATGGGGTGGACAATTCATTCCAACCTGACAGGTGGGATACAGTCAGGGATGCCAATCACTCAAGCTCCCATCAAACTGTCAAAGAAGTTTCTTGATCAGTCACTTGAAGAGGAGGAAACTGGCCCCTTGACACAATGATCTTAGAACAGCACCTCCTTTAAAAATCTATGTGCTCCATCTTTCAATATGCTTAAAGTCCTATGATGATCAAAACCATTTTCACTTTATCTGCTAATTACACCCCTGTGGTTGCTCCCTTCCTTTCATGTTTTCCTTATAAAGATCAATATGCAGATATTTGTTATGTCAATAACCTATAGTGCACCTCTGAATCTGCTTAAAATGTTTATTGTATACACATTTCTGTATATCAATTTTCCATTACTGCTGAAATTCAACTGGAATGCTAGTAAGTTAATAGAACATGAGTGGTTGTGTAACTGTCTCTTTGTGAGCAGATTGGCATTCATTGTAAAATGACAGTAACAAGATAAATGCAAGGCATTCTCATTACTTCGGGCCTTTTACTCTTATAAATATGCATGACCTTAAAGAGTCCCTAACAGTGCAGATTAAAGAATGGAAATCATCCTTTGTGGTATCTTGTAATTTTGTGTCTGTGAAAAGTTACATCTAGCTCTGCTTGGAAAATATGTGAGGATGTGGTGAGAGAATATAACATTTTCTTATAGACATTTGTTTTTATGTATGAAGATCCTCAATGTACAGCTTATAAAGTAGTTATTAATAACAATGGGAATTACTACTTAGTGTCAAAATAAGAATGTAGAATTTCATGTCTATGATGCTGGTGAGTGCAACTGAAATGTGAATGCATATGTACAGTACATGTGCACACTTATAATGCACATAGAGGTACAAACATGAATATGTTCAAACTGAAACAGGCACATTCACATGAATACAAATTATCTGAAAAAAAAAACACAAAACATTATGCAGCTGTTGTTTGTAATTATCCCTCCTAAATGTCACCATCCTTGCCAGATTGTACCGCAGGATATTTTAAGGACATACGGCTATTCCCAGTTAAAATACTCCCGTTTAAAATCTATGAAAAAGAAAACTTGATGTCAAAAGCTGTAATACGGTTTGAAGCTCTGTGCAGCATAAAATTAATATTGTTTTAATCAAAATGCCAAAGTAGTCACCTTGTTAGTACAGAACGCATTAAATTGTCCCTTTTTAAAATCCTAAAAAGACAATATTGCATACATATGTTATTGAGGGCATTTTGTAAAGCTGTTGATCCAGTATAAGTCAAAAACAATTATTTAAAGATTTTTTCTTTTAAATACGTACATGTAACTGACGACTAGCTTTTACATATTGCAAGTCCCAGTATATTATTATTATTATTATTATTACTAGAAAAGATGGACTAGGAAAGACTCTAGGATGCTTTGCGACCTCCCTCTCAAAGCCTGCTGGGATACTGTAGGCTCACAATACACAATGAATGAAATAATAAGTTAATGAATAAAGAAATGAATGGAATACCCACACATGCAAAATCATCACCTGAACCAAGCTTCAGATGATAGGGCTGTTACTGTACACAACATCAGCCTTAATTAATTGTGAATTTATGTGCATCTACTGGACGACACTGAGCTTTTGGTGAGTATCTTGGTCCCTCCCGCCACGGTTATTCTTCCAGCAGAGAGCTCAGGCAGCATTGAGGCCTCTTATATGAATGGTATGGTCCTAAATACCAAGGAGCCCAAGAGGACTTACCACCAGTACCCAAAGGAAGCAGTTGCATTCATACCTGGAAGCAGTTCTACCAGCGGGGTTGAAAACAAAAACTTTAACCTTAACCCAAAACCCACCTGGGACATAGAGAGACACAGCACGATACCATAGATATACTGTATACTAATGGCTAGAGCGAGCTGGCCTGGGGGGTCACAAACTGCATATTAGTCACAGGTGTCTTCTGGTGCCTCTTTGGGGGTGAAGTGCTATCATTCAGGGCCTCCTTGGCCAAATGATAGATACAGGCAACATGTGACAAAAAAAACAGTTGAATTGCCATTTGAAGAGGGCATTTTTCAACTTAAACAAATGACAAGGGCTGTCCCACCAAGACTCAGTGCCTGAGGTGTATCAGTGGGATGGGGGAGATGATAGGAATTCCCCCAGTCTACAGCATTATCATTCAAATATGATATTATATATATATTCATAATCGTGTGAAGAATTTCTTAATGGACTGAGATGCTATACCATATTGTCAAGGTGTAGTAATGGTCTCCACATCGGTAAGCACTCTGGCATGAACAAAGTAGATTTGTTTTACTTTTAAAAACACATTTTTTATCCTGCATAGGATGTTCCAATATAGTCTGTAACATGGAAGTCTTTTTTGGCACTTTCCTTGTTTTTAGAAATTTTGAACTTTTAAGCATAATTTCTCTGAAACACATTAAAAAACAACAACAACAACAGTCCTACTAACAGCTGCAAATGTATTGCAAAATGCAATACGGCATTGTGTTGTTAAGCATTTTATCTTTGGGAAAATTTAAATTAGGTCGGCTAGGAATAAATTCTGGTTGAAGCAAACACAATACCTTAGCCCCAAACAAATACATGGACAAAGCTTCATTGCTGTAGAGTGGAATGAAAAGTCTCACCTCTCATGCATTAAATCTCATATTCTTGAAGGGATTGATGCTAACAATAGTTCACTAAGCCCAGCTTGTGGAGTCCTTTGGCCATAATTGCTTGTAGCAGCAACATTTTGCTGCAGTAACAGTCTGCCATTATGAAGAGGAGAATGACAAAATTGTCAAAATAATATATTTACTCTGCCTGGCAGTCAAAGGAGTAAATAACCACTATTTTGGACTTACAGCAGTGTTTCCTCTTTGGAAGAGTGCTGACAGTTTTAAGAGAGACATACCCTATTTTGAGCTCATGAGGAGTCACCTTCAAATATCAGCGGCACTAAAAATAGTCAATAACATCAGTTTAATATTGTTTATGTCTTGCTGGAAACTGGAAAACACACAGAAATGTGAAACACTAACATTATCACCTTATTTGAATCATTTCAGTATTAATGCTCATACTCAGAGCTTTACACTTAAATATCCTGTGGAAAAAGGAAATATCTGTTGTTGTTGTTGTTTTGATAAACACATATTAGAGCAGTAGAGAAGAGAAGGAGATTTGTGAGAGGTGATATGATTTAGTGGAGCCTGTGACAGGTGATGTGGAGTGAGACTGTTCCCCTTCGAGGGGAACTCGAACTGCGTCGGTTACGACACTACTCCAATCCTATTGGTCCTAGTGAGAACGGTAGCATGTGACTGCATAACCGTAGGGGCATATAAGCACGCTGGCACATAGCTCATTAGCTTTTTTCTATTCAGCATGCACGTTGGTTGATGCTGTGTTTGAATGATTCCACGTATCCTACTCACCTGGAAGTTGCAGTATGTCCGAGCAGTTCACCAGTTCCGGAGATTTGTGTCTCCCTGCCCGCGTTTCATCACGGTAGGAGACTCTCATGAGCTGTGTGTTGCTTGTCTGGGCCTGTCGCACGCCACGGTGGCTCTTGAGGGGGCTGTTTGTGTCCATTGCAAGGTCCCTCATGGCCCTCTTTTCCGCGGATGGCCAGATACGCTCTCCCCGTGGCTCGGGCCCTGCGGTCGCTGAGGCGGCTCGGCGGTTTTTCGGTCATGTGGATCGCAGCGAGTTCTGCTGGAGGTTTCCGAGACGGCTGATGCCCCGTCTCGTCCTTTGTCTCCCGATTCCGACTCCCCTAGTCCCCGTTCGAGGGCTGGCTTCTCGGCTTCTTCTGTTCGGGGATGATGACCGACGAAGCGGTTGCACTCTGGCTCTGAGGAGCTCGATGTGCTTGGCATCGTGGAGGAGGGAGGGGACTTCCGGGTGTCGGGCGACGTCATCAGAAGAGCGCCAAATGCGCCGGATTATGATGAGCTGCTGGAAGTGGTGACGCGAGCTGTGGCTGAGCTCTGTCTGGATTGGCCACAGGCTGTCAGGGAGCTTAACACCAGTGACAGACTGGATGATCGCTTCCTGCGGAGCCACTCTGCACCCCCGTGCCGATCCTTGCCGTTTTTTTTTTCCGGACTTGCACAATGATTTGTGGAAGTCTTGGGATAAGCCTTTCTCCGCCCGGCTTTCTACTCCCCAGTTGCTGGAGTATGGCAATGTGGCGGGGATCAGGGACCGCGGCTAAGGGACGATGCCGCGGGTTGAGGCCGCTCTGGCGGGTTACCTCTCTCCTCAGCTGACGTCATCGTTCCTCCAGCCGGCGCTGCCAACTGGCCCATGTCAGGTGACTTCCACGCTGGTGGGTACAGCTTATCTGGCGGCGGGCCAGGCTGGAGAGAGCCTGCACACCATGGCGGTTTTTCGAGCCTGCCAGGCGGACCTGCTGCTGGAGATGGCAAAGAGAGGGAGCCCCTCTGCGGAGGAGATGGCGGAGCTGCGCAATACCGGCTCCCACCGGCGGAGCCAGGGGCGGCGTGTGGCTTCTTGTGGTCCCCCTTGAGCGGCTTGGGACGCAGGCCAACGCTCCCGCGCTCCCCTCCCTGGCTGGTCGGGCCTGAGAGCCGTCATCCGGTCACTGCGGGGCAAGGCCAAGAGGCTCTGTGCCCCCGGAGGCCGACTGAGGTCCCCTCCAGGACAGCCGCTAGCGTTGTTGTCCCGCCGCCGTGGCGCTCGGAAGGCGCTAGCCGCTGCCGGACCTTCTCCGCTCTGCCTGCCCCAAGGGATGGCAGTGGGCCGGAGGTTCGGCTCCCGGACTGCGGATCATCGGCGGGTTCTTCCTCTTCATTGGGGTGGTCCGGACTGTGGTGTGCCCAGACCAGAGCCTGGTGCTGGGACAAGAAGTGCGCTCGCTGCTGGAGAAGGGGGCCGAGGTGCTTGTTCCCCCGCTGGCCAGCGGGTCGGGTTTCTACAACCGGTGCTTCATTGTTCCCGAGACGAGACGGGGGCGTCTGTACGCTTTTACCCTCCTGGAGAGATCCTGGAGAGGGTCCGTCGAGAAGGTATCCGCCTACTTCTAGTGGCGTCGTTCTGGCTGGGGTCCCCGCTTCCGCACATACTATCAGCAACTGGATTGTTCAGACTATCTCCCTGGCCTATCGGGTGCGCGGTTTGCCTTCACCTATGGCTGTATGGGCTCACTCCACAAGAGGCATGGCGGCCTCCACGGCTCTTCTCTCTGGAGCGTCTCTCCAGGGGGTTTGTGATGCAGCTGGCTGGGCCACTCCTCACACCTTCTTCAGGTTCTATAGTCTGGACCTTCCCTCCGCACCCGGCACCCGGGTGCTCTCCTCCTAGTCGTGCCCACAGGTTGCTTGCACACTAGGGCAGGCGGGGGTTCGGCGCGGGTTAGTGGGTATCTCGTTCCCATAGTGTCGTAACCAACGCAGTTCGAGTTCCCCTTGTAGGGGAACATCTTGGGTTACGTATGTAACCCTTGTTCCCCGAGATACGGTTCGCCGCACCTCACCCCGCCTGGAGTGCCTTGCTTCATAGAAAGAGCTAATGAGCAATGTGCCGACGTGCTTATATGCCCCTACGGTTATGCCGTTCTCACTAGGACCAATAGGATTGGAGTAGTTTTCATTCGCATTCAGCCCTGTCATGGCTAAAGGCATTTTTTAAATGATTAAAAAGATTAAAGCACAAGGAGGTGGGCGGAGTATCTGCAGTGGAACAGTCTGTTCCATCATGTAGTTGTTGTAGGTGACCTTCACATTTGTAACAGTTTCAGAAAGTATGTTAAAAATTGACAGTGTACTCGAGTTCCATGCCAAGATGAGGTGAAAATGCCTTAAAAAAGTGGAGTAAAGAATTATTTAGTGTTAGTGGTTTCAAAACCATCATTTCTAAACATCATAAGGATTTAGGTTTCTGGTCTCTGAACCTAACCCACAATTTCCACTGGTTGCAGAACGTCTGTGGATCGGCTCTGCTGCGTGTCGGTTGATTCTGTGCTTGACTTCTTGTGTCTTTTATTGGCTTCTTTATGCACATTAATACAAATTTTTACCTGGGGTGCACAAACTTTCGAGCCCCCCTGTACATGGTTTTCACCCGACAGCAATGGTACGTAACACATGTATCTGTGTCGCTTATGAAACAACAAGATGTGTTTCTCTGCAGCCATGCTAGCGGCTCTGTGAGGCTGTTCTTGAGCTGAATCCTAATATCAGCATGCTAACATGTTCACAAACATGCTGACGGTTAGCAGCTTTAATGTTTATAATGATCAACATCTTAGTTTAGTGTGTTAGCATGCTATCCTTAGCTAAATAGCCTTAAAACATAAACTACAGCTCAGAAATATGGTAAAGACATTAGCAAAAGGATTTTTTTTTAAATTACTGTACAAACTTTCATGGCAGCCCATCCAATAGTTATTGAGTTATGTCACTATGGATCAAGTTGGTGGACCAACTGGCTGACAGGCCGATCCTAGAGGCACACTGTTATCTCTAATATCCAATGTTTCCAATTTGACGTTATGCAGTCTATCATTTCCCCATTTGGTGTCTGTATTTTAGATGTTATTAACCTGTTTGTAATTTCATTACTGGCAAGAAAAAATGTGATGCATCATTCATCAGGAGCTTGATGTCTGAATTGAAATAGATACTAAATCATCTAACAGGAGAAAAAAAGTTTGAGTAAACCGGTGTCATGGCGTGGAAAAAAAGAACTGGAGACCAAGGACAGCATAAAAAGTGCGTTTCTGTAACGATGCTAACAGTTGTAATGAATAAATAACTAAAAGATGATGTATTATGCATTAAGCAATTTCTGCAGCTGGATGGAAAACAGATTTAAACTGGGGAAGAAGGGTTTAGTTTTCAACATTTCTGAGGTGGAATACAAAGCAAGGGGCCAGACGTTTAAGCGCCATTGATCTTCTGCAGCTGCTAGATTCATAAATGAACTTGCCAATACTGCATGTCACTAATCACGTCTTGGAAGAATAACTTGAGTCCTTGATATGAGCTTGTTGTTAATTGTGATAAATTCATTAGTATGTTAGTTTAAATGGATGATCATTGAGCTATTTTATGTATTATTAAACATAATAATTGCATGTAATATTTCACACAGATGCAACGCAACGGTTGTTTTACTCTACCGCTTTATTTTGTTCAATTGCATATATGCTTAGACACTGGCAGCAAACCATACTTCACTTTGCATTGGAAATGCAATGCATAATGTATACATTGTCATTATATGCACATTATGAAGATTGAGTGTGGCTCTGATGTGGGCGTGTAACCATTTAGCAAATATACTATACCTTAACACCTCTAAAAAGAGAGAAGACACCCAAGGAGCCTATTTTCTTCATGCTCGTCTCTACTCTTCCCCACTATATATATATATATATATATATATATATATATATATAGTATAGAGTAGAGATATATATATATATATACATATATATGCAGTAGTCAACTTCAAGTCTATTTTAAAATATGTAGAGGGCAGAGGAGAGAATATAGTTCATAGTCAGATATCCAGTGTCATTCAGTCATGGCTCTCTTTAAAGCTTCAGTAGGTAACTTTTGTAAAAATGTATTTTTTACATATTTGTTAAAACTGTCACTATGTCCTGACAGTAGAATATGAGACAGATAATCTGTGAAAAAAGCAAGCTCCTGTGGCTCCTCCCTGTGCTCCTACTGCCACTTGCAGAAATACACCGCTCCCGGTCAGAAACAGACAATCAGAGCCAAGAGGACTGTCTTAGCAGTGTCAATCACTCTCGTATACGCGCTGCTCATACCTCTCCCCCGCACAGCGCGCGTACCGTGTTCAAGCTCAAGATTGCCTGTGTGCTGCAGCTGTGCTAATCGCGGAGAAACAACTTTTCAGGAAAACTGCCAATTTCTCGAGTTACACCTGCTCAGAACACAAAGACGGGCAAACAGAAGAAGACCGATGAAGAAAAGCAAGCTAAAAAGAAAGAATTAAACCGAGCCCGAAATTAAAACGAGGGTCAACATCGGAGCGGCTTTTCAGAGGTGGAGGGAGCTACGCCACCTGAAAGGATTCAACACGGATTCAGAGCTAGTCACATTTCTGCTTGACATGTAAGTATCCCTGCTTGATTTGTTTCATTTTGTAAGAACTACACAACTAAGCTAGCGATGGTTACAGTATCGCTGGTGATACTGCAAATCTCATTTTACTCTGTAGCTTGTTGCTAGCTAAGTCTAACAGTTAGCTTGTTAGCTTGTAGCACGGCAGTAATGTTGTAGCTAACTCCTTCACCCTCAGTATAAGCAATATTGTTTCGATACCTACATTTAGTAAGCCAAAATGTTTTTTTGTCATCACAATGAAATGCAGCTTTGGTGAAACTACTTTAATTCTATTTTAATTAACTACTTTAATTTTATTTTTGATTATTTTTAAACATACAGAAATGCAAAAACAATAGCATGATGGGTGAAAAAGAACAATCAAAAACACAAAAGAACCGGACTTCTTCCATGAATAAAACAACTAAAAAAACAATTTAGTATGCTTGAATTTAAACTCTAAATCAGGCTTTCCACCAGAAATATATATATATAAAAATATATAAGAAAAATCCCCCCTCTCACCCCTTGTGAGTGGGTGGTATGTGTCATCCTCAAGCTCGGGTCCTCTACCAGAGGCCTCGGAGTTTGAGGGTTCTGCGCAGTATCTTAGCTGTTCCTAGGACTGCACTCTTCTGGACAGAGACCTCTGATGTTTTACCTGGAATCTGCTGTAGCCACTCTCCCAGTTTGGGGGTCACAGCCCCCAGTGCTCCGATTACCACTGGCACCACTGTTGCTCTTACTTTCCACATCTTTTCTAGCTCCTCTTTCAGCCCTTGGTATTTCTCAAGCTTCTCGTGTTCCTTCTTCTTGATGTTGCTGTCGCTTGGGATTGCCACATCTATCACTACTGCCTTCTTCTGCTGTTTGTTGATCAACACGATGTCTGGTTGGTTAGCCATCACCAGTTTGTCAGTCTGGATCTTGAAGTCCCACAGGATCTTAGCTTGGTCATTCTCGACTACTTTAGGAGGTGTCTTCCATTTTGACCTTGGGACTTCCAGCCCATACTCGTGGCAGATGTTCCTGTACACTATGACAGCTACTTAATTATGGCGTTCCATGTATGCACATCTTACACCCTGCTGTTATGTGCTGTACTGTCTCAGGGGCATCCTTGCACAGTCTGCACCTGGGGTCCTGCCTGGTGTGTTAGACAATGGCTACTGGATACAGTGTACCAAGACAGTTCCCATTCATTCCAATTAAGGTTGCTTATTCACTGCACATGATAAAAACAGTTTTTAATATTTCAGTATTCGTGGCCCACAGGACATGTACACAACCAGGGTCTTGGCTTTACCTGGTAATCAGTATAATATCAATATGCGTTGGACCCACTGGCCGTTTTATAATTATTTAGAGAGCAAACATTTTTAATGTGTTTTGAATATGTCTGATATATGCAAAAAACAACACATGATCCAGTGCTGTTCACAAATGCTGTAGGTGACTACCTTAAGTAGTAAGTTACAGCTGGAGGCCCTGATGGAGCCATCTTTCAGGTCTGTTATGAGCCATGAACATACATCCCTAACTGGATGAATTAACCAGTTGTAGTTGTAGCCACAGTGCAAGCCTCTGGAGTCTAGCGATACATTAAAATCATACATTTTCAAGAATTCCCTATAATCAGAATCAGAATGAGATTAAATGCCAAAGTAAGTTTTCACTTGGAAAATGCCGTTGTGTGTTAGGTGCATACAATAAATTGTATAAACAATAGAGCAAGGTACTGCAACTGTCAAGGAAGTGACTAGCACATTTAAACTTGTGCATACCGGATATGTTTAAAGAAGAAAGAGTGAGTGTGAAGTAGTGGCTGTAAGAACTTTTGTTTATCATCATTTTGTGTGGAGCTGATGCTAATTAACACCAACTGCAAGATCATTAGAAAGACAAAACACAAAATCAAATGAAATGTCAAATCTGTCAACGCCACGAGTTGCACACAGTGACAATTCCAAGATAGCGACTGAGATACGCATCTGTGAGTGAAATGAGAACAGACATAAATGATTCACTAAGACAGACTCCAATTGCAAATTAATTGGGGTAGACTTGACAGCACAATTGAAAACATGTTAAAACATAAAACTTGACACACATTAATGCACTTCACATTAATGCACACTTCACTGTGAGCACACACAGACCTAACCTTAATCTACAAGGTATAAACTACATCAGGTCAAGGTCCATTCAACATTCATACATTAATGCCATATGATTATTCAGATGTGCGACTGTCGTCACACCTGTCATTATTCTGCTGAGAGTATATCTCTGCGGACCCGCTGCTGAATGATGTATCACCTGTCGACTTAGAAATCACCAGCACTTCCATCACACACTCACCTTGGAACAGCAGAGCAGGGGTGCACAGGTGTGGCAACTTATAATAATTCACATTCCCCTCCTCTTCCACTGTATCCAGGCAGAGTTCTGTCATGGCACCTGTCATCTCCAGTATGTCAAATTTCATTAGAGGAGGGATTCGCTGGACTCTCGCTGCACAGCAGGCAGCAGGTGGCTTGGGATACTAGCATCTCACTGTCCCCCCGTGGGCCACTCAAACGCTCAGATATGCTTTGTCTGCCGCTCTTACCCTACAATGACCTACCTGTTTTGCATAATAAGACTGCTGTAACCCCATTACATGCCACTGTCTTTTGTATGATCAGGCATCAAAGGCACACGCTCATGACAGCAGCCTCTGTTTCCTATTCATACATCTCTAGGATAAAGAAATTTCAGAAATATAATACAAATACACATCAGCTGTTCCCAGTTTCCACATGACCACTGCCTTTAAAAAAATAACTGAAATAAATATAAATGCTGTGAATATTTTTTGCCACCAGGCTTTATTTTGGTTGGTATATATGTTATCATGAATTAATGTCATCACATTGCCTCCATTTCCATTATGTTTCTACAAGTTCTAGCTTCTAATGTTCCTTTTCCATTTACCCTCATTTGAATTCAGAGATAAACTGAATACAAAACATAAAGACACCATCTGTTCACGCTGTACAGTTACAAGGTGAATCCAGATATCCATTGAATCTATTATAGCTTACATATTTTCTTTTGTATACCAGACAAAAAAAGAAGGGGGTTTAGGAATGATTACAGACAATGACACACTTAAGATATCAATTGTGCAAAAATGCTGTTTGGTATTTTATATTATAGTTTAACAAAAAAATAGATTTTCACTTCGATAAAGTTGGTGTGCTCAAAAGATAATAAGAAAAAAGCAAAAAATGGTCAAAATTGAAGCAGCAGAGGCTGAGATATTATGACCTTTCAACCTCATTATAAAACAAGATAAAAAACACCAGATCCAACATTTCCCATAATGCAACTTAACGGTGACTAGGTTCACTCTGCCTGGCAAAGGCTCATGTCTATCATATTTCACGCTTTCAGTTTGTAAAACAGGCTTCTGTTATGTAATATGTTGTTTCAAAGCCCAGACTGACATAACCTCATGTTTTGCTGAGTAGTTCTCCGGCTCCTACTCCACGCTACGGCAGCTGAATTGGTGAAGTGCCCCCTTAACTCAAGGTTCACTTCCTAGCTTTTCTTTTATAACTTTCAACCACATTTCTACGTCTTCTTCAACATATTCTGAGCAGTTTTAGGTCTTCTCATCTCTCTTGGCGTGAGCTTGAAAATTCTTACTTGACTTTGGAAACAGCACATTGAAAAAATATTATTAACTTAAGAGCAACTCACTTATTTTTTTCTGTGTCTTTCAACTGCAGCTTTCCTTAGATGGAGTTTATGTTTCTAATAATTTGTCAATTGGGCAAAGATTACTGTACATGGTAACAACAAATATATCAGATATTATATGTGGATTTGATTAATAGCATGGTGTTAAAGAAACTCACCTGGATGTAAAAAAAGTGTACAATTTCAACTAGTACGCTAGTTATATCATATTCCTAAAACAAATGTTAATATATAGCGACTGCATTTTCATCTAGTACGTGTCTCAGGGGAAACAGAATTAAACCTTTTGTTTGGTAAGCATGTTAAAGTGAAGGGGACAAACGGAAGGAGGGAGATTATTTACGTACTTTGTCTGTCTCTCTTTCGGGTGGACATCGGGCTGGTGCCACTCACTCTTTATTCTAAATGTTGCCGGAAACAAACCCTGTTATTGATTTCTGCTTCTCTCCTACTGATTTCAGATAGAAATCTATATGCCCAAGTTCCTCCTTTCTCCAAAGTGAAAGAGAGCACTCGTCTGATAAATGACAAAGATTAATGACAGGGACATTTTTGTCGTTATTGAAAAAAAGCCTTATCCCTATAAATACTTAATACTTCAGAGAGTCCTTCCGATGAATCCATCTGTGATGGAGTATCTTATTTCTTTCTTTGTTTCATATTGTGCAAAGTGGGCAGCATAGCGGTGACCACCTGCCTACACATTGCATTTCAGCCCCAGAGCACAGCTGCACTATTTTTGTGATTTGAAAAAGCAGTTGTGGATTACAGTCTAATTTAAATTCAGAAGAAGGGACATTACATTAGTTCAGGTGCCACCTCCAAGGTCTTCTACTGCTTCTTATTATTTACTACCGGCTCACTTTATCTGTCAGCTGGAGGCAGAGTTATAGCCCCCAACTCTAAGTGCTGCCCAGCCCGGCATTGTAAAGCACAGTCTTCGCCTCAGTCCTGATCCAAATATCTTCCATCACAGACGCTGACATGAAACTGATTACAGTTGTTCACCTGAAGCTTCATAAAACTGTTACAACACAGCTAACAGAGATGTTGAGGGATGAATGAGCAGAAAATTTGACAGTAAAAACTAATGTTTGTCAGAGGTTACATTATAAAGACAAAGACATATTTTAAAGAAGCAAAATTAAAGGCCTATTGTGGGAAAAAGATCCTGGCACTTCAGCAGTCAACAACTGTTATGGCTGTTTTCCTTAAGTGGCCCATTTCTGTAGCATGTCCTTCAGAGATTGACCTAGGTGCTGTGTTGGCTCCAGCTGTTCCAGCAGAGTTTATCTCAGGCCATAATTACCAATGACAGTGTCTCAGGGAGGAAGTTGTCTCCTTGACAGATAGACAGCAAAACACAGTTGGCAGGACAGTGGTGGGCTAAAAGTATTTTACAGCTGAGGAGAGGGGAAAAAAAGGTAAGATGTTACACTGGACCTAAAGTTCACACTGTACTGAGCACACAGAGGAGGCTGTGGGGTAGTGAATAAAGCATGTGCATTCAAGAATTCCCACTTGTTCAGTAAAAGCACCCAGAGAGCCTTTCATGGGATCCTTAATGTAGTTGCAAGTCCACGCTGATTTTTCAGACAGGCAGCAGCCGAGTCATCACATATGTGCATATGGCACAGGATTTCAGTTTAGGAAAAAGACTGGGAAGCTGCTGAACGCCGTTCAGATTAAAACCTTCTATTCAACCAGAGCAAAGTAACATCCTGCTATTCTGATCTCATTTCTTATTCCTCTAAATCCTCTATTTGTTTGAGTGCAGTCGTGGTCCCACACAAGGCTAACGGCTTGTCGTTAGCAAACACAAGCATAAAGCAATTTCATTACTAATATACCCATGAGGAGCAGCGTCTAAATTAATGTTGTTCTCTTAAGGGAGTGTGAACATTTTTATAATCTAATAATGTGCTAAGATGGTTCAGAGAGTTCAAGAGACAAAAATCTCTGAGAAAGTTTACTTCACAGAGATGCTTCCTTCCTAAATATCTAGCGAGTCTCTGCAATCAGAGTTGTTTTTCTACAATGCCAGCAGATTAGTAAAATGATTGCATCAGCACATAGAGTGAGATGTATGGAGGAGATACAGATGTTCCTGCTTTCACAGGCTAATATCTCCTCCAGGCTTTTGTAACAACTTTGTCTCTGGGATAGATAGATTCAGCTCTCTGTGGGATAGGAATTCATTACTAAAACACACATTTGCCACCAGCTTAGTTTCTCTCACAGTCAAACATTTCTGTTTAATATCCTTAAAAAAAGCTAGTGAGATTGTGCATTGTTGCCTAAAATAGTGAGCTCTCAAATTAACAAGCGGAAGAATTTGAACATAGGAATCAGTAAATGCAACTAGGCCAGTGGTTCCCATTTTAGGGGTTGAGATCCCCTATGGGGTCATGTGATAAATCTGTCAGACAAGATAATTAAAGGGAGAAGACAAAAATACCTGTTATACCAAATTATGTAAATTTTTTGTTTGACATTTTGTTTTTTAGTAAAAAATCTGGACAACTATTGGATTCAGCTACAATGTCCGTGTTCGTCCCCAGGATTAATTGTTATCACTTCTATATCCCCTGACATTTTATAGCACTGTCCTCATATCATTAGTATTTTGTCCAATACTGATGGTTTCTGATCAAATACTGTACTTGCAAAACTAATTAAATCCCCATCATCCCCAGCTCTATTTTGTTGAGTGCTCATTAGCAAATCTCAGCATGGTAACTCACTTTATTAATACAAACATGTTAAGCACTAAACGTGTAACACTTTAGCATTTAGCTCAAAGAGCTACTAACATGGCTCTTTCACCTATTCTGGGCCTCTGAAAATTCTTAAAATGACACAATCCAAGAAGAAAAAATGACTCTTGTTGAACTGCTCATAACGCATGCCCACATTAAGGCCATAACCAATGACAAGGGAGAAGTAAACATTGCTTAATTTTAAGGGGTCACAAGTCAAAAAAGATGGGACAAACTACACTACATTGCTTTGCATCATTATGGTCTTGCAGTGCAATCAGGACAAGGGGTAAAGTATAAATGGACAATGTTTTAGAATTTCTTTGAACTAGGGTTTTAAGGAATTTCATGACTAAAAACTGTCTGGTTGATGAGAAAAGGCTGAATGAGTGTACTACGAAGTCACTTTCCATCAGCATTTGCAATCAAAACCGAACAAACATACTCCTGTATCATATTTATATAAAAACACCAACAATAGGACATTGTGATGTTTTGACAGGGAGCATGGTATATGGTAACAATGCATCAATTCAAAGCAATCTGGCATAATATGTGCCACAACAGAAGATAAAAGAGAGAAACCTTTTAGAAAATATAGTTCTTTGGAGACCCAGGAGATAACTAAGGTAGACGTGAACAAATTTGCCTCTGCGTCAAACACTATTTACAGTAAATAAATCTAAAGATTTAACTTTTATGATATAGCCTATTCAAATATGACACTAGTATATGATATAGCCTATTCAAATATAACACTAGATTGACTCACATTTATTATACACCTATCATTACAGAATCTGTTGTAAGAAATTGTAAAAAAAAGGGTTAGGGTTTGTTTTTCTTAAACTATATTTACTACCAGCCTTTTTCTTCGCTTTGCTTCTTACTTTTAAATGTATCTGATATTGACCCTTTTTTGTCGGATTTTTTTGGCAAGAGTTTCACTTTCTTCCTTCTCCATTGGCTCATCCACAACCGACAGTTTTAGCTTTCATCAAACCAAAGACCTCTCTTTGATCTGTTGAAATTTTCACATGATTTTAGGCATTTAATCTTTCATAACTGGAAAAGGCCTCTTAATCACGTTTCTGCTTGAAAGTTGTGTTCATTTGCAAGACATTATTTTACATCAAGCAAGGATACGTTTCAGTGAAGCTTAGCGGCCTCCTGAGGGATGTGCTCTGGATATGTCCTGCTTGATAGAGCCTGAATAGTCACATCGGCGTAGTCTTATGTTTTTTCAATTTGAGGAAGAATACAAAATCATACAAATCTTTTTTTTTCTTCTGCACTCTAATATCCATCCTAGTACAATACTTATTATTATTACATTAAAAAATACAGTATGTAAAAATATTCTATATTTTTGTCTTTGGAAACATGGCTGATGATCACTGCACTGATTTTTGGACAGCATAGCTTTTAATAAGAGATGGAAGAAGATTGATGGCCCCTAAACAGGGAGGAAAAAGAATGAGTCATTCATTTATTCAGAAGTAATACTGTATATTGTAATTGCTATCACGGTGCTATCACTGTATCCTGTACTGTTGATATCTCAAACTGCTAGTGTGATTGTGAATGAATAACAGAGCACAGGTGCAGCATGCAGCATATTACCGACATGCCTGTTTATGCATCATCACTTTTTAGTCTCTTCAAAATTAAAACATGTAAGTTTCATGCATCCTACTCTAGAGAGCAATAAGACACCTTCTCAGACAGGAGAAGGAGGGGGGACTCATATGCCACCTGTTTGTTACATGTAGAAACTCTTTGGATTCTTTGGAGAGATGCCAGCAACTTCCACTAAAACACCTAAAAACACAATAAAACTATATCATACAATTATTAACAAAGAAGGATATGTTCTGTAGTGTTATATTTTACAGAGGGTAGTATAATCCTGGGTCTGCATGCTAAAAGTCCCAATGAGCTGGTATGGCTGTTTAGGTCCTCTTCACTCCCATCCCATTCTTTATTCATTCATACAAAATGTGAGTTCCAGTGTAAAACTCTCATTGTTGTGCTTTTCAAGGAGAAACACAGATCAACACATTTCCAACCTGTCAGGGATGAGAACGTTTGCCCATCCCTCCTGTGTGTGCCGAGTCTTTAACACTTGTCAAGTTGGGATGTAGAAAACCTCTCAGAGCCCCTAGCATGTGTGAGATACTTTAGATTTGACAATCGTCTTTGAGAAAAAATCGACAGAGGGGCGAGGCCTCTATCACAAAGAAGGATCAGTCGCTCAGCCTGCTTTACTTTTGGCCTGATTGATTCAAAACAACTGTGACCTGCCTATTTCTGTATGTATTCTTATATTTAATGCATTGTAATTTGTAAGGGATGGAGACAAACTCTTATTGGTAGGCCTTCAGACAGGTGAATCCTAATTCTAAAAAGATTCTAAAAAGAAAGATAATTGTGTGTGTGTGTGTGTGTGTGTGTGTGTATGTGCGCACACGTGTGTGTGTGTGTGTGTGTGTGTGTGAAAAGCCTCAACCTTCACTGCACAGTGTTTTATCTGAACTAGCTTTCCCTTTTAAATAATCATTTTGAGCTTGGTGTATCTTAAAGTTGAGACTTTGTTTTGTATGTACAGTACAAACACGGTACATACAAAACAAAATCTCAACTGTGTAAAAATAAAGGATTCTAGTGATACCAAATACAAATGTAATCTCTTTTTACTTTACTCATTGGAGCAAGAGCAAACAGCAGTTGGTAAAAAATGTGGTGTAGTTACCATAATCAAAAGAGCTTTTGTGGATTTTTTTTTTTGTCTTAAGTACGTCTATGTTGGAAGTGTAGGATCTGTCTCTAGGAAGCCCTTGGAAGAGGCTTAGGGATTTGATTTATTTTGTTTGTTAAATGGTTATTTTGTTGTCAGTTTAAATAACAGTTGTGTTATCTATACATTTTATACTATATATTATTATATTGTACAGATGCTCTTAAATCGATTGGTTTAAATGCATTGGTGCTCATTGTTAGGTATTTAGTATACAGTAATATAAATACATTCTATTCTTGTGAACCAGATTCATGTCTATCTCTCTTTTTTCAACTTGTTAATTATGGTTGGTAATCTGTTGTTGAAGCTGCTCTTCCACTGTATTGGGTTACTTACAGATTTTCAAAGATAATGGAACATTTGCATCAGTTTGTCACGTTGCCTCATTCATGGCCATAGCCAGGGTCATACATTCCCCATCAGGACACAACTAAAAATTGTTGATTACTTAAAATGATCTTAAATCAAGTCCTCTTACTAGCTTTTTCTGCAGATATTAAAGTCAATAATAAACTTTTAAGATAAACATTATCTCTTGTGTCTTAGGGAAAATAGTAAATTCATTTTATTTTAAATAGTTATTCAGATTTTGTTTGTTTAAAAGTATTTACATCTATCAGAAAACATGACCATTGATGAAGTTGGCCGAGTGACTGATTGATGAAGTTGGCAACTTGATCAACATTAATCAAAGCAGGGTATGGACAGTGCCTCTAACCGTGAAGACTAATGAGTACAGTGAGTAATGACTCTCCTGAAATGCCCTTGAGAAACATATAATCCCTAATTCTTCTCACAGAGCTGATGCAACACTTAAAGATTTTACAGAACGGCTCCCAGGGGTGTAACTGAGTGAATATGAGTGCAGGTGGTGCTGCAAGAGAATACATGCTCAGTCAACTTTCCCAATATAAATACAGGCACAAAAAAATCCAAAGTGTTGTGCTTGAAAGGAGCATGTAGGGGGTAGACAGTTGAGGAAAAAAAGAGATGTCGTAGTTCAAAGACTGGTTGCATTGTTGACAGAGTGGGGAGTGTAGAGGGGAGCTTCTCCCTCTCAGGCCCGACTCAGAAGTGCAGCCTGCAGGTAAGGCACAATGTACTGCCGCTGTGTACTCATAATCCACCGCTCCTCCTGAAAACAAACAAAAGTGATATCAAATGACTAAAAACACAGCATGCAGATAAAATGGTGGGAATTGGAATGCTGCGAAAGAGATTAAACTAAGCTGCCAAAATAAAGATTCTGAAGAGCCCAGCTGTGCATTTGTGATAGTGAGAATGACAATGATGAAAGTCATTATCAACTTACTTGAATGTGATATCAGCTTGCTTATTTAACAGTGCAATTTGCAATGAAACTGCCACATATCAGTGTATAATCACAATCAGTAGTACAACAGTTCCCCTTCATAAGAATTCCTTTAGAGGTGAAGGTGAAATTACAATATCAGTCCATATGCAATGATTTGAGTGTAAACTAAACTCTTAAACATCAATTTACATCTTGTTGATTTATTTCCTCAAAAAGCACAATTGATTTGCACAAAATATGAGCAGCAAATGGATGAAAATTGTCGTTACCTTCATCTTCTCTGATTGCCCTGGCTTGTGGTACAAACACTTCAGCAGCTGCATTTCAAAGCCACTATTCAACTGAGGGAGGCAGGATTGTATTATCTTGCTGGAAAACTAAAACTGTGAACATGTGTGCACATTTTAGTAACAGGTGCAGTTTTCCTGCAGGGTGTCTTCACAGGCAGTGAGGCTCCACCTTTAAGTTCAGACAAATCCAAGGTTGGACTTACTAAGCTATGTCAATGAATCAATAGAGCAACCTGTAATCTCTCTGTTGTTTGGTAACCAAGTCTCCTGGAATGGAAGTAATTCCTTTGAACAGAGAGGATGCTGCAATCTAAGATCAAGGACAATGTGTTTTCTACAGGGTATTTTGTGGAGGTTGTTATCAACGCAACAGGGAAGCGGTTATGGGAGCAGAACGAGAGGGAGCCACACAGACAAAGCCGGACAGAGAAGAGAGAGAGAGAGAGAGAGAGAGAGAGAGTAAGAGAGAGAGAGAAAGTGAGAGAGAGAGAGACAGAAGGAGAGGGAGAGGGAGAGAGAAAAAGAGAGGAATTAAGAATCTGTTGAAGCCTGTGATTTGTTCTTTCCCTCTAAAACAACCCATAGGAGCATTTCATAAATTAGCGCCCTATCAATGGTAGGAAATATGATCCACAGGAGTGGTTTTAGTCCTCATACCTAAATGTAACGACCCATTTGGTTAGGTTTAGACACAAAAACTACTTGGTTCGGTTCAGGCAAAAACATAGTTAAATTTAGAAATAAGATGGTGGTTTGAGTTCAAATATGTGCATTTGTTATGTTTCTTCATTTCCCTGCATACTACATGATGTATTTATAATGTAATTGTGCATGTGACCTAGTTCTGTTTACACAATGACCCTTCGACCAGGACACAAACACTGGTTTTCTGGATGAGTCCTGTGTTTGTTCAACTCATCCACCCCATCATTGTTTTAATTTTTTGGTCTGCAACCAGAAAATGTTTTAGTTCACTCAATCTGTACAGATCATTCTTATCTTCCCATCACCCACCCATTTAAGAAATAAACACTGACAAACAATTACAAACAATACACTGAGACAAAGAAACAACAAGTTAGAGGTAGCACAAGGCTACAGCCCGGTCCTCACTAAATCAGCGATGCACTGCCACGTGTCCAGAGTCTTCCCTGGGGCACCATTAATCTGCACAGTGGAGAGATCCAAATAAACCATATCCAAATAGGAAAGGGTCCACATGCGGATGGACAGGTTGTGTGGCAGTTTACAACGGGTTGCAATCATCCTCTTTGTAACAGGTACAGTTACATTAAACAAGACGGAGATTTTGGATGCAATATTGTTCCAGAACTGACCAACAAGAGCGCACTCCCAGAACATGTGTAGCTATGTGCCTTGTGCTTTTATTAGGCAAAAAGTGCACAAAGGGTTGTTAATTATTTTCATGCATTTTTACGGGGGTGAGATATGTCCTATGTATGAAATTGTAGTGAATCTGCTGATGGTCTGGATTCTGGAATGGTAGACCATACATCATGCCAGTCGAGATTGATACTCAGGCCTGGGCAATCATGTGCCCAGATCCTCTCAATGTATCTTCAAATTATTTAGGACAAGTATTTATTTATTTTTGTGGGAAAAACGAGACAATTCCAATAAAAGTCATGTAGAAGTACCATTCATTTCTGTCTGAAGCAATGTTGTAAAATAAAGATGTTTTCAAATTCTACAACTTTTGGGCTTTGAACTATAATAGCATATAAAAAAACTCCCATTTCTCCCAATCATGTTCATCCAGTAAAAAAGAAAAAGGGTTCAAATGAGGAAATAAATTAGTGAAGGGAATACATTTGGAAGAGCAATACAGTTCATGTGTGCTTGTTATAGTCAATTGAAGGTATGGGGTTTCATCTTCAAGGTTAAAAGTACTACTAAGTCACAATTATTTGGTGAATAAATCACATGTTAAAATCTGTATTATTAAGGTATATCGCTTTAAGGTCCAATGTGTAACGTTTTAGTTCATTATCAAAATCTGTGTTGCCCGTTCCATACTTGTCCTTTTCATGAATATTTACAACCACTATCAATTCTAGTATTCCTTTTTGGCTTGAAATTTAACATTTGCATTTGCACAAACTGGGGTAGATGCTCCATATTCATGCGCCATCTTGAAAAACATTAGCAGGTAAGGGACATGCAGGATATACGGCTCTGCCTTTTTTGCGTTTTCACTGTCACAAGATGAACTCACTGGTGCTGCTAATGGGTATCGTTACTTGCCCCTGCAAGTTTGAAGAAGGAAACATGGAGGACCACACGTATTCAAAATCCAAATTTCAGGAACAAGGGTCTTCTTCTTCGCCCAGAAAAAAGTTAAATGATATTGAAAAGAGCATCTTTGTGGCCGGGTTGGCTCAGTTGGTAGGCGCACATATACTTAGAGGTTTATGCCTCGACGCAGAGGTCCAGGGTTTGAGTATGACCTGTGACAATTTCCTGCACGCGTCTCTCATCTAGCTGTCCTGTCCATTAAAGGTGGAAAATCCCCACAAAATAATCCTCAAAGAAAAGAGCATCTTTGCTTTTGAAGCGTGAAGGCTACCGTAGCTTTAATACGTACTTTGAACTGCGTGGCACCAGAGTTGATTGCTTCAATATATGATCTCAATGCTAGATGGGAGAAATTCCCACACATTGGACCTTAAAGCTGGATACACTTTTACTAACCAGTTGATTTGATCTAAGCCTTCTAATATAGCCTTTTGTCCCAGTTTTTGAGAGTTGATAGATGTGGGAAAACAAGCAGTTTTTTTTCCATCAAGTTTAAAGACTTGATTGTATTTCTCTTTTAGAAGAAATATATTCTCAACATTGTTCAGTTCAATCATCAATTGGCGGTGCCCATTGTGTTCCTGGGAGTTATTATGATAAGTGTTGTATCTTTCTTTTTTTGTGAACATATTTTCCCCTCAAACTGTTTGGTCTACTTTTGCTTCAGTCAGTGATTTCCTGCGTTTCCCACAGTGACTTTCAATAGCCTCGCAGAAGGGGCTTCTCGGTACAGAACAGGTTCAGAGAGTAATCACAAAGGCAACAACTGCTTTTTCCAGTTGAGAGAAAAAAGTAATACAAGGAGAGATCAATGCTGCAGTGTTCTCTGCCCATTTGTTGAAAGTACAAACAAAGAAATTATTTGTGATGCACTGCGAACACCTTGGCTCTGAACTGACTCAAGATGAGGATCTTTGGTTTGCAACCCAAACTGAACTATTCCGGCTTTCTGGTTCATGAAGTCTTCAGCTCAGCAGCGTTCTGGAATCAGACATGGACAGTAGATTTTGTTTTTATTATTTTTAAGACAAGCCAAGCAGAGTGATTCCGGCAGATGGAGCTACAAAAAGGTGGTACATTAAAGTGTTTTTGCATGCTTGCATTATGGGCAACTAAGGTAAAGTGGGGTCTCTTCTTTGATTCTGAGGTACTAACACTGAAACTTATCATTTACTACTTAAATGGATGGTGGATAGCTGAAAGTGAATACTAATTTAAATCTATAAATGAATTCTAATATAAAACAAAAATTGTGTCAGTGTTACATTTCCTTAATAGGACTATCATAACGCGTGATTTCTGGCCATTCATTAATTTTGTGAATTTTACTAATTGTTTCTAATGGGTAAAACAGTTTGCAGTTACTGGATTATGATTATCAGAAGAGTATTAGAGAGTAGTTGTCCTGAGTTACAGGACAACGTTGCAGCTGTACAGTAAGTGGAGACATACCTACTATAATATTAATATCCCTACTAAAATGATTAAAATAGCCCCTAATTATATTGGTGTATTGTATAATGCCAATTACTTTCTAAAGAATCATTTTGCAGCAGTGTCCTGAACAAAAAGTCTTTGAAGCTGCCTTTACTGGACATAGGCAACATGCAACAATGTGTGTTGAGGCTTACATCTCTCTGAACTGTGCAATGTACAAATACCTACAAATTATTTTTATATTTACTACAAACGAGACCATCTGCTTCTGAGTCATGTATGATATGAACTTCTTTTCAAATGATAAAACAATGGAAATATATCTGCCGTGTAACATTTTAGCAACAATAGTTTCATATTACCATGGTACATTTGTGTTTTTTTTTTCATGGACACTATTATGTGCTAAATGTGCAATGAATCAAATTTAGGTGTTTTATTTACAATATTAGTGTTATCTGCAATAGTTCACAGTGACGCATCTCCTTGATAAATTAATTTTACATTTAGCAGTTAGATTCATCGGGGAGAGACTTTATCTATCAGATGCCTTGTTATACTGATACTTAATGAAGCCATGGGAGGATGAGTCAGTTTCCTTGTGTCAACAATCAAACACCCACATTATACTCAAAGCAGGGATAATGGCAAATCTAGGATGCACATGCAGCATGTTACTCTCATCAGAATGGTATGGAATCTGTAAAATACTCAATGTACTGTATATGCACATATATGTAAAAAGACGCGGGCATTCTACAATATATTTTCTAAATCCGCCAATTTTCTGTAATCAGACTTCCATTTGTCTCATTGTTTCTCTCACCCTTCTGACCCACTGTGGTCAGCTCAGCCTGCAATTGTCAACCCTCCAATCACCAGTCAATAATACACTTCCAAGCCATCATCAGGTGAAATTACATAGTAATAACATAAAGGCATTTTAGAAGTTTGAATTGTTTTGCTACTCGATTAAAACCCTAACCAAAACTTTTCTGATCAAACTTCATTAGAAAATAAAAATGGACTCCTATGCCACTGTTACCACAATATTACCCTAAATCTACAAGCAATTACACTCATTTACAAAAAGACCATTTTTCAATATAGCAACAGAAAACAATAAACCAGAGAAAACAGTATAAACACAAGAAATGTAATGGTGCCTTATTGTGACCTTTATCCTCTACTAGCTGAACGTGTACACTGACTGCCAACTCAAACATTCAGTGGGGTACCAACATTATGAGACATTTTTTCAACACTGAGGAAAACTTTGGCTACAATTTTCAACATTAGTTTTCACAATTGACAGTACGCCAAAGCCCTCGCCTGTAGAGGGCTGTACTCAGTTATAGTTTAGCAACTGTAACTATAACCTAGCACGCCTTGGCTAAAATGTGAGCAGAAAATGTATATGCAATACATTAATTAATCAAATGTTTTTTTATCATCACCCCAACATTTACTTTTACATGATATGACGGAAACTAGTCAAGTTGTGTACCAAACATTTTGGCAACTCCGAGTTGTTGTTCCAACTTGAGGCAGCATTCACATGAATTTTCACAGTCAGGGACTCATTTTTCTGATTATTCAGACACCACATAAGTGCAGCATGGGCAGGCTCAGTCTTTTGGCACAATATCAAGTGCATTTTTATTTCTTGTTTTAAAATGTGTCAGCTGATGAAATGAGCAAAGATTAGAATTTTTTTTTTTTAAAGACATTCAATGCTTATGAGCAACAATTGTGAAGCCTGCATTTACCTACCTCTCAAGGGCAACAATTATTAAAAATCTCAAGTGTAAATCTTCTAATATTGTGATTGATTTTGCTAGAATGGAAAGCTTGGTGCAGCAACAGTAACTAAGGGGGGCAAAGCTTAGCAACTAATGTATTTCATGGGATGAAGCATGCTTTGTTACAGCCTTATGTATAAATGCATATCATTGTTGAGTCCAACAGACATGTGCTTGCACAGTAGACTTAAACTGTATCAGGTCAAAATGTGGGAGTGTAGCTGCTAGCGAGGCATCAATCACTCTGTTATTTTCCACCAAGTGCTCAAAGAAATGTACAGATTCAATGTAAACATGCAGCTGACAGAAAATATTTAAAAAAAACATTTACATTCAGGTTAGAGTCATGGGCCATGGCCTTATCTGTCCGTCGTCTGTCCCCCTCCCCTCCGCCCCCCGAAATCAAAATCTGATTCACAGCGGTGACAGTCTTTGTATGTGACACACAAAGGTTTGCGTTGGGGGGGCTCTCTCTGTTTTTCCTTCTTCCTGTCTCAATTCTATGCCACTGCCACATCCAAAACAAGGTTTCTAAATAGATCCATCCTGAATGTGGCGTCTCAATGCACATGAGTTGTGCACTGAAAAGTCCTAGTACATTAACCCAATTTCATTGGATTAAATCCTTCCTCACTTCCACCCACAACATACCACCCTAAGGTCTCCTCTCCCCTATGCCCTGTCATGCTCCATTTCATGGCCTCGGTGTTGGGGAGCATTCTCTGTCTGCTGCTCTGGCCAGGAAGATGTGAGTGAAGGAGGATGTAATAACTAAAACCCATATTTTCTAGTTGGAGACGGCTTTAAAACTCACAGCACGAGTGCAGAGTGGGCATACCATTAGGCATATCTGGATCTTGTTCAAACCCCCAGGCAGTATGAATGAAACCTCTCCTAATGGTCCAAAGAACCATTTACAGCCAACAAAATACATTGTCTCTGTCAACGAAAAGGGACATTTGAGTGCATCTATTCATTTTTCTTCTGGCCATAACACTGTTTCTCTTCAAATGGACCTATACAGGAAAACAATTCTTTCAAAGGATAATCACAGTTGCGGGTATGCTTGGATGTGTTTTTCTAGATTGTTCCACATCACAACTTAACTTGGGTTATTGAGGCTAAAAAGAGCAAACCAGGACAATCTTTTTTCATCATTTTTGTTTTCTTAATTTTTTGTGTCTTTTCCCCAAAAGGGTCAAACACATGATTTAACCTCCCTAATTAGCACACTGCTTTTTTTAAACTGCTGGGGCACATATAGATATTTTCTTCATGTTCCTTGTTTCTGTCCAGCAAAACATTTTCACCACTTAAAGCGGACATTTTGGTAATAATCAGGTAATGTGAAAATGAAAATGAAAATGAAATTGAAGTTAGTTTAAGATACTGATTTCAATGATCAAGACATATCAGTCAGCTGGCAGCTTGCCAGACAGAAATGAAATCCAAATGGAGCATCTACAGCAGGCAGAGCATCTTTGGAATAGTTCTGCTTCTTGGTTCTCCTCTTACATCTTTTTTGAATTTATGAAACTGTATAACAAATAAAAGAGTTTGGAAACACAGAGGTCAGAGAAGAGAATCAAGCAGCACCCTCGCACACAAACATACTCTTGTGATGTATTGTTCTTCAGAGACAGCCAGGAATTAAAAAAAGAAAATCCTGCACATAATTGTTGCAGCATATACTTTTTTTAAATCTCTGTGGGTTTGACACCACCTCTCACTGCTCCATTAATCCCAGTACCTCCTCTCCCAGAGAGGCTGCTTGACTTTATTCTTGACTCTTTTGAAAAATCTCCTCAGCGAAAGAATGGCTAAAGTTTGGACGCCAAGAAATGTGGTTGGAAATATTGTTATGCACTCTAGCATGGTTCTACACCCTGTCACTCTCACATTGTATTCTGATACAATTTGGGGTTGAATTGTTGTCATAACTAAATTAATTTCTGGTGTCATAGTAGTGTGTTTTATTTGAATGCCATCCATCCACACTAATCTCTTCCCTTTTTGAATTTGAATAAAAAATACTTTTTTCTCCAAAAATGACTCAGTTATATAAACAGACTTAATTGATATGTTACTAATTAGAACGATAAAAAAGTTTTTTTTCCCCTTTAATATTCATAACCTTCTTTATTAAACACACAAGTTATTGTTTAGGTCTGCGAACAAAACCAAAAATGTATTTTAATGCATAGAAACATACTCATTCCTTTTTACAGCCATATTTTCATTTCATTACAAAAGAAATTTACAAGTAAAATACACAATGTTGTAATTTTAAGCGATGCATTGGTATTTAATGTTTTTTTTTATCATTCCTTACCTCTTAATCACACCCTACAGTTTGAACAGGAAAATAAGGACATGGAAATGTAAGTAATCATGTTATCTGGGGAGTGCTGCCTGTGGCAAAAAAATATTGCTTTTTCCTATGGTGATAAGCCTCATGTTGTTTTCTTCATTGGAGCAAGATGGCTGTTTGGATATCTTTTTGATAAGAACTGTAGAGACACACCTTAAGTGATGACTGCAAGATAAAGCTGCATGTTTACAAAATATATTTTTTTCTTTTATAAAGCCCTACTCCTCAGAGGGAAAGTACTCAGTGAGGTGTACAGTGCTTGATGTCTGAGTATTGTACAACTGATTTATGTTACTTCAATTTAACGGATACACTATTTCCAAGTTAATTTAGATGTTATCTGATCAACTAAGCTTCCTACTCAAAAGTAAAAATAAACAGGAAAAAGAAATTATATCTGAGTAAATTGGAAATCAGCACACACTATTATGAATGTAATTGGTTGATTATATTGCTCATTATAAGTGATGAACACTAAGTGGCGATATCAATTTGACTCATGAATGCCCCTCAGTATAAACAACACCGAGAGAATGAGCCAGTCACATCCAGCCAGCGTTTCTCTGCGAGGAAACAAAACAGTGTTATCATCGTTTAAATGGAAAACATCAGAGTTGTTCTGTTTGACTCCATTACTGTAAAACCCTATGTCCTGTTAAAGTTTACTTTTTATAAATATTCATGTTATGCCTGAAGTGATGTTATGCATCCTACAGCTCTTCATCATGGCAACACATTTGAAGTATAAAAGAAGATATTTCCATGTTCACATGCAGGGGGTGGACATGACATGAACACCTGTTTAACATATTATAGCCTCACACAACAACCGTGCTTTTTTAAATACCACCTTTCTGAATCCTAAAAGCTTAATTTGTCAGCACTTCAGTGACATTGTCAACACTGATTGAACATTATAGGCTTCACAAAGGCTATATTTATTGCAGGGCTGTGGTAGTGGATTTGCATAATATTATATGGGTGTTAATGTTACTGTATCCTATGCCCGTAAAGAGTTTATTTTATATTAAAAAAAAAAAAAAAAACTTAATTTGCAGTGTTTTTTTGCAATTTCGATGTGTGTTTTGTGATATTTTCCAATGAATTTCAGCAGTGTTAAAAACTTGCAGCTCTTTAAAGGATTAGGTAGTTGCGATCTGCAAAATTTGTCAATTCTTGCTGGGACATGTGGGAATGTCAAGGACATTTACTCTTCCATTGTACTAAATAAAACCATTACTTTCCTATTTTCTAGAAACCTTTTCCTTTATTTTTCCTAGATGCATTGGTAGCAGAAAGTAACCAAAGACAAATGAGAAATGGGAAAAAAAAATTCTTGGTTGCATGAAGTGACTAGTGTCCTTAATTGTCATGGTCAATTTTTTTTTTCTTTTAATGGTTTCACTAAGAAAGTGACACTTGATGACTGTGATGACTGTGACTCCTCTATGAGTTTACTGAGGTTTGTATAACCTGCTGTTTCTGTTTGCTCTTGGGTGCCACCATCTTTAGCACCCTGAACTTTCAATAGGAACATCTCATACCAACCCCTTAGTCTGAGAGGGGCTTTATTCCCTGTACCTTTTGCATCCCTTCCTCACAGTCTGGCTGGTCTCTGCTGCCTGACAATGTAAGAAAACGTTTTATCTGCAGTACTAAGAGATTTACACTCTACCATTTTGAGGACTCAGTCAAAAAGGAGCAAGAAGGCAAAGGGCAAAGACGTTTTCAATCACAAAGCCTGTGAAAGAGAACGCTACACTCCAGGAAAAATGGTCACCGAATATACAAATCTAATCAGTTCTTATATTCTTTTGAGACAAGATATTGCTGAAGGATATGATCCAGTGTGAGAACCAATGGGATCAGTTAGAAAGAGACAGATTTAAATGACTGGAATTGCTGAATTCCCCCCAGAATTGCACAATGGGATTTAAAAAAAAAATAAACACATTTTGCCTAACTAATTGTTCTTGACATTATTTTTTTGACTAAATAAGAAAAAGAATTGGCAGTTTGACCAATAGGAGCACACTTTTTAATAGGTTCACCTATTTTTTTTGTTTGACGACATTGACATACTGTATGTATACCCGTCAAGGGTTACACACTATTCCACTGATCCACAGGTGGCAGTATAATGCATACTGAGTCAAGAAACACTGCAATCTGCCAGCAAATGTAGGGGAAGGACTGCTAGAAAGTAAACATGGATGTGAACAAATCTACTAAAAAATCTGCTTTCAAGCAATTTGTTTTATGAGTAATCCAATATATCAAACCTGTTTGTTAGACCTCAAGGATACACAATGTAATTTGGTGAGTAACACTGTATGTTAACATAATTTTTTGTCTGTTATAAAGAACTCTCAAAAGTATTAATAACATTTTATGGAAATATATATCCACAAATGGCTACAAATACAGAATTACATGTACATTGCAATGTATTTCACCAACAATGATGCTACTGGGCTGCTCATTGTAAAAACAATACTATTCAAACCCTTGTCATACTTAAACATGTACATCATGTTTATTGACAAGAGAAATGGTATGTGTATGTATCCAGGATGTAAGTGTAAATAAAATGATCTTGTCTGTGATTTACTAAACAGAGTCAAAGCAATACTTTGAACTGTACAGAGTGTCTGTGTGTGAGCAGGTTTTCAAACATTCAGTCACAAAACCTTTCAAGTGCGTGCTTTCAACAGAACATTTTCCTTTGAATCCATATGTCAAAAGCTTCTTTTGTTTTTACATGATGACTTGATGATGACAAAAAGTATTCATCTCATGTCAGATGATGAAACTAGACTATCCGGTGTCTTTCAAGATGAATACTGTTGGACTGCCTTTCAGCACTAAAAGACAGAATGAAGTGAAGCATCTACAGTAACAAGAAACATCTATGAGAATAATGTATTTTAAAATGTTTTGCCAATATGAATGAAATAAAATCATCCTGGCTCTCCAAGTATCAGCATTACAAGTCTAATGGTAAAAATCTATCCCATCTATTTATATCTTATTACTGCTATCTATCCATTTTAAAATGAGCTCTGTGAACAGGGCACTGTAAACAAGATTAAAAGAAGCATTTTTCTGACACAAAGTGCTAAGAGCTCATGATTTGAAATTTCTTGAAAACAATCATTATCTACATGGAAATACTGCTGAAAAGCAATATATTCAAAACAGCAGAATAGAGCATGTTGCCCACCAATAAAAGTTCTTGGATATAATAATATTCCTTTACCTTTTGAGATATTTAAAATTGATCAAGCACTGCAATAATTGAACTGCATGTTATTAAGCAAGCCCACTAATGCTATAACAATAATAAAAGGAAAAAAAATAAAGAACCATAATATATAAGTGGATAAAGTGGCTAACAACCTGTTAAAACAAACATGTCAAAATGTCAACATAATCTGTGGTATTTCATTTACTGCCAACCAGTAAAACAATATAAGATACATTTTAATGTGAAACATGTTCATATAAAAAGTTATGCTTTGTCATTTGATTTCACTGATTGATGAAGTACACTACGGATTCAATCTAAACCTTTATCTGGTTTGTATAAAATTACAAAAAGAAAATCCTGAAGCGTGCTGGAAGTGATATAATTTATGACTGAGCAGCAACATTGTTTTTTTTAAATAGACAGAGTGACTGGCTGAGCAGGTAGAGGGATGTAACACCTCACGGAAACCTTCATCAACAGAGACTCTGTATACAACACAGTGCACACCCACATTGTCTGACTGACAAGTGAGTTCTGACAGATGCTGTGCAAAAAACACCCCACAGTGACTTCTTAACTTAGAACATGTCACCACATTAGTAAACAAAAATATCATAGAATAGCATTAATTTAATAATGATTAAGTGCTGACAGAGAGATGTATATTACCAAAAGAAGTGTCTATATCTTAGAAACTGAGTAGAAGCAGCAAAGACACTAGACCAAGTATTGTCATATTACACTGTTTAACACACTTTTACCATTTTATACTAATAGGAAATTATACAGTACAATCTGTTCAATGTAAATCAAACTCCTAATTTTGGAATGTCGCAACCAAGTAAACTTCACAAGAAGACATCAAAATATTTTCCAAAATGTAATACTTGTTTTTTTTTTTTGTTTTTTGGATCTAGAGCTTAGAGCTGTTTCACCACCATTTATTTTATTTTTTCATATTTAGTGTGAATACAGTGTGGTCTGAGTATACTTCATTTGTCACTTCTTTGGTAAACACCCCACATATAAAACCTGAACCACTTTTACAGCCATGCCAGCATGACAGCATGTGAGGGTGCTTTAAGCTTAAGTGTTAACTTTAGCATGCTAGCATGCTCCTAGTTTAATGCCTGAATGAGTCTTAATGTGCTGCTATGTAGCTATGTTCAACATCTAAGCTTACTGTGATAACATGCTGACATTTGCTAATTAACACTTAACACAAAGTCCCACTGAGGCTGGAAAGAAAATTAAAATAATTCCAGGTTTTTTGTTGAGTCGTTACATTTGGTCATAAACGGCGCAATTTTGACCCAATGATGGTGCTCAAGAAAGGTCAGGGATTATTGAAGTTATTTAAATTCATCCTGAGAGAATTTGTGTACCAATTTCATGGCAATATATTTGATATTTGTTAAGACCTTTCAATCTTAACCATGAACCGTCCATTTAAACGTGCAACTGCTGATGACAAATTGAACCAACAGCAGTATGTGCATAAAAAACTTAAAAACATAGAAAAAAAAAACTAACCAAAATACAAACAGTATAGATAGTAAGTATGAAGTAACAAAATATTCCCAACATGAGGGGCATAGGTATACATACTCTGATGCAGTCAAAAACAGTGTCAGAACTAAAGTTGAAAAAAAATCAGTGATGTCCAGCACTATAGGGGAGGCTGTCAAACCAGGAGAGATCAGCTGTCAAGTCACCAAAGACTGTGAGGCAATTTACAAAGACTGTTGCTCTCTCCCAGCTTCCCAAGCTGCAACCGGTTACCAGGCAACTCAAGCTCCCAGTTGGCTGGGGAACAAGTTTGAACTTAACAATTTAGTTTTTGACACAAGCCTGTCTTTGTTGTCTCTCTCCCCTCTTTGTCCGTAAACCTTTCACAAAGTCATTCAGGCATTCTCCCCATGAACAAAAGATTTAAGAGTATTTCACATATTACCCTGTCCTAGCTTTCAAAAATGTTTCTTTTTTAACCATGTGCAACTTCCATGCCAAAGGGTTCAATTTAATTTGTTTGTTTTTCACATTTCAAGCTATGGTCCACAATTGTTCCTCTGAACAAGAGGAACGAGACAAATAATGAACATCTCACATGGAATTCTGCTGTTCACGCTCTCATTTATGAAATATGGATTCTGGTCCTAATCTAGTGATCATAAACTAGTGCTGGTGTGTTGCTGACTCTCACATCTTAATCATCAAGGTCTGATGTTGAATATATCTGAACAATCCACTTTGTTTTACAGCATCACGACCAAGTCAATTGGTTCCAAATCATAAAGTCCTTTGACGCAGGGAATGATATAGTCCCTTTGGCTTGCAGTGATTGGATTTAGCAGCCCACGACTCTACATTTTATTGGTTGCTGGCACTGATCTACAGAGTTATCAGTAGCTTGAAAAAGACTGACCTTGCTGGAATCATCCACCATGGGATCACATGAGGAGGTAATTGATGTGTCGCCCCAGGTCAACGGTTAAAAGGAAACATAAACGCCAATGGCGAATTCATAGGAAATGGTTTATTGCATGAATAAACAGACAGCCAAGCAGTGAACCACATCAAGACAAATACTTCATCATACCATCACACATACCATGTTTTTGTAGAGGAATCACTAATCACTATGAATCACTATGAATCTAAAATATTACACATGACTAAGACTTTCTAGTCAAGGAAATGTATCAAAAATAAATAACTGTGAGGGTTTATTTATGCAGAGACATTTAAGGGGTTGTGCTTTTAAAACCATCTGTCTCCTGTAGTAGAGAATAATTTCCATTACAGAGAGAAAAGAGTAGGTGGTTATTATTTTAATTACAGAAAATCTTTGTAAATAGGATGAGAAGGAAGGGAGAGAAAAGTGTATGAAAGTACAGTATGCTGTATGAGCAAAAAAAACAACAGTTCTTAGACTGTAATATAAGGACTTTAGTCTAAACAAACTCTTACCGGTTATCTTAATGTTCATTCTTTTGTATATGGTAAGTAGTGTGCAACTGTTGTGTGCAAATATGTTAGCAAAAAGTTCATTGCTAATGCATGAGTGTAACTAAAGACCATTCATAAATATTTTACAAAACAGTTAAATAAATGTGTATTGAGAAAGTGAATAGGTTGTGGGAAAAAATAATTTTGTAATAAAGAGTTAAAGGCGATAGACTAGCTATGTAGCAGCCCCATGAGGTACATGCCAAGCAACAGTTTTTCATGAAAGCTGGACAGACAACATTGCTGCTCTCAGGTGCCTGAAATGGTGCTAAAGGTTTCTTAAAAAGTAAGTGTGGTGGTTATACCAGCCAGGACATCTCAGACTTAGTCAGCTCACGTTGGCAGGCGGGCTAACTGTGGGTAACCACAGCTAGTACATTGGCTTCCAAAGTTAAATCTTTGCTATAATCATTTTTCAAACAGTGGAATGAATCCCCAAATGCCAGGATGAGTGGTACTTGTAATATTCTTTTATCCATCCTTCCAGCAAAGGTATAACATATTTTCTTACAGCATGAGGTGTATCCAACACAAGGAAACATTGGACAAGTGGGAGGCAGTCCGTCTCGGTAAAAGACTGTGGCCTAGAAATGCAGCAAAATTGACATTTAAATGTATGTCTCTATATGTTAATGTGTTACATAATTATGATAAGTGTCAGTATGCTAGCTTTTAGCACGAGAAGTATGGTTGACACGACTTAGTCATCCAGTCATAAACTAAAGTACTGGACAGATGAAAACTTTGCCATTGTGGTGCTAGAAAACAAAAGTCAAGGGGATCATCAACAATTTATCCATGTCATGATTCATCCTCTAGAGAACACACAGGCCTGTACCAAATGTCATAGCAATCCCTGTACTTGTCTAGAGACCCGGACCGTTCGACACTCTAATAACCAAACAACATCAGCATCCAGAGATCTAGGCTGCTATGTCTAAAAATAATGTAGTTCTTTGGGACGCAGTTATGAACCTAATAAAGCATTTACATTATAATGCAAATATAAATAATATGTCTATGAAGTTTCCTTTTCATTGTCTTCAACAGTTTGTTTTACACTTAATTAGCTTTCTATCTTCCCCACACATAAAAAACCTGCAGGCTTTGCTGCCTTGCATTATGCAAATTAGCTTAAGCCAATCAAATGAGTCAAATCACATAAGCATACATGCACGGTGCTGGCTTGTCTCATGGAAATTACTTGCATGCAATGTGAATGGCGCCCTAACACTGTGAGGGTTTTGACTTTGTTTATTTAAATAGGTTGTTAGGCTATCATCAGCTATAACAGCATGCCCTTGTGTTGGTCTTTTGCTAATATGCAAGTGAGTGATTCTAAGGAGACTCCAGGTGAAAAAAGGCAATAGTATGCTATGGGTGCATGAGTTGAAATAACCTTTTGCAGAGCCATCAGAAACAGGTCTGATGCTGATGGGATACACAGAGTAGTATCCTTTGGAACAACCTTATTCCAAACCTGGACAGGTGCCTGGATGCACTGCACAATAAACGTATATAAAGATTTCTGTCAGGCAAGCAAAGCCAGGCTCAAATTTTGGCAACCCCTTTGTGATGAGTCATCGCTATCACAGGCCTACAGTATAATGTTATAAAAAAACATTAAGCACTTCACAAGTAAGGTCGTTTGACAAAAATCCCTTTGATAAACTTTAAGGTGCAACAACTCATTAAACGTTACTCCATAGGGGCTTTAAAATCTAAAGTGGAAAAGCTGCCTCTCACCCTGTATTACAGCAGAGAAGAGCAAAGCCTCACATGGCACCTCTCATAAAAATATTATTGTAGTCTTTTTAATGTGTATAAGAGTTCCTTCTCAGCTATAAGTAGAAAAAGAAAAGGCATTTACCATCATACCATCATTATCCAAATCTGAGATGACATGACAGAAGAATAGTCCAATCCACATGTCAAAAACATCATCATATACAGACTTCAGTGAATCACTTTAAAGGTGTGATGTGTGATGAGAGTTGGTGCACATACCCTGCATTACCATTCTATTAAGAATCACAATATACCACTCAAATGTTGCATGGATTGCTTTAGAAGGACACCAACAGTAGTATAATCTAAAAATCAAGCCTTCATTTAGATTTTATTTTTACAGATTATTTCTTGGCATAAGTATCCAAGGCTTGACTCGGTTGAAATTTCAGTTCTTAGAATTTCTAAAGTACACATATCAAAATGCTTTGCCTGATATTGCACCCTGACGCAACACTGCCAACAGGTGCATTCTGGGTCTGGCAAAACTCTTATGCTTTCACCTAATGATGACTTTTTGTGCGGTGTTCTGCAATCTTTGAAGATCAATGAGAGTTACTGTTGAGTGCTTATTCCCCAAGATCAAAAAAACTATTTGTGGAGTGTGATTGACAAGAGAGTGAATTACATTATGTCACAGTATATGCATTGAGGACGATTGTGCAAAAAAGTTTTATCTTTTGGACAACTTTGCAGAACACAAACTCACACTACAATACACTTATTCTCAGAGGCGGACTTACTATTGGGCAAAGGTAGGCAATTGCCTTAGGCCTGTGGGAAAATTAGTGATCAATTGTGTATGGGTGGTGGCAGTTTGAGAGAAGCGAAGGACACACGGGTGAGGTCACGTAAAAGCTGACTTGTATTCAATGCTATTGTTGGATAGTTAGGTGCTTGCATTAATGTTGCAAAACAGCTAGAAATGTATTGAGAACAGAGTGTGCTTTGCAGCTGGGGCACAGCGTCTTTAACAGAAAATATGAAGAAGGGAGGAACTGACACACACACACACACACACACACACACACACACACACACACACACACACACACACAGACAGAGTACAGGCAGGGCAGATTAAACCACAGTCAAGGCCGTAGCACGCAAGATAACACAAGGGAGAAGGCCTGTTGTATGTGAAGAGACAGTTACTCAAGAAAGTAAAGGAAAGCAGCAAAGGTGGGGGCTCCCAAGAAGAGAATGATTACAAAGGGACAGACAGAGAAAGGAGTGCCCCAGCAATAATATAGCTAACCAATCAGGCTCCAGAAGGAGAACCTATTTCTATCTGAGCACGCCAATGTTAAAGTGCCTTTTGGGGAATCTCTGCGCTAGGCAGGATTTCCATTTGGTCCGTGCACGTTTAACTGCCCGGAAAAGCATTTCGTCTGTCTGCAGCGTCTTTAATAAATTTTTATATCCTAACTCAGTGGATTTGAAGTGACTCATTAAACAGATGGATAAAATTTCCCAACAAAATGGTAGCAGAGGATGGTTATCTAGAGGTCCAGGGAAATTTCGCTGGATCCCGTATAGTACGGGTATTCAGCCCTACAGGACTATTGACTGCGGGACCAGGAGGACTCAGGTCTGATCACACCGACCGGTCAACAAAAAAAAAAGGTAAGCAGAAGCCTTTTTAATTAAAATTCTGCGATTGGACAAAACAAAATCAAGTGTGATCAGACTGGATTTTTAACTGGTTTCAGAGAGTCTATTGTCAGACAGACCAAATGTGGGGCAGGGTAGGGGTAGGATAGGATGGTAGGAGATTTAGGAAAAGTGTAGGTTAGACTGACTAAGAGAAAAAGGAGAATGGTAAAGGGACAGTTAGTCAGTAGATGATTAATGAGATATTTTAAACGGTAGGAGATTGATAGATGAATACGGTAGGTTAAGACACACTGACTAAGAGAAGTCATGAGTTGGGTAGGAGAATGGTAGGGACAGTTAGTCAGTAGATGATTAATGAGATATTTTAAACGGTAGGAGATTGATAGATGAATACGGTAGGTAAGACACACTGACTAAGAAGTCATGAGTTGGGTAGGAGAATGGTAGGGACAGTTAGTCAGTAGATGATTAATGAGATATTTTAAACGGTAGGAGATTGATAGATGAATACGGTAGGTAAGACACACTGACTAAAGAGAAGTCATGAGTTGGGTAGGAGAATGGTAGGGACAGTTAGTCAGTAGATGATTAATGAGATATTTTAAACGGTAGGAGATTGATAGATGAATACGGTAGGTAAGACACACTGACTAGAGAAGTCATGAGTTGGGTAGGAGAATGGTAGGGACAGTTAGTCAGTAGATGATTAATGAGATATTTTAAACGGTAGGAGATTGATAGATGAATACGGTAGGTAAGACACACTGACTAAGAAGTCATGAGTTGGGTAGGAGAATGGTAGGGACAGTTAGTCAGTAGATGATTAATGAGATATTTTAAACGGTAGGAGATTGATAGATGAATACGGTAGGTAAGACACACTGACTAAGAAGTCATGAGTTGGGTAGGAGAATGGTAGGGACAGTTAGTCAGTAGTTGATTAATTTGAAGAAGGAGATTGGAAATAAATACTCTAGGGGACACACTGATTCAAAGGAGTGCAAATAAATGGAGTGATTTTACAAGGAGTGGAATTAGTTGATTAAGTGAATAAAATAGTGTGTGTCTTGGGGTCTTGGGTGTATCCATACCAGTACCAGTCCCAAGGACTGGCGGAGAGAGTCAACCAGACTAGAAAACTAAGGTAATTAAAGTATGTGCAGAGAGTAAACTAAAGTGGGTAGATGTACGTCCCTTGGTCTTCATGCCGAGAAAGGGGAAGTCAGTCATCTGTCGCCACATGAAAGTGGGTAGATGTACGTCCCCTGGTATCATGAGGTCCGAGAAGGGGGAGTCAGTCATCTGTCGCCACATGAAATATTAACGGGTAGGAAAGTACGGGCCCACCCAATGATGGAGGTCATATGCCATCGTTGGATGTACAACGGGTAGAAAAGTCAGAATACAGGAATGAAAACTGACATCTCTGGTTGCAGCTCTCTCCACGCAGGTGCAGATGGCATGTCAGCACAAGGGGGACGAACGACCATCACCCCAGGTGAAAGTAGGTGACTGGGTCAGGGTTGAAAGTTCACAAGAGGAAGTGGACTGACCCCAGGTGGACTGGTCCGTACGAAGTGAAGGAGGTTACTTCACACTCGGTCCAGGTCAAAAGGTAAATCAGGCGCACCTTGACATCACCTGACACATTGTGCCCCAGTAAAACCTCCGACCCGCATTTTGGCGGACACTCGATTCGATCTAAAAAAAAAAAAAATGCAGCAGTCAATTGAGCGCTGCTTGGGAGTCCGGACAGTCCTCAGTCCGGACAAAGGGGGCCCAATATTGAAAGGAATAAAGGGTGGGAAAGGAGCAACAATACTAATTGGCATGATGTTAGGAATAGGGGTAGTATTGATAATGTGGGGAATGAAAGCACAAGGAACAGTCTCCGCGGACCGCCGACCAAAACCACTGGGAGTGGTCCCCTCCCTCCAGGATTTGAAAAACCAGGCTATTTCACCGCCGTAAAGGGGAAGGGGCCAGATACCATTGCTTTAATTTCACAGGTACAGAACAAACCACCATAAAGTTAGGAAACATACCCCATGATTGGTGCAATGTTACTGTCCAGAATGCTGAGAGTTACATAGGCCCCATAGCAAGGTTGGGACTGTTCTACTATTGTGGGGGACTACGTATCTACTCTCAAATTAAGTACCCAAACCGCACCAAGGGTGTGTGTGCAATGGTGCGATTGGCCATGCCCATCTCTCTAGTAGGAAAACAAGTGAAATTCACCCACTCTCTATCTGTCCAGCTGACCCTAAAGCGAAGAAAGGCGCTCTCGCCAATGGCGCTCGGATTTTGACCCATGGGCCAAAAGTCCTACTTATATAGATTATATAGGAATACCAAGAGGCGTGCCAAACAATTTAAGTTAGCGGACCAAATTGCCGCAGGATTTGAAAACATTCCCATTATATCAGCCATATTTCCTATTACCCCAAGTAAAAATGTTGACAAATTAACTTTTGCATTACAATGTTTTACGTTTGAGCAATGCCACTAAAGATGCGATTGAAGGTTTGGCAGAACAGATGGCGCCCACCTCCCTGATGGCCCTGCAGAACCGGATGGCACTAGACATGCTGCTGGCTGAGAAAGGCGGGGTCTGCTCCATGTTCGGAGATCTGTGCTGCACCGTCATCCCCAACAACACCGCACCAGATGGGAAAGTCACCAGGGCACTGAACCAACTCCGTGTGCCCTCTCCAAGGAAATGCACAAAGCATCAGGTGTAGACAATCCCCTAGAGGGGTGGATGACTAATATGTTTGGAAAATGGAAAAATCTCATTGTTGCTTGTTTGACCTCATTGGCTGTTTTTTCTGCTATTTTAGTAACCTGTGGCTGCTGCTGTATCCCGTGTCTCCGGACCCTCATCTCGCGCCTCATCACCACCGCATTGTCTAAAGAAAAGGCCCCTCCGCCCTATACGGTGATGCCGCCTCCTGACAATAGAGGAGCCGCCGGAAGATACGGACGGGAGCATGACACTGTAGTCCTAAAGGGGGATCTTTGGTAACGTAGTGAACTCATGAATGTCTTCGCACCTTGCAGGTGCGAAAAGGGGGAATTTGTGGGAAAATTAGTGATCAATTGTGTATGGGTGGTGGCAGTTTGAGAGAAGCGAAGGAGGACACGGGTGAGGTCACGTAAAAAGCTGACTTGTATTCAATGCTATTGTTGGATAGTTAGGTGCTTGCATTAATGTTGCAAAACAGCTAGAAATGTATTGAGAACAGAGTGTGCTTTGCAGCTGGGGCACAGCGTCTTTAACAGAAAATATGAAGAAGGGAGGAACTGACACACACACACACACACACACACACACACACACACACACACACACACACACACAGACAGAGTACAGGCAGGGCAGATTAAACCACAGTCAAGGCCGTAGCACGCAAGATAACACAAGGGAGAAGGCCTGTTGTATGTGAAGAGACAGTTACTCAAGAAAGTAAAGGAAAGCAGCAAAGGTGGGGGCTCCCAAGAAGAGAATGATTACAAAGGGACAGACAGAGAAAGGAGTGCCCCAGCAATAATATAGCTAACCAATCAGGCTCCAGAAGGAGAACCTATTTCTATCTGAGCACGCCAATGTTAAAGTGCCTTTTGGGGAATCTCTGCGCTAGGCAGGATTTCCATTTGGTCCGTGCACGTTTAACTGCCCGGAAAAGCATTTCGTCTGTCTGCAGCGTCTTTAATAAATTTTTATATCCTAACTCAGTGGATTTGAAGTGACTCATTAAACAGATGGATAAAATTTCCCAACAGGCCCCAAGCTACCAAACGCCTCATAAACTTATGGCTATGATTTGTTGTCTTACTTTTCACCAATTAATTATATCTCTAAACATTGATACGCTAAAGTGCTATCCGATTGTTTAATTCATGATGAGAAACTCCCCCCAGTCCCCACTACATTGGGCTCAGCATGCTGGAAGCTGGAGGCTACAGAAGGTTGAAAAATGAAGCAAAGCTACCAAAGTGGTTCTGAAAAAAGGAAGAAGCAGGAAGAAAGCAAAACATTTTTAGCAAAATTTCCAAAGGTAACAACCTTTTTCACGACGGCTACTGACAACACTAACATTAACGTTACAAAAGAGCAGCAAGAAGCCGGTGCTTGCGCTAGCAATGCTAACACTGAGGAGCTACCCACCGCCAGCATCAGCCCAGGTTGCTCTAGCAATGCTAACACTGATGAAGAGTAGTGTCAGCCCAGGTTGCTCTAGCGATGCTAACACTGATGAAGAGTAGTGTCAGCCCAGGTTGCTCTAGCAATGCTAACACTGATGAAGAGTAGTGTCAGCCCAGGTTGCTCTAGCGATGCTAACACTGATGAAGAGTAGTGTCAGCCCAGGTTGCTCTAGCGATGCGGGGGCTACATACAAGACAACCTTACAGGATCCTTCGAATGGAGATGGTTACGGAACTGCTGCTTTCACTGTCCATGATGATGACTATGGCAATGACGAAGATGGTGACACACATAATACTCAGCAGCTAGACCCCGTGAGTAGCAGTCACCCTAATCAATGTGTTATGATTGAAGATGATCCAGCACTCTGGCCAAACAGCTGTCAGACAGAGAGCACGTCTTTCTCAGATAAATAAGGACTGAAAAGGGGGAGAACAAGGGTTGTGGAGGGCCTTAGGCCTCAAAATGGTTAAATCCGCCCCTGCTTATTCTGCAGTTACTGATGGGTTGCAAGCAAGTTTCTTGAAGAGAATTTCAACACTCACTGTGTTGCTTAGCAACATAGCGTCACACATGTGCACATAAAATGTACAGGCTCTGTTTGCTGGCTGCTGCACCTCTGGTGGGTACATTACTTACACATCTAAAGTATGTGTGCCCTGGTGTGGAAACGCTTTCTTCTGCTGTTTGTTGTATAACAAGTATGAACCTATTTAACTTATGAATGCCCAATTATACATGTTTCAATTTCTTTTTTTATTCATTCAGTTGTGGTGAGTTTTGTGCTCTTTTCTGAATATCTTAGCATATATAGACCTGAAAGATTATATGCTGTATTTGCATATATATTTATATTTGTGATGGTATGAGTTTGTGAAAAAAGGGGCAGGACCAAATCAGCTATTTGCTTCTGCCTGCTCCTTCTCAAAGTAATCCTTTTTACATTTTTATTTTTACTTTTTTGGTTGTGTTTTATTTATGGTTTAAAATTTTGTTTTGTCTTGCAACATTGTTGAATGTTTGAGATAAATAAATAAATATATTGAGCAAGGAAAACAAGAAAATTTAGAAAATTGTAGAATTGGTATTACGTTGGATGTTTATGATGCTAAGTCTCCATTTACAGAAAATAAATGAATATGGCTTAAACACAGGGCTTAGTGTGAACATGTTGCACTAGTCTACAGAGTTTTAAGACCCATACCAAGGTCATTATTAAGGTAAAGGTGCCTCTTTAAGTGAATCATTACTTCTGACAACAAAAACTTGCAGAAAAAAGACAGTGGGGGGCAAATGGAAGTAAAAGTGAATTGGGAGCAAATTACTACTATCACACATGAAATAACTCTAACTGTCGAAGGACTTTAGATTTTAAGCAGACTACTGAAACAGAACCTCTGGATAACAGTGACTGGCTTACCTCTCACAGAAAGGAAACCTCTACCTCTAACAACCCCCATTAAAAACAAAAGAAGTGAGACAAGAAGTAAGAGGATGATGGGTTGGATGGAACGATCAGGCCACAATTTCATTGATATACTGTATATAGTATCTACTGATTTCCCTTATCCAAATAATGTCATACTGTATATCCAAATACCAGTGCATGAACAGCATGGTGAGTGTACGGAATGTAAAATTAACACTGAAAGGATGGGAAATGTAAAACTGAGCAAACACTCAAACGACGCAGCGATGGATCGGCTTGTGGATTACATGTTATTACAGCAGTGCTCAATGCAGAAATTTCTACACTGCTTGATAAATCAAGTCCAATACATTTTCACTCCCACAGTGTGTTCAAACCACATGCTGTGTTAGTTGTCTGGAAAAACGGGTCATTGCCTTGATCATGAAAGCTTGTACATGCTGTAATAGACCTTGATAAATTAAACTCACTTTACCGGCTTTCAAGCCATCATCTGCATTTTGGTGACGTTCTCTCAGAGCAAACTCTACTCTCTTATTCATTACAGTAATCTACATCCCCAGTCTTCTGGACTGGGCACAGAAAAAGGTTCATTAAATCGTATTTTCAGATATTGGATCACATTTCTTTCGTAACCGACTGAGCAGGGAAAAGGGAGAAACGTGACCTGATTAACAAGTGTGATTGCTCACAAAACATATGAAGAAAGAGACAGATAAATTGGAAGATGTAATTTCAACAGCTTCCTGGAAGATTATCACACCTGAATATTTGATCGCCTCTCATCTTTGTATCCAATATACAGTATATCCATTTCTAAAGCACATGTTTCTTCCACCTTGCATAGACATTCATTTTAACCCTCATACTTTTATGATAATATGATAAAAACAGACTCAGCTCATTGGTTAATGCTGATGTGTGGTTTCTCCTTTAAGTGGATGGTTTATACTTTCAAATGTAGACTGTCAACCCATGTACAATCGTCCCTCTGTGATCCTTTGTGTATATTTGCTGAGTCACTGCACAGGAATGTTGTATTGATCTACCAAGCTGTCTCACTTTCCACAGCGTAGGCTGCAATTATGGCTTACTGAACGTATTGCATGGTGCACCTCCCTTAAAGCTGGGACCTGTAAGGTTTAAATCCTTAATATTTCCAGCTATATAGTGGAGTATTATAAAACAAACTGATTTACAGTAAATGAATGGCAAACTCCCATGCGACATTACCAGAGTATGTTGTCTTTTCATAGTTTTCTAAAATCAAGTAAAGATGCAGCCCTGACTCATTTTAGCATCAGAAATGCCTCAATGCATAAGCACACTAAGCAGTTGCTCAATGCTCCATAGCCATCAAGCAGCCCTTAAACAACCAAATACAAATTTGGAGTCTTTATTAAATTTGTATTACAAATTCAGCTTAGAAAAAAAAAAAGAAACTAGTAGAAGTAGACCAAATAGATTCAATTTATTTGTTCTTTCAGGGATTGTAATTGTTTTCCACATTTCAAAGCAACAATTTATATCACTACCACTAGAGATAGCGTGATAGAGGCAAATTTAGCTTAGGTCCTGCAGTGGTGGTAGAAGTATTCAGATTCTTTATTTAAATAAAATGATCAAAACACTCATTACAAGTAAAAAGACCTGTATTCAAACTACTACATAAGATTACACATTCTGTATCATCAGCAAAATGTATTTTCAAACTAAATGTACATGTTCTCAGATTTTTTTAAAAAATAGAATTCTACAGTATTACATTTACATTTTTTTAATTTTTAATATTGATGCATCAAGCATAAGTATTACTTCACTAGGCAAGGCAAGGCAGCTTATTTTGTGTAGCACATTTCAGCAACAGGGCAATTCAAAGTGCTTTACATAAAAGATTAAAATAGTAAAAGTTACAGTGCAGTTTAAGAAATTAGACATTAAAGAGCAGTTAAAACAGTTAAACATATAAAAGCAGATCAAATAGAAGATTTTAGGCTGCTAGTATGGGACAGTGTAAAAGATGCTGCCCCACACATGTTATTGGCGCACAATAACCATTTTGTGGAAACCCAAACTTTGTTGACCAATAAGGTATGTAGCTGGTCTCACATTGCCAGACCTATCTACATAGTACAGTGTCAGTGATGGAGTATGATCCAGCTACACCACCTATCTATTCTGGGATAGGAGGAAAACATCCTCCGGCTTGTTTGTATTTCTTTAAACCAATCACAACCGTCCTGGGTGGAGCTAAGCCCAGATAGCCAAGATAGCGAGAGGGGAGGAACAGAGGGGAACATGTGTGAGACTCGTCTGATGTCAGGCTTTATCCCAGCAATGTACATCCTTTGAGCCAGACCATAGCTGGTGTAGCCAGTTTAATCTACTTTAGTTGGGTAGTTTAATCCAGTAGTTCCTAGTCTCGCTTTACCAGACCATCCTCTCGCTGTGGAGCGGAGGAGGGTCTGGCTAGTCCACACAGCATTCCAAGGTGGGAGAAAACTGCTCTGGTTTATTGGCATTTCTTTAAACCAATCACAATCATAACGGGCGTCGCTTAGGACAGGCCAGAGCCACAGAGCTGCAGCAAAAAAGTTGTGCGAGAGAAAACTCAGACTGGACAAATAGTTTAGCTAGCTGTCTCAATTTACCATACAGAGATCTCAGGAGCAGTTAACCATAGTCCTCATAAATCCTCAGGAATTTAAAATCTCATCACAAAAAAAGGGGGAGGAAACGGACATCGGCAAAAATACATGAATCCAGCAGAATTTCCTGCGGCACCGGAGCAATCCCGGAAGTGGAACACCAAGCATATTGACTATGTGTTTCCCAACCAATTGCGGGTGAATTTAGCAATTGGCGGGTAACACTGTCAATCTACCTGCCACATTGGCAGGCAGCCAGTGAGAATGGAGTGATTCAGACGCGTAACTATCGGTAAGCAGGGTACAAAGATGCCTACGGGCTGGACCAATCAGGGGCCCGCATCACTGGAAGACATTGATTGACAGCCGGGGCCCCCTATTGCATTTTCATTACCCGCGACTATACCAGCAGTCCCAAGTGGGCAGCCACTGACCAAGGTCAAATTAATTTCCTTGTTTCTGATATAAAGACAAGACGTGTGACTCGAACATCTCACCAACTAAACGTACAGTAAAAGACCGTGCAAAACATTTCAGACCGTCCTACCAACATGTATACATTTTAACATAAAAATTTTTTTACGTTTTTTCACTGAAACATTGCTGCTGTTTCAATCCTGTACGCTCACTGCTGCGGGTGCGGCTGCTGCTCCGTTCCCCCCGCGAAACACACACACACACACATAAACACACACAATCACACACGGTAGATGCAGGAAAAACCACAGATGAGATGTACAGGATGACCTAAATTCAGGACAGCTACATTATTATAGTGCATTATTGTATTGTATAAGTTTTACTTGTTACTACTGTTGTTGGTTGATCGTCATTTGTCGTCTGTCTTTTGGGACGAGTTCTGTCCTGTGTGTTGCTGTGATTTTGTGTTCCCTACTTTGTTACTGTTCAATTACACGTTTACATTCTCTTGCTCGTAAAGAAAGGTTTGCCCTTTATTCCTCATACAATTCATCTGTTTTATTACGGATGGGATCATAAATAAATAAATAAATATCTCAGAAACAACTTAAAAAAAAAAATCCATAATCCTGCTAAGAGACATGTTTAGCAGCCTATATTTGTATATATATATATATATATATATATATTTTTAGATCAAAGTAGGTCTATATTTGGTCCAAAACCCTGATCACAGATATTAATAAGTAGGTGAGAAGACTGCTGGAGGCTTTTTGTTACAGCTAGCACTGTGATTCTCCTGTGGTGACACTCATTAGTAAACCCATTGCATATTTAAGCAGCCAGCCTTGCACGGGACCAATTATACATGCAAAACACATTCTATTTTGAAGGATAAACATGTGCTCTGCTCTCATGTCTTTAATAGCTTAAGTACCTTAAAGAGCACACCTGGCCTGCATTATTCATATTGGGCCTAAAAGGGCCATTAAAGGCACTTATAAATCCAGAGGACTAAAGGCAGAGTAGTCAAGCTTTAAAGACAGAGCAACCAAATACAAGTGTAAGAGTGTGTGTGTGTGTGTGTGTGTGTGTGGAGGGGGGTAAAAGAGTCTAAATGTAAAAGAGTGAGACACATAAAATGAATTATCTTGATATGATGTGCTAAAATATTCACCATTATAACACAGCTCAGTTGTTATCTCTGAGGGCCTGCCTTTTCTTGGCTCCAGACTTGGCGTCAAAGAGTTCATCCGGCGTTCCCTAACTATCTTGTATTAAGCAGTTCTTTGGAACCCTTGGGATCACATCTAAGTCCCCCAATAAAACCTGTCAAACTTTTACCTTGAAGCTGCACTGGGATTTCCTAACTAGCTTGTAAGTGCTGTCTGTCCATGAGTGTTACTTGGTGAAGTCGGAAAATACAGTATTTTGTAACATCATGTAAGAGCAGGCACATTTGTTTGTTCAAGCTTAACACTTCCAGTAACAAAAAACAATCTCTTAAGAGTGAAAATTGTTTTTTTGTCAATAAAACCATGGCCATTACTTTGTTGTATTGTGTTTTTGGAATTCCAAAAACCAAAGATTTCACCTAGATAAAACCAGAAGCAGCTAAACAGAAAATAATCTGTGAATTTTAAAAGAAAACATAATCACACTTCATCATATTGTACCATGCTTGTGACTTCCTCAAACATATGCCATGTACTGTGTGTAAAAGGATGTTTCGTTTGCTGAGCTCGTGGATTGATTCAATCCTCTCTTAGAATTTTTTTTTGCAGACGTGCTGCTGGGATTTATAAATATCATTTCAAGATGTGGAGTCGTTTTTCAATTTCACACTGTCTTTTCAGGAAACTAGAGAGTGTGATGCAATTTCCATGCCTTCCCCCACAGAGCCAAAACTAGTGTGTATAAGTTATGAATAAATATATTTATATATTTCAAGAATACCATTTACAGCCGTCATGTAGTTTAGATTTACGTTCTTTTCAAAACTTGAGCTACTGAGCTTAAGCTACTTGAGGTACTGAAAACAACAAGTACACAACACACAACCAGAAAACATCTGAAAAATAAATACATTCAGTCAAATCAAGTCAAAATAATTGTAAAATACAAGTAAAAAACTCCCCCCCCAAAAAAAATCAAAACAAGCAACATGCATTATGAATATTTTAAACGCTAGCATACATAACTTAAGTATCATTCATTTTCAGCTGGTTTGAGAAAACCAACAATGGCTGCACCACATTAGTCGGTATGTATGGTCAGTGTTTTTCATTGAAAAAAAGGAAAAGGATAAAGGAATTTTAGAATGACAATGGGGGGTTAAAGCAAGAAGTGAGGAGTGAAAAGTCTGATAGTCTGTAGGTGAAAGAGGCAGGGAAGGAAGGATCATTCCTTTCTCCCGTCAAGTTGTTGATGCCAGCTGCAAGAGTGAACATAATACCCTGGAATCTGCACCATCGATCGGACCCAGCCATCCTTTGAAGTCCTTACTCCACTCATATAATATCAATGAAGCTGAAGTTAGAGGGTATGGACATTATATTAAACCTGATTCTCTCCGCCTGTGTTTTTTTTTTTTCCGTTCTGTAAGCTTATTTTGCATTTCCACTTTGATGTTGCAAAGAAAGAACTCTTTCAGGACACACGAGGGGGATGCAGCGTTCAATCATTCAACCCCAGGACTGTGTAAATGTTTGTGGTTTCAGGAATGGGTTTGACATTTATTAGCACTGTTGGACAAATGAATTAAAAATGTAATCAATTATATTATTTACTGAAAAAGTAATTTGCTACTTACTGTGCTAATTACTCAACAGCAGGACTAATTAATTCCATTCTTGTTTGTTACTCAGTACACCTTGGTCAAAAGGTGCCTTTAAACAACTCCAAAGTCTCCACACCAACACATCACATATCCTATACTTAAAAACAAGACATTATGGTTTAATAAGCAACTTGCCTACGTTTTTATAATTAATCCTCCTTGTGCAACACAAGGCCACAATGAGGTCCCTCCATTGCTTCCTACATGTTAAGCTTTGCCCATAGACTGTATATTAATGGACAGTGCATGTGTGATGTCACCCATTGGTTTGTGGAGATCTGCTATCCATCGAGTTGGCCATTACGGGCGCAGGCATCCTGATTGCGGATGTAATGATTTTAGATGAGAGGGGAGGAGTGAGGAGGAGATCCTACGCTCTATGTTACGTTACACACTTTCACTGGCAACTACATCATAGCCACACCTTAATACAAACCTGCTTTATCGCAGATTTTAAAATCAACGAGACCGGGCGCCCAGATAGCTCAGTTGACTTTGCTGCATGTCATTCCCGCCCTCTCTCTCCTCTTCCATATCTTCAGCTGTCCTTTCAATAAAAGGCCGAAAAAGTGCCCATAAAAAATAAGAAAAATCTACGACACCATAATTCTAAAAATGAATATCATTCTGTATTGACTTAAAACTAGCAATTAAGACCATAACCTCATTATGAAAATGTTTACTGAGGTAATAATTCAAGTGAGAAGTGGGTCACTTACTCATAGACTTCTACAGAAACTGACCTCCTTTTGCGGTCGCCCTCTGCTGGAATTCAGATAGAAAGCAGTTTTAAGGCACTTGCGCATTTGCAGCACTTCGCCGAACCGGATCCATTAATATACAGTCTATGGCCTTGCCCCATGTTGAGTTCATATTTGTTAGCTCATCCGAGTTATGCGGCAGGTCACATTTGGTCTTCCAGGTTTTCTTTTGCCATGAGGTTTTTTCTGACAGCTACAGCTACAGTAGCTTTTAAGCTTGCTAACATCAGCAAAGGTCCCACAAGTGATAGGTCCACAGACCATCCAACTTTGATTCATGAATGTAGGATAAGGAGTTAACTTTATAAAGGTAAGAACACACAATTATTGAATAAGTTAACCATGGAGTTACTGGGAAGGGCAAGTCTGGCCACTCAACACAGAAAGAAAAATTATAAAGTCCCATTAAGAAAGCGAACAAGACATCCTCCAAAATGTCAATTAGTGGGATGTACGCGCAATGTAATTACTGAACAAGTAGAAAAGTTCCAGAAAAAAATCACATTATTGTAACTTAGTAATGCATTACTGTAAACACTGTGTATTAGTCTCTTAGGGCAGAAAATCTGATGCAACACAACAATCAGAATATGCTTTATTGGTATATATTGACATGCATACGGCATTTATCAATACTTTTATTTGCATTTCAAAACTAATGAGATAGCCTAACTAGCGACTTGCTATGTTTTTCAAGTGAGTATCCTTGAAGGACTGACCTCGGATTGTTTGATTTTTTATTCATAACACATTTTGACATTTCAATTCCTGCCATATATTACTTTTTTAACTTTTGGACATTTTCTCTGAGTCAAAAGAAAGGGAAATATACAAAGTAAGCACAATAAACCTGAACATATTCATTATATTGTAATGTACATTTTACGCTTAAATTTAAATTTAAACATTCTTTCCATTTTGCACGACACAAAGCTACAGCGTTCTCTCTATGGGCCATGTTCCCTTTGGCTTGATACCACCTGGAATGCTAAAGATGACCCAGTAGCCATTTGCTACTGCAGTGGCTCCACCCCAACCGTTTTCCCCTGGAGTCAAGCAGCTATGAATAATGAGATGAAGCCGCATGCCGTAATGTAACAGCATGGCCCCTAAAGGAATGTGTGGTAGCAGGTGATTGTTCGCAGCCTCTGTGGGGCTGTCAGTAAACATGTGCCCCCTGTAGCGTGGGGCATTTTAGCAGAGCAACTTCCCTTGCCCACACCCTCACCCTGCATCCTGGGAAATTATGGATGAGTTTCTACCTAACCCCAAAACAGCATGTTAGTTTGTAGGCCACCTCTGGCTACAAGTGATTTATGAGTACACATCAACTTGAGCATTGCTTATAATAAAGTGACATTTAAAAGATAAGAGATGAAAGAAAAGATGAGATGTGCAACATGGGTAATAGAACACATTTGAGAATTTGTACAGTGGAATTAAACACAGACTGGTAACCAGGAGATATCTGGAGGCAAGATACCAGCAGTGCCTGAAATGACTGACAGATGTTACTTTTAATGTGCTGAATAGTTTTATTCCTGTGTGTCTGCATGTCAATATTTGTAAGAGAATCTCTCGATTTTCAACTGATGTTTGAAATCTATTCAACTAGCAGCAGCTGCGCCATTTCATGCAAGCATGGCTGAACAAATAATTTGTAATAAAGTGCTGTGGTTTATGGCCACAAAATATGCCTTATTGACCACTAAAAGACACGCTGTTAGTTGTGCTGGCCATGAAGGGGACATTTTCCACCTTTACTGTGGATGTCCAGTCACTACTGAAGGTAAATGTAGTAAATTAAGTTTCCCATTGTGTGCTTTATTGTGTGCTTTATGGACTGAAAAAGTAAGTTATCCTGTTTGTGGAGCTGTGGCAGCTGTGCCTACATGTACCAGGATGCATGGCGTGTTTTTGTTTTTTTCAATCTTTTATTTTGTATTCACTTATACTATTTAAGAAAATAATCTCACAAAATGTCAAGAAAGGAAATATTCAGAAAAATTCTACCGTATACCTTTGGATTTCCACTTTGTCTTTTTCACAAACCAAGACTAGATTTTTGGAGGACTTACTTTTTTAACTCATCATTAAACACACTTCATTCAAATGGGACATCAAATAATTTAAACTAACCAAATCCTCCCTGCCGCCATCTACATCCTCACGCCAACTTTCATTATCATTCATGAACTACTTTCATCTTAATTAGTATTATTAGTATTCATTCTGTTTATTATCTGTATGTATTGATTGAAAAGCCTCTTGGGTAAACTAATAAAAATCGAGTACATTTGATACAGCACAGTCCGTCAGCACTTTACATTTACAAAATAATGTCTTGCATTTAAATGGCATTATAAAATATGGTCAGACAGGCTGTCAACAAAGTAATCGTTTTATTTAAAATGATATTGCCATAGATAATGGAGTGCTACATGTGATTCAAACTTAAGACTTAGTAAAGTAAATCATAGTTCTTTTAGTAGTAGTAAAGTAGTATGTTCGATTTATGATTTACAGTAGAAGTGTGTCCATGTCTCAGTCTCAGTATTGTGCATATGGTGGGTCTTGCAGTGTGTTGTAGCTAAATTTTGTATCATGCCTCATATTAGGGATGCTGTCACTTACACACAAACAGTTAAAATTTTAAGCCCAGATACACTTCAGAATGTTGTTCTCCTTACTGGTAGGCCTCATAAAAAGAAGGGAATATTTGAAACAGTTGATCACATTGGTGAGTACAAGATTAAGCTTTACCTTTACCTTGACTATGCAGGTACACTAGTCAAAGTAGGAGTTTTTAAAAGTTTACTCCAACTTACAGTGGAGGAACCGCAGCTCTTATTACTCTAATTGCTCCATTGCTTAGGAGACAGACACATAGTGTCCCGCAGGGACAATATTTAAGTCCCTGTTATGGCATTTCAGCCTACTGCAATGGTTTCCTGTGCAATTTTCAAGCCATAAAAGGCAACTTTGTCTCAGACAGTTAATGGGATTATTATACATTTTGCATTTCATTATATTATTTTAAATGTGGACCAAGTGCTGTGGATACTGTGTACAGAGACATAATGCATCCGGATTTAGCAAGTTGTGTGTTAATTTATCTGTTGGATCTCATATGCAGCAGGCCCTTCATTATAACTGAAACAGATTCCAGTCTGGTGAAAAAATAGATTTAAGTAAGTCCTTCTGGAGCTCTAAGGTTTGCCATAAATAGGTACTTAATGGCTAACAGCTGTCACTGCATGAACTTGTGTTTTGCTTTATTATTTTACATAAAGTGATCCATACATAACAGGCATTCATTATTGCTGCCTCCAATGAACAAGAAGGGGACATTAATCAAACCAGTTTTATTTTAGTGTAGTAGAGCACAAAACTAGTTTTATGTACTGTAAAAAAAAAATTAATTTCCTTTTTCTGGGTTCATCCTTAACATATAGCAAACTGTTTTGTATTAATGACATTTTTATTTTTAGTCTAATTTAAGCAATGATCAACCTATAATTAGACTAAAGATGTACTGGATGGGGTTTATATTTTGAACACTCTGTTGTTTACTGCTTACTTACAAGGGAGGATACATTTAGATGTCACTGATACATTTTATGTACAGTATAGGTAGTATGTATATATATCATAATAAGTGCATGATGCTATCTCTAAACATGTGTACAATATACTGTAGAGCATGCTTGTATTCACAGAATATTTCCACATAATATCCTACCTCCCTGATATATTTAATACATTTTTGGCTATTTTTTAGATTTGCTTCCTCAAGGGAAGCATCAAGCTTGTCACCACAGTGCTGGAATGTGTCACTATTCTCATTTTTCTGGGGCTGCAAGAGCAGGACTGAACATTAGCCTTTAGTGTTGCAGCCCCATCCCTCTGGAACATCCTCCCTGCAGATATTCAAAATGCTACATCCCTGGACATTTAAAAAAAAAAAAACTCCTGAAACACCACTTGATCACCACAGCCCACAACCTCCCTTAGTATAGCCACTGTAATTCTGTAAAGTGTCCTTGGGTTTCATGAAAGGTTCTTATTATTATTATTAGTAGTAGTATGTGATGTTAGTTTCTGTATTTTGTCACAATGTACATTGTGCATACAACATGTCCAGACCTATTTCAATCAGACTTTGTTGCAGATATGCTAATATTGATTGTACATGTACATAATTAGAAATGTACAAAGTCTTTGGGGATTAAACATTGTTACACATATTTTAAAAGGGTACAAAAGCCAGACATATTCCCACTGATGGAGCCTAGACACTGGTGATGGTGGAGAGGGAACCCGGAGAAAAAAAAGGAGCTGTCTGCCAGAAAGGAACTCAGGTTGCAGTGGTTGACGATGCCCGGAGTGGGAAGGGGGGGTGGAGATTTGCATGTTAGCCTGACAAGACAGCTGATAGCAAGGAGATAAGACGTTTAAAGCAGGATGTTATGCTGTGATTGGATTGTGAATTGCGTGGTCAACTCTGGTTGGTTTACTGAAAAGTGAACGCCTTTTAACAGCTCATTAGTTTTAGGGAGCGATGATGGGGATTGAAGTTTATTTAGAAGTCTTCCTGAAGGAATTTGCGCTGAGCTTCATTTGTTGTACATGAAAAAAAAAAAAGTAAAAAATAAAATAATCTGCATTTCTATTACAGTAAGTAATGCAAACCAAAGCTGGGCTTCTTATGCTACAAAATCTTGTATCAGATGACTTGTATGTGTATTGTGTGTGAAGCATATTTGATTGTTCAGTGTAATTGATGCAGGGATGCGCCATTCACAATCGTCCCCAAAACCAAATATTGAAGCCACTGATCTGAATCTGGTGTCATTGCATCTTGACTCCTGTGCAGTTGATTTTTAAGAGCTGTACAAGTATTTCTTTCTCTGGTAACAAGTCACCTCACAAAGTACTGTAGCCTAAGTTAGCCAATGATATGCTCTATGGCTAACGCTAGGTCACTACTATAGGTAGTAAGCTACTCAGCCAGAAATGCTAATGTTTCAGAATGTTAGAGCAGATAAACACAGCTTGACCCAAGGATTTTAGTGAAAAGTAAATTTCTACATTTTGACACCTTTACGTGTCTAACAATTTAGATGGTGGTGGCAGATTTTATGATTTCTTTAAGTGTCATTGTTGTTATGTGTGTAAGAACACATAGGCCTATGCTTGTGAGTAAGAGGGAGTGTAGTGAGAAGTCGCTGTTCCATGTATGTGTGGCAGAGGCCAGGCTGCTCAGCAGAGGCTTGTACAACAGAGAACACAGTCTGGAATGGTACATTTGGGAAATAAACGATACTGGAAGGCATTGTATCAATTAGATAGATGAATGACCATGGGTTTTAATTAGAACACTGGGTACACAGTCTACTTCATTATTCAGTGGAACCAAACTAATTCTGCTGCCCAACAGCAGCGCAGAGCCCGACTGCTCCATCAGCACTCTGATAAGAGCACTGGGGCTTTAAAAGGTAGTGACATAAAGAGGAATAATACAGTCTCATCAGAGGGAGAAAAAAAATCCAGAAAAAAACGGCATGAAACTCGATGCAGAAAAACAATATGTCAGAGTCTGTATATCTAAGCATGCCTATGATCTTTCTTCTCATTCTCCTAAATGATAACAAACTCGCAGGACTTTAAAACCCATATAATGTGGTTTGAAAGTGTTGTGAACATCCTTTGAACACAAAGTCAAGTCAAAGTTGCTGGTTGAGGACACATAGCTCTTTTGCTTCTGTTTAATATGTGATTTTGTATTTACACCAGAACTGTATGAAAACAAAAGGAAAAACAGTTCACAGCCATTAACAGGTGTATAATTTTGACAGAGAAACCTGGGATTTGGTACAACACAGTGTGGTGTGCAGCCAGTGATCTTTGAAGTCCCACTCATAGTAAATTAATTTTGAGGAAGCTGTAAGCGGCCAGCAGCTCTATCAAACTAGCTTTGACATTTGCAGGAAATCCAAAGTATGATGCGGTTTTGTTTCACAATCTGCTACTCATATGAATATAAAATGTACTATTGCTTACCCATTGTTCCTCCATTTTAAATGAGATTACTTTTAGTTCTTGAAAGCAGCATATTTTAACATTATTCATATACCATTTCTGTTTCACTTCAACCATTATTTCATTTAAAAATGTCAACAACTTAAGTTCCTCTTGTATGAGTGATCACATAGTTTGAGGGACTAGTTTGTTTTTGTCATTCTTGATCAAATTCAATTATTGAAAAAAAACATTTCTTTCTTTCTTTTTTTCGTGTTTAAGGTACTTCAATCAACTTAGAGAAAAAAATAGTAATTATGAGTACAGTGACTCTGGGGTTGAGGGTGGTATACAGGTTTGGATAATAACTTTAAAATTATATTTCGAATTGTGATTATAAAAAAGACTTACTCATCTAATTGCATCATTTTATTGCTGCTGATGAAATAATAACTGGCCATATTAATGCCTACATAATGGGGAAATGTGATTGCTGTATTATTATGTACAATAGGTATGAACTGAGTAAGTCTGGTTCCATCACATCTCATTTGAGCACTGTCTGACCTGCGTTATGCATTACTGATCCAACTGCATCCTTCAGACCCTCCATTTACCCTCCATCACTGCTGTGTGATGCACACAAAAACATCCCTTTAATTTGCACTGTGGTTAAAGCGTACTCCTTTGCTTAAACATTCATTTGTATCACAGTAATGGCTGCATATGGTTCTTGTCCAGTTTCTGGTATACAGCATTTTGAGAATATGCTTTTTGCTCTGTTCATCTCATTTTACAGACAAGTACTTTATTTAATATCAACAACAAGGTTAGATGACACTATAGGTAATTAGTTTGGAGTCAGTTGATGTCTTTTTAATTGCTCAGCAATGCACCATTTAATGAGAAGCAATAAGCAAGTGCCACTGTGTCCTCTTTGCAAACCCAGCACTTCATTACAGTCTGGACTCTACTATATTGTAAATGTGACAGGACTGTTATGCTGCAAGATAAGATGCAGAGCTGCTTCCCCTATAGTATCCTCTAGTGAATCTGTCAACCTAACAGCATTGTTGACATCCTCTGCTCTCCTGTTTAGGCAAACATGTAAAAACATAGCAATGGGAAATGCTGAGACGGCACTTACCGTTTTCATTTTGTTTTCTCTATTTTTTTTTTTCCTTTTTGCTAGCTGCAGTTGGCATCTCGCTAAATTGCACAGTGACCCCAATACCCCACCCCTGCAACACAGAAATACACACACTCAAATGCACACACAAATTGCTGTCTTGTCCCCAAACTGCACTGATGGCCCAACAGATATAAACAAGTTAGTGCTGCACACAGGAGGCAATTTATTATTGCTCCTCTGCAGTTATCCACCTCTATAGGTCAGGATCCGAGGGACCTCGTTGATCCAAGCAAGTCCAAAGGCAAGGCTTTGAGGACAATCTTTCATTTAGATGTTACAAAAAAGGCAGAGAGTCAAGGTTTCCCTTCACCACGGCACCATGTTGACATAAATGTTTCACTAAGGGTTGTTGAAACAACTGTCATCTGACTTCTTGCGTTCCCTGGCAGCCATCCAGAACAGATGATATCTGCACTTGTGTTGTACTAAAGTAAAAAAAAAAAAAAATAGCATAGCAATGCAAGCCCTGTACTGCATTTGCAATGATGTCTTTGTACTATGGCTGCTACTTTCACATAGCAGAACTGGAGAATGCAAAACATGTCCTTGAGTTAAAAAAGGTATAGTGCCTTTCAGACTGTTTGACCAGCTCAGGAGCCCAAGAGGAGGAGGTTGTGATGGATCAATGTCAATGTCTTCCAGAATTTGGTGCAAAGATTTTGATCTCCTTCAAATAACTTGTCTCTTGTGAATTGAACTTCAAAAGGTAGAGAGAGTGAGATCACTGACTATACAGTCAGTCACAGATTTCCTCTGATTTGTATATTTCCATTGAAATGGTTGACTGACTGTCAACCATTTCAATGTATCTGCACACAGATTGAGACAGCAATGAAATATTAACCAGAAACATAAATTAAAAGTTAATGACTGATTTAAATGTTGAGATCTTTAGAAGAAGTGCCACCAACACATTTACAATAGAATTTTTTTTTAAAGGAACACGCCAACTTATTGGGACTTTAGCTTATTTACCATTACCTCCAGAGTTAGACAGAGTTAATACATAACCTTCTCATCTCTATGTGTGCTCTAACTGTCTGACACCCCCAGCATTAGCTTAGCCTAGCAAAGATCCTGTAGGTAACTGGTTCCAACTAGCTACTGCTCCCAATAAGTGACAAAATAACGCCAACATCTTCCTATTTACATGTTATTTGTATAGTCACAGGTTGTACAAATAACAAAGTCACATGACACACAGCCATATTCTAACTGTATACAAAATGGGAAATATATTCTCAGAAAGGCAAAGCAGTGCTACTTGGGCGGAGTGATTACATAGACAGTTAAAGAAAGTGTGATTAGCGCTACACCAAAGAGCAGAGTTACTTCGTCAACAAAACCAATGTGAATAGCTAGCTAGTAGCGAACAACAGTGGTGATAATGGCTGACTTTGAAGCATTGTCAGAAGATTTTTACTTGGTATCAAACCAAGATCTAGAAAATATATGTTTGAGCCGGAATACACAGATGAGGAGTTACACATTTTGGAAGCTGATAGACAAAATGCCAAACAGGTTGAGGGAAGAATCAGAATGAACACGCACTGGTGGTGTATATACTGTATGTTGAATCAATTCATTATCAAGGTAAAGGCTACACTCTTAAGGCATAGCTCTAGCATCGCTCATTTTATTCTGGGGGTGACAGCACAGTAACATTACAGGGATAAATGTAGCCCGAGAACAATTGCAATAGTAGTGACCACCCTATTCATGTAATAGCGTTACTAACGTTGCCACAGTAGTTAGTCCTCTGAAAACATAACAGAACATTTACTGTAGCTGCAGGGGATCCACTTTGCCGGTCTGTACTACCAATGGGATGGCCTTATCCTTCAGCACACGTTTCATGGTCCGTATGGCTAATTCCATTTTTTTCATAATAATAATCCTCAGTGAAATGTTCTGAGCAAACAGTTCTTGAAGGTAACTACAGGTGTATCTTCATCTATATCCAGAGGAAGTATAGCCATAGATTCAGAGGTCAACGTTTTTGTTTGGAATTCTATGAAACATCATGGTATTACCAGGTCTCACCTGTTAATTGTCGATGCGAACACCCATGATTGTAAACTATGCTTTTAGTATCTAGTAATTGTTGACTCTATGACTCCAACTCCGAGCAAACTCCAGGCAAACTCAGGTGACGCGAGCAAATCACTCCGCCCAAGTAGCAGAAGTAACTGTGCTTTGCTTTTCTGAGACTATAGTTCCCAGTTAGTATGTGGTTAGAATATGGCTGTGTCTCATGTGACTTTGTTATTTGAACACCATGTGACTATACAAATGACAACATATAAATAGGAACATGTTGGCGTTATTTTTGTCACTTATTGGGAGCAGTAGCTAGTTGGAACCAGTTATCTGCAGGATCGTTGCTAGGCTAAGCTAATGCTGGGGTGTCAGACAGAGTTACAGCACACACGGAGATGAGAAGGGTATGTATCGACTTGTCTAACTCTGGTGGATACGGTAAATAAGCTAAAGTCCCAATAAGTCAGCATGTTCTTTCAAGATTATTTTTTGGTGCATTTTTAGGCCTTTATTGTCAGGACAGCTGAAGAAATCAAAGGGGAGAGAGAGGGGGGAATGACATTCAGCAAAGTCCGCAGGTCGGAGTCAAATCCCGGCCCACTGCGCAAAGAAGCAAATCTCTATATATGGGCCGCTCTACCAAATGAGCTATCCAGGCAACCATCAGCGATGTTTCGGAATGAGAGAGAGAACCAAACACAGTGATAGTTGAGAAACTGAAAAGAAAACTGATGGCTCTGGTGTGTCACCTATTTTGGAGCTCAGGAAGAGACACCTATTTTTTTTCTCTGACAGTGGTTTCCAAGATATAGCTACAATATGCAAGTTTTCACTTTGAGGTAGAACATGTATTGTTAGTCCTGCCCTCCACCTCCTCAGCTGGTCAAGTTCCCGCTCCCACACTTGTCACTCATCTTGATGAGCTGTCTACAATGAAACGGTTTTTAGCCTGGGGCTAATGTAACCACCTTCCATAAAGCCACTGCAGGTGTAGAAGAAGCCAACACTGAGTGCAGGAAATCCACAAAAAAAAAATAAAGCCTTTCTAGTTCTAGACTTTTTTGAAGTATCTTATCCGCTGTATGTTCAGCTTTGCTGCTTTACTTCTTTTGTGCCAGTGTTGTTGCTATGACTTTCCTGCACTTGATATCAAAATTCAGCTCCCTGCTGAGGTATATGCACCTTCAAAGAGATGCTAATGTCACTGCAAAATCATTTTGGGGAGACATCAGTCCACACAATCTTATTTGGGCATATCTTTAAGTTTTGTTCATTTATTGATGAATTGTTTGACAACATGCATTTGTATTAGTCATTCTTATTTTGGATTTCTCATTAAATAAAAATCATGTAACGTTTCCCAATTTAAACATTGCAATTACTAGAAAGTAAATAGAAAGAAACTAATGAAAAGATGATTAACCAACCAACCTAAGTATGGCTGTAGCAGATCTCTTTTTGGCAATATATTGGGTGAGTATTGTTGTCATCCTAATTATTCCTGGACTGCAGTCATCCTAATTATTCCTGGACGGTAGACAGTTCATTAGCAGTATGTTGTTGTACATCACCTGAAATGTATCTGTATTTGTTAATAATACCACAAAAATGTTTTTGCTGAAGTCAGTCCTGCACATTGCATACCAGATTGTATCCATGACAGAGTAAACATTAAAAGAGATAACATTAGCCATTTTTTTTTCTGTGAGGGGTTTTATTTGAAGTTATTAGAGTACATTATGTTATGAAAGTACATAACATATATGTATAATATGTTAAGTCAAGATAATAACTTAGTGTGCACGTTTGTATCTGGCTCCAACACTGTGCTTTTAGAGCAGTCAGATGTGCTGCAGCTTGTCTGGGTGAGCTTGTTCAGAGATAGATATCTGTTCCAGGTACTTATAAAGCTCCGAAGATCAAGCTGTCTTCTTTGTTCTTGCAACTGTGCACATGCCTGAGTCAGCCAATTCAACTATACAGTGCCATATGGAGCTTTGAGCCACTATATTCTCAACATGTACGTACCGGTAGATCAAGAATTCCTTTAAAAAATACCTCCAGCACATCCAGAAGATCATTGAGCTACTTTCTTTGGGAGACAGTTACAGAGTAGTAGCTTCAAGCAATTTAAACAAGACAATGCTGAGACTACTACTACTACTACTATAATTAAAGTAAGAGTTTACAACTAATTTGCACTCACTTTAAAATCATTTTATCACAAAGGTTTTTTTTTATGTGGGCTTCAAGTTGATTTGTTTTGTTTTTTTTAATGCCCCTTTTAATTTTTCTCTTAATTTGAAATGTTTTGGTTGATAAGATCATCATGTTGTCTGGAGCTCAAATTAAATAATGTGTTTAGCCATATTGTGTGTACTATCTGTTCTTCAAGCTAAATGACTGTGGAAAACATAGATACTGTATCTGTGCTGAAAAACAATAACCTGGGAAGCTTGTTATTATAAAACACCACCTTACTGCAGATCATACAAGTGAAAGAGCCAGTGTGCTATTTACTGATTTGTATGCTGTGGTTCTGTACATATTTTGCAGCTGACTGAGGCAAAAGATGACTGCAGTCACATGAGGATGCACTTGTGCACAGGAGAGACCTTGATATAATGATGATGGCGACTCAGTGCAATGTTGACAGCTTCTTATTTTAAAAGAGTAAGGAGAGCATCCTATTAAACCAAAAATGGCTTTGGTTTTCAGGCAGTGATGGCTCTATTATGAAGGCAACAACCACAAGAATACACCTTCCCAAGATAAAGAATAAATTGTGCCCTTGTCAATGGACAATAAAAAAAACACAGGAAGAAAGTGCTTAAATTTAATTTTAACTTGTGGGCACATTACTGATTTCATATACCCAACCCCACCTCTCCTCAACAGCACTCCCATCATGCTAAGCAGTATCACATTATACCTTTACATTAACTCCTGTTCCTGGAATTAAGCCCTTAAACATTTAATCAGTGTTTTGTAATTGATGCTTTACCAAGCACTGGTCCCCTTTGTTACTGTTGCTACACTTGAAAAGCTACAGTACCACAGAACCCAATGGAGTTCACAATGGCTGTGACCGATTTATCACTGCAGTAATATGTCTTTGATTTCACCCAGATGTAAAAAAACAGCCTTCTCTATCTATAGGAATGTGAAAGTGGATTTTGTCATCTGAAATGACTATTACTTGCAGAGTTACATCATTAAAGTATTGGTATATTTTAAAACATGCAATTTCCATGTATATTTGGATTACAAAGCAGTAGGTGCTAAATAAATACTGTAAAAGTGTGAAAATGCTTAATCCACTAGGAAATGCACACAGCCTGTGTTCAGAAATGGTGCCTTTAAAATACAAAGTGCTGTTACAGTCAATCCCCGTTTGCAATGGCGGTGTAGAGACCAATCAGAGCAGACTGAGCTTTTTTGGGAGGGGGCTTAAAAAGGCAGAAGCTAAAAGGGAGAGTTTGGACAAAGGGTGAATGAAGTTTTATTCAGACATAAAAAATAATTGCTCTAACTGAGCGCCAATGTCCTGCTATAATTAATTGCCTCGTTGCTAATCTATAAGGAATGGTCAAGTATAGCAATAATCAACTTATCAAGTCCATTTTAAAAATGGAAAGGATTGTTTTGTTCTTTTTCCCCATCCACAATATATTTGTCCTAGTTCAGTTTTCTGTCAGTAATTAGGCATAATCAAAGGCAATACTAAAGACAGGAAGAGCCTGGACATGTGGCATCAAGCTAATAAAATAGGAAAATGACACGTACATAACGTATAAAGTTGCCTTTTTCTTAATCTTTCACTATTGCACATTATTACTCTGGAATACTGACCGAACCAAAGCAAAATAAAACCTCAGATTGATCCAAGGATATTAAATATTGATTTCAGCATTACAACGGATCCCAGAAGCAGAAATTAATTTAATTTGAAAGAGCATATTCAATTCTGCGAACAAAGATTGTACCCGCTGGCACAAATCAATCAGTTGTTCATCATCTTCTTCATCACCATCAACACCACAACAAAGATAATGATTGGCTTTAACTCGCAGGAAAAGAGAATGAGATCCTTCCTCTAAGGCTATGATTAGGAGTCAGCAGACAAAGATAAAGTGCCTATGCTCTTCACAATAGACAATGAATATGCAGGATGAGTCTATTTGCAGGATGACCTTCCTGCCGCAGCTAGGAAAATTTCATGTGAGATCAAAAATACAGTATTTCAAAAATCTTTTGAACAGAAGAAAACTCTTGTATAACTCGCTAGGTAAGTGCAGACTGTGAATCTTCAGCTTATTTTATTCTGACAGATGAAAAGTCTGAAAAAAGGCAGGATAAAGCATTCTTCAATTTAAAACATTTTAAGGTATGCAACTTGTTTTTTTCTTTTAGCAGAAATGCCAACACAAAATGACTAATGTAGCTCAGCGTAAATTCTTTCAGGAAGACCCGACTATTAAATGATGCACTCCTAAATCAATTCAGCTGTTATCCTAATAAATGTATATTTTATCATGTGTGTATAACTGTCGCATATCTGCAACTAGTCTCTTCTGATTGAAATGTACAGTGAGGAAAATAAGTATTGAACACCCTGCTATTTTGCAAGTTCTCCCACTCAGAAATCATGGAGGGGTCTGAAATTGTCATCGTAGGTGCATGTCCACTGTGAGAGACATAATACAAAAAAATACTATTTATTTGCATGATACAGCTGCAAATAAGTATTTGAACACCTGTCTATCAGCTAGAATTCTGACCCTCAAAGACCTCTTAGTCTGCTTTCAAAATGTCCACCTCCACTCCATTTATTATCCTAGATTAGATGCACCTGTTTGAGGTCGGTAGCTGCATAAAGACACCTGTCCACCCCATAGCAAAATAGCAGGGTGTTCAAATACTTATTTTCCTCACTGTATATGTATATATATATATATATATATATATATATATATATATATATATATATATATATATATATATAGTGAGGAAAATAAAGTATGTATATGTATATACACATATACATATACACACAGTATATACTGTATGTATATTTTCTTCACTGCTTCTGATGGAGCCAGGGAGTGGAGCTCCCTAAATGACTCCCCAAGGGCACTTGAGAGGCTCCAGATGACAATTTCAGACCCCTCCATGATTTCTGAGTGGGAGAACTTGCAAAATCGCAGGGTGTTCAAATACTTATTTTCCTCACTGTATCTCAGTGGAGATGAGAGATTTCCTTTCAGGAAAACCTTACTCCGGCTGACCGTTCCAGAGCTTCCTTTGGTCTGGTCTTCCAGGCTCCTTCGTCGCCACCACCAGTGTCTAGATTCCATCTGGGGGTCTGATGGTTCTCTACCCCTAAGATTACTTAGGAGTCTAATCGAGACTTTGTACATTTTATTTGAGTTGTACAATAAATCTTATTTGCATATCTGCAAACATGTCTCTCCTGATTGAATTATTACCAAAATTCCTTTGCAGGTTGATATATGCAGTCTGATCACTTTCTTTCCAATGGTAATTTAGTCTGGCTGTACAATTCACATTTATTCAACATCAGCGTTTTTTTCTGCTTTTGGAAGCAAACTATTAGAATTACCTGGGACTGCTACTAATGATTTATGATGGTAGTTTGTTTATGCCTACTTTCAAATATGGATCGTGTACATTTTTTTTGTCATTGATAGTTTGTGATGTTTAATCATTAATTTGTGGTTTTTATATGAAATCTCAAGATGGAATAAATGCTGACTTGACAATGGATAACTATTTACTACCAACAAGCAAATTGCACAAATTCGTTGCAAAAATAAACCTGCAACATGGGCTTTAAGATGTTTGGTTGACAAAAACTCATAAAAGCAAACAAGTACAGAACTCAAGTGAATATTTTGATAATTTGACCTGATTAAAATATGTTGTTGATATCTACCTGGTACTCAATAGCAAATATTAATATAACAACGTTTTGCAGTGACATTATTGCTTTACAGTCAAATACAGTTAGCAGCAGAATGACAAAAAGGTATTTCTGGGACGGACATTACTAACTGGGCATGTAGCTACAGCTCAAGATCAATTACCACACTTCATTGCAATGTTTGACAAAAACATATCATTAAAAATCATCAGTAAGTCATATCATAGCTAGTGGGATTTCCAAGCATTCCATGTTTTTCGACTTCTAAAGCTTTCATTGTGGATTCAAATTTTTTAAGCACTTACATATTTGGGGAAACTCAAACCTTGTTGTGCAGCTTCCTGAAAAGATTTGATTCCCCAAATTCAGTGGGGCTTGAATACCGATGTGTGCAGGTATTAGTTCCCTGCTGCATGGATGTTGATATGCAGACTAAAATCTCATACCTGTATGTCCTCAAACTTGTAGCGAAAGTAAGAAACTCCCCTTACTCTTTGTTTTAGAGTAATGTCCTTAGAAGTCATATAAAGCAAACTTCATATAAAAAGAAAAAAAGAGGGAACAAACTGTCACCTTGATGTTTCCACTGCAGTTTTTCATCGATGCTGGTCTCAGAGGACAAGTGCTAAGGAAAACATCATTATGTGGGGAGAAATGTACCGGTAATAAACCCAAATGGCACTGAGAGGTGCAGTTGTCAACCATGATAAATGGTACGCATGCATCCTGAATGTGTTTGGTGCCCTTGCCATGTTGACTCCCTCTCCTGAGGGCAGGCTCTCGACTGCTGGGTTTGGCCTGGGCTCCAACCTTAGCCCCGCCACATGGGGCTCAACGCTGACAGGACGGAGGCGGCAATGAGATTGCCAGGAATCCTGAATAATAATGCTTCACTTATTGTGTGACGAAGTGGGTTTGCTCACCACTTGCCCCATACAAGTCATTAGCTATAGTAAGTAGACCCTGTATTGATACTTACAATTGTTTGTTCCTTTGTTCAGTTCCACCATGCAGGACAATTGTTTGGGACGGGGCTAGCCTAAGCATTTCCTGTTTTATAAGAATGGGGTGGTCATGGATGACATCACCAGGCCAAAACAAGTAGATGGATCCAGATTATTGATAGGAATGTTTATTTTGGTTGTTTTTGGTTATTATATAAAATGTTAATATGTTAATAACACTGACCTGTTTTGTAGTCAGTGGTAGAGGAGTGAACTGGTAACTAAGTTCCATATGTTAAGAGATTTCTAGGTATTAATGTTATTGAGTAGATCAACCTGCATTAGAATGGGACGGGCTGAAGCAATTGGGTGAGTTGCCGACCCTATATAAACAGTGGGATTTGTGCTCTGGGGGAAATCAGGTGAGGCTGCGCTGCTAGGAACACGTGCCTTTTGTTAGCGCTGCTACTAGTTTAATGTGTTATTTTCCTTAAGTTTTTTTTCATTGTTTAATTATCCTTGTACTGCAGATCACTGTAAATACAAGAATCACCTCTGTAAACATACAATGTTTGAGTCTGCCTACCTAACACCTTCCTAGCCACTCTGGCCAGGCAACACCACATATTGTCATCCTGTTGAAATGTGTTAAAAGTGTTATGTTCTCTTTTTTTGGGTTTGTTTGTTGTTTTGTGTTTTTCTTTTAATTTAATTTTATGTTTTGGCAAGTCTTGTTTGCTTTGTCCTATTGTGAAGGACTTAAAATATGAGGAATGAGATTTATGTAGGAAATATCTATCACTGTTTTAAATAAATAAAAATGTAAGAGCACTGCAAAACAAAAAACATATTATCCCTGAAAATAATCTTTCTTCCGAGAATGAATCATGTAGAAAAAAACACATTTTTGTTTTAAAATTGTGACATAAAAAAGAAAAGCTCACTTTGTGATAGCTGTTCTCTGGGATTCACTTTTACCAGTAGTTACCTGTCTTGTCTTCTTTAGTAGTAGGATGCAATTTTGTACCTGTTCATGTAAATGCATGATACTATAATGTAATTATCACAGCCAAAGTAACAGTGTTTTTAATTGTTTTTAATGACAACTACAGATTGTGTCTTACGATGATCTGAGGTATCAGACATCTCAGTAATGCAAAGTGATGAGCAAATAAAAAGTTTTATTCTGCACCATTTACAAAATGTTAAATGCTAAACAAACATGCTGAACAACCAATGTTCAGCATGTTTAAGGAATATGAAACCAAAATAAAATCACAGAGGGAAAAAACCTCTCTTCACCTATGAAGAAACTGAATGAAGGCTTTCCCTCATTTTGTGCTCTGTACTGCATTGTTAAGGGCTGTACCTACAAGTTGGCTAAAGTCCAGATATTTTGGGAATAGTTTAGAATCACCCTATCTAATCCGTTTTTGCAAAATATCTGGTTGCAAACTTTTACACTTAAAAAAGAAATTGTGTTAAGTTTCATATTCATTGTGTGCCTTTAGGAGCAAATACTTGTGTCTTACAGCAATGCTTTGCTTATTTAATCTATATTCATTCCTCACCAGAAAAATCCAATACCCAGCCAAGTTTTTCTGAGGTCACATTTGACGTGAACTTTAACAATCCCAAGCCAATCCAACTTGCATACAAAACCGAGATGCTTTAAGAAGCTTCAAATTTCTTCCAACTTCTTTCCAGCTGCCATTATTTAAAGAAATTTACTATGGAAAGGAGTGAAAAAGATGCCTAAACATTATAAGTTATCTCTTAATGCAATGATTTTCTGTGGTGCAAAGCAGTTGGGCAAGGAAAGAGCCACATGCTCAATCAATATGGTATTATTGGGTAATTAGTATAACAGAACAGCTGCGATTTTAACATTTAAAAAAAATGAGCCAGTGCAATTACCTTTTGCATCGTAAAAAAAACTGTTTTTAAACTAAACCAGCTTCTATTAAGCAATGTTGATTCATAGCAGTCCAGCGTGGGGTTTCTAAACAAATACTGAATAAATGAAATGGAGACTGATGTAGTCTGGTGTACTGCTGTGAAATAGAATCCACAAGACGTGTCTCAAGTTCGGGGAGAGGGCATGAAAACAGGAAAATGGATGATTATAGAGAAGGCGAATTACATTAGTGTGTCGAATTAAAGGGACGTCTGGTATCAAGCTGAGATAGAAGCAAAGAGCCTCAGTGAGAAAGGGGGAAATGGCATATGATGAATGCAAAAGACAGGGACAAAGACATCGTCTGTGAAAGTGAGAAGATGCAGGGGAGAAAGGATCAGAGGAAAGGATAATTATGGTGCTAAAAATACATTGCCAACCTATGAGTTTTCGTCAAAGACAATGTGTGCTGAAGAAGGCTGGGAGCTTGTTAATGTTATTTCATTATTCCTTTCGTTTAGCGTACAGCAGTAGAACCCCAGGAGAGCAACAGGCTTGAGTGAGTTGCTGGCAACTGAGAAAGAACAAACGTGCATGATCAACCCACTGAGCAAATTAAGGCAAGCAACATAAAAAAAAAACTTAGAATTTGGGATCTCTAATGCAGTTTTTGAAATCCAAAAGTTTCAAAAATCAGAAA